>CM065805.1:131226286-131592643 GCA_033398695.1 Orobanche coerulescens
TCATTGTGCCATGTTCATAACGTGTTCCACGTATCCCAGTTACGGAGGTATATACCAGATCCCAGTCATATCATTGATTTCGGCGAGATCGAAGTCGCGCAGGATGGGACGTTTGAAGAAAGACCGGTCAAGATACTCGAGAGTCGAGTTAAGCAGCTGAGGAACAAACCAATTGTTTTGATCAAAGTTCAATGGTCACGTCACGGAATGGAAGAAGCCACCTGGGAAACGAAAGCCGATATAAAGTCTAGATATCCCGAGTTATTTTCGTCTTGAGTTTCGGGATGAAACTCCTTTTTAGTAGGAGAGTATGTAATATCCGGATTTATTACGGTGTATTTCATCTGTATTCAAACCCTGTATTATTCGGATTTATGGTTTTGATTATTGGAGTATGATATTTCTTGCATTGATATCTTTGTACATAAGTATAACAACATGCAAAATTTCTCATGCAAACTCGTGATAGCGCATGCTAAGAATGTAGCTTAACGCGCGCTATCGGGCTACTACTAGCGCACGCTATGCATGTAGGAGTTGCGTGCGCTAAGAACTCAATTATTGAGCGGGACGGCTAGCACATGCACCAGCCGGGACATGGGTCCGGATAAGATTCCCGCGGATGAACCTGGACAGTTCCGAAGTCAACTCTTATTAGCGCGCGCTAAGGAAGCTTAGTAGCGTGCGCTAACTTGTTAAAATGCAGAATATTATAAATGGGACAACAACCCGTTTTGGCTTACATTTCATTCGTCCATTCTTCATCCTTGAGAGGCCAGAGAGCTGTAATAATCCCTCTACACACTTAGAACACATCTTGTTTGTCTTTGTATATTGGTTATCACTTGGGAGTAATCATTGAAGTGGAATAGCACCTTGGAGTGGCATACAACCAACCGGAGTCGGATTCTACCTTACGGTTCAGTGATTTTCATCATATTAAGGTATGTTCAACCTATCTCCAGACTTAGAGTTGGATTCTAAAGAATTGGATGATCATGTTAACGAGATATTGATTTTCATAAATGAATTATCCAAAGTATATCATGTTTGGAATATTGAGATGAATAAGCCTTAAGTACCTTGATTATGATCATCATGATTCGAATCTTATTACATTGAACAAGTAAAGGAAGCTTCTATCATTGGTAATCCGAATCTAGTAGATGACTTCATAATAATCATGGACTTGACTTTAACATCATTATTGTTAGATGAATCTAAGGGATTGATCATGGAAGGATTTATCTAGTATAGATGGAATGTTAAACAACTACATCATGATAATTTCGATGGATATAAGGTGTTGATATCAACCGTTAAGCCTTTCGAATCGTCATATGAGGAATTGTAGTCGAAATGGAATATGGTTTTAATGGTATGCATATCCTTGAATCCGAAGTTGTTGTTATCCGTAAGATCATTCATAATCGTATGTACATGATATTCATGGAGGTAACATGAAGTATCACGGAAGATTTCATTGTTTTGATCATGATGAGAACAGTTTACTGCTCAGCAGTAAACTGCCATGCACAGATAGCGCACGCTAAGCTATAAAGATTAACGTGCGCTATCGAGCACGAGTTAGCGTACACTACGTTTGGTACGTAACGTACGCTAGGCCATCAGACGAGTCAGTCGACTGATCAGTGAAGTACTGACCATGCATAGTTAGCGTACGCTAGGCTTTGTTGTTTGCGTGCGCTATCGAGCAGACTTAACGCACGCTACACAGAGTACTTAGCGTACGCTAAGCAGTTCAGGCATATTACATTTTATGAACTTTTAGCCGTAAATCGAATTGTTAAACATTCGTACGACGTGAGATAAATCCTATATCATTCCTTTTGTTAAGGTTTGATCTCGTTACGTGATTGATTGAGGAGGACGACCTTCGAGTGTTCATTTTTCGTGGAAGTGTTGTTCTTGTCTTCAAATCGAGGCAAGTACTTTATTTGTTTTATGTATTGATGTTATATATATTGTCGTGCATGTATGTCGTTGTTGTATGTCCACCTCGTGTTGTTCCGACGGGATCATCGGGATCTATGCTAGCGTCGCTGGATCATCGGATGGGTTTTTCCACCACGAGTTGGTGTGACGGGATCATCATGGGTTCTAGGCAGTGAACGCTGGATCGACGGAATTACCATGTGTATGTTATGATATCATGTTGTGATTATCAGTTGTGTATGTCATTTTTGTGTTTCTCGTAGGAGAAGACTCGTTAGTATTTTTGTCGTTTACGTTATTATTCTTCGTGAGATATGAATAATATGTTGTGGTACTTGTACTAGCATCGTTGTGCTAACCCTTCGGGGGTGAACATTTTGTTTATGTTCAGGATCCAGGAGAGCAGGAAAACAACCACTGGAGCTGCATGACGACGAGGGTGCGAGTGATGTTTCGGCCGGGTTTATTTATGCATTGTGTATTGGTTATTTCAATAAGTACTCGAGTACGAAGTCATTTATGCTGAATTTGAATTTGGTGATGTATTATTAAGTTCCTGTTGAACAACTGTACTTTCAGTATTTGGTCAGAACTGTTGTATCTTAATTCCGTTATTTCCATTCGTTAGTGCCTTTTAATGTCTGTTCAATTCTTCAGCCTTGTAAATCCTTATGTAAAGGATTTACAGCGCTGTAATATTCCTGAATATATCGGGGGTGTTACAATCTCAACTAGTGTGTTTTGAAACAAGAATCGGGTTGCGGCCCTAACGCTTTCGAAAAGGTTATGTAAATTGGGACTTGAGGTCCAAAAGAATTTCAACTTTAAAAATTCCTGAGATGACGAGTTTCTTTCCAAATATATCTATGCTTGAGTTCGAAATTCTAAAACTTCTCGGGAACAATTTGATAGTTGATTTCCATATCAAATTCGGGGTTGCTATCTACATGTTGCATTTCTATCGTATTATACTTGCACTAGCAAAATAGTAGAATTTTGCTAACCCCCGAGTAATCGGGGGTGGATGTGTGTTTTGTGTCCAGGTGCTTGCAAGTTCGGGGAGCAGTCACAGGATCGGCACACGGAGCGACGGGCTACAGTACTAATCGTGAATTGGGAGTCTAGTCTAGTTGTGTTGTGTCGTCAGAGTCGTATTCCGCCTTCCGCTATGTTGTATCTTTACTCCTGTGTGGGTATTCTTTGTAAAGAGCTTGGTTACGGTCGTAAGGGGCTGTTGAGTACGGTCGTAAGGAGTGCTCGGTACATTTGTAAGGAAGTGGCCGTTATGTACGTAATATGTGTTGACCGAGTTACGACCGTAACGTGATCGGCCTTATATAGGCCTGGGCATCGACAGGCCTCATTTCTACACTTCTTCCTTTACTTACGGCTGTCAGATGGGAGGTTCGGGAATTGGAGTTCTTTCTCGATTCCACTCGATTTCCAAGGTGTTTTGGAAGACTCATATCGATTATATAATCATCTAATCCTTGTTCTTCGTCGGATCGAGGTAAATTCTTGAAATCTCCTAGGGTTGACTTTCGGGATTTCCTTCTTGATTTTCGTTGCTCGTCCGATTTTGATGAATCGGTTGATTTTATTGAGTTCTATTAATCATGTTCTACAGGTTGTATATCCGTATTTCGAATTTGTTCAACTCGATTGGTGATTCAAGTGTTCTTGGGAGTTATTGAACATTGAATGTTCGATTAAATCTCCCAATCAGTTTCCTCGATATTTTGGTGGGATTTCCATCGTTTTTGCCTTGATTCTTATTGTAATCGTATCTTTGTTGTTTTTACCGGAGGATTGTAGGTGTTCGAGGTCTCCCGGTTGAGACGTGTTCGTCGGAGTGTTCAGTATCGGTTATAGAGGCAAGTATCTTGTTATACAATTTGTGTCTTGTGAATAGAGACTTCGTGTTAGGTTTATGATGATTTGGTTTGCCTTCGTGAATGTGCTTCATGTGATTTTATAGGTGTGAACGACTTATGGTAGTGATGATATCCTCACTTGGTTAACGTCGTGGAATTGTGTTGTTTGAGTTAATCATATGGTTCATGTTGTGCGTGATTGGTCATGGTTGAGTTATTGTGATGATTGTGATATTTGTGTTGGTTTGATTACATACTTGAATATGTATTACGGTGTATTGTTGAATGGTTTGACATACTGATAATAATGTGTGTTGCTCGTGATAATGTATGTGTTCCAGGTAAGGTCTGACGAAAGCCACTGTAGTTCGGTACATGATGTGTACGAAAAAGGTGTGTGTTCCGGGTAGGGTCTGACGAGGCCTATGGAGTTCGGTACATGATGTGTACGAACGATGTGTGTGGTCCGGGTAGGGTCCGTTGAGACCTCTGGAGTTCGGTACATGATGTGTACGAACAATACTTCTGGTCCGGGTAGGGTCCGTCGAGGCCTTTGGAGTTCGGTACATGATGTGTACGAACAGTGATCGTGTAACACTGATTGATTGGATAATGTTTTAAAGTTGGGTCACGGACCCATCATGATATCTCAACTAGCGTGTTTTCAAAGAAAAATCGGGTTGCGGCCCTAACGCTTTCGAAAAAGTTTTATAAACTGGGACTCGAAGTCCAAAAGAATTTCTACTTTAAAAATCTCCGAGATGATGAGTTTCTTTCCAAATATTTCCTTGTTTGAGTTCGAAATTCTAAAACTTCTCGGGAATATTTTGATAGTTGATTTACGTATCAAATTCGTGGTAGCTATCTACTTGTTGCATTTCGTATCGTATTATACTTGCACTAGCAAAATAATGGAATTTTGCTAACCCCCGAGTAATCGGGGGGTGGATGTCTGTTTTGTGTCCAGGTGCTTGCAGGTTTGGGGAGAAGTCATAGGATCGGCACAGGGAGCGACGGGCTACGATACTAATTGTGAGTTGGGAGTCTAGTCGAGTTGTGTTGTATCATCAGAGTCGTATTCCGCCTTCCGCTATGTTGTATCTTTACCCATGCATGGGCATTATTTGTAAAGAGTTGTATTTTTCTGTTTACGTCAGTCGTACTATGTTGGCCACTAAGTATACTGGATACAGTTTGGGAAATAGTTTGAACAACAAACTGTACGGATTCTAAATCTGAGTGCGTAGCGGAAGTCGTGGATACAGTAGGTTGCTGTGGATACAGCAACTAAGTGTATAGTGTATACTTAATATATCACAGTAATTTAAAACAGTAAAAGCTGAAGGTAAATAACACAGTAATTAAAGTGGTTCGAGGTAAACCCCTCTACGTCCACTGGTCCTCCACACAGGAGTAAAAAGTTTATTTATAATTACTGCGTACACAACTACGTAATTATAATCAAACCTATCCTTGTATCATTCACACAGATTGATACAAAGAATGTCACTTTCAACCATTCACACAGATTGGTTAAAGCTTCCTTCTTGACTAGCTTCTTCACACACAGTTCCAAAGCTTCGTCCTTATTCGTCCCACACAGGTCAGAATAACTTGTTGAGTTCACACAGAGCTCAGTTTTTACACAGAGGTAAAAGGTAGGTAACCAGGTAAGAACAACAGCTTTGAATATGAAGTTCTTGAGCTGATGATGGCTGTTCTTGATGTTTGAGCGCTGTATATCTCTTACTTGTTGATTGCAGTAAGCTTTGGAGATATGTTTGCTCTGATGATAACCTTTGATAGCTTGAGTGTTAGGTTACTTGGTGTAACAGATCTTCAATGTCTTCATAGGATATATATAGTCTCTGAAGAAAGTATCCGTTGTGATGTATCCGTTTGAATAAGATTTCGTTCAACGGGATTATGACACGATCCGGATTTCGCGGGATTCTGATGATCTGAAGACTGGCAGTATTTAAATACTTTATCCTTGAGTATTTAAATACTTCTTTGTTCAACGGGACTTGACTTCTGTTCCTTCTTTGTCCTGTTGTGAGCTGTATGGAAGATAACTGTATTTCGAGTGTCGAGACAGTTTCCATACTTGGTCTTTTTACAAGTCTTCTTGCTGTACTAAGGAGCTTCACTTATATGCTGATTCGAGGCAGGTCTTCGATACAGGATAAGGCCTCAAAGATTCGATACAGTTTCCTTTACTGTATTCGGATTGGCATATATGTCAAAACCTCTTTTATCAAATAACATTCGATACAGGGATCGGGTATCCCGGCTGTTTCGATACAGGGTATTTGTTTTCCCAACAATTTCCCCCTTTTTGACAATTTGCCAAGACTAACTTTCTTAACTCTTCAAGTCTTCTTGATGATGCCAAAACCTTCTTTATGAAGCGATCTTCTTTGATGACTTCTGGCAGGTTTCTTGGTCTTTTGTCAAAGGTCTGACTTAGTGACTTAGTCTACAATAATGAACTGCTCGCAGGCAAGTTCGATACAGTTTAGGATTTATTACAACTTAAGCCTATGATTGGCGCGCAGGCACAATCTTACAATGTATTCTAAAGCTTACAACTGAAATTATGAACTGTTCGTAGACTAGTTCGTACAGCTTATTTTTCAATCAAGTTTATCTAACTTGAGATTTCTATCAAACAATTTTAAGTAATCATACATTAACATAGTAGATTACGAGTTGTAATCTTTCAAGACAAACAAACATTTTTATTGATATCCAAAATGAATTGAGTACAGAGTTTGCTGTTTCGAATAGAAATTACAAAAAAAAACACATAGATTTCATCTCCTTATCTATAATCCGCATGCCTCCATGGTCTTTTTCCTTGTTCATTCTCGGTGCCACGCCACCAGTTTTGAAGAGAATCATTGCCTCGATCCTGGTATATCGCTCTTCCTTCATATGAACGATCAAAGGCAAGTATCCAATCTTCTGGATGGGTGACTCGATCTCCTCTTCAATGTTTGGATTTCATTTCGATTTGTAGAGGGAGTTTACCTTCTTCTAGCATCTTTGTAAATTTATCTGCCGCCTCCGCTAACGTTTTATAATTCTTGAAGATGGCGGATTCTCTGATGAGTCTGACAAAGTATCTCATCAGTTCGTTCTTCCTCCAGTGCTTCACTTCGTCGGCAGTTGGGTTGCGGTTGGTCGGCAGACGAATTTACGAAGGTCTCTGAATAAGAGTTTGCCAAGGGACATTGGGATCATAAAATTCCGGTCTGGAGCCTGAAATCTTAAAACTTTGGGATTGAGGTGCTAGCTTGTTCAATTCGGCAGTGATACTGTTCTGAGCAGCCTCAAATTCCCTTTCTTTTTGCAGCCTTATTCTCCTAGCAGCTTCTCGTGCCTCTTCCCCCTTTTTGGCTTCATCAAGACTTTGCAGGATTTCTAGAGCAGCGTCCTGTTTGGTCTCGATGCTGGTCATTCTTTCAACAAGAAAGGAAAGAGTCTGCGACATTTCTTGAATGCATTTGTCGTGAGCACGCAGTTGAGAGCTATTCTCGATCATTGCACAAGCGGTCTTGGCTTCAGCTATCCTTGTCTTTGTAGCTTCCTCCTTCAAAGCTTGCTCCTGCTTATCTTCCATGATCTTCAAGGCTTGCTTGAAAACTTCTGGCAAAAGAATGAATGCGTCGACAACTCGAGATACTTCGTGTTGAAGAGTGGTCATTTCTTCGACGGCAGAAGTATGCATCCAATTCAGTGCTTTTTCAACGGAAGATAGAGCATTTACTGCATCTTGGATAAACACAGTCTGAAGGCCAAGAGCTCGCAGGCGAACTTTTCGTGCAGCAGAGATCGGAGAATCTGGTTGGGCAAGGTCTGCAGTGCTGTTCAACCTTCTTACATTCACGGATGGGCGTGAAGTAAGTTGGACATCCTCAGGTTCGATACCGTCCTCGGATTCCACGGTTGAAGGGGCGGGAGCAGCTTCCTGTGGTTCGGCGACAGTGGGTTGAGAAGCTTACTGTTGCGAAGATTCTTCAGCAATCATGGATGCATGAGGGACTGAATCCTCCTGTTGGCTTGCAGGAATGGCTTCTTCGGTCGCAGCAGGCTCGGGTGCCTGTTCCAAAATTTCTTGAACTTCCTCGACTAGAGGGACTGATTCCTCTTGGTCGGGAATGTTCTCAGGCTGTGGCGAAGGGGGATTGGCTTGGGTAGAAGGCCCTTCGTCATCTCTGGGTTGAGAGGCGTCTCGAGCTTGACCTCTTCACGACTCATTCTCAGACCTGCTTGTAGAGCATCGTCGTCGTCGTCTGAGTCATGATCGTCGTCATCTTTTGGATTAATGGGAGAATCCTCTGACTTCTTCTTTCCTTTCCTCCTGGCGTCAGATTTGTGCAGGAGATGGCTTTCAATTAGATCCTTGCAAGAGGCGTTGTCCCATCGAAGCAGGGCCTCAATTTCAGTTGAGTCTGTTACTTCGGAGACGAATCTCTCTTCGTGGCTCCAATCACTCCGGTTATGCAGTGTATCGTGCGGAGCTAGTCGTAGCCTTTCCATTGCGAAATCTTTCGTGCGCGTGTTCAATTTGAACCGAAAGAAGGGTCCGATTAATTATCGAGTCGGGGAGGACTTGAATAACGTCTGAGACGCTGTTTGAGGATTCCTATACGGTATGGGATCACATGCGGAAGAGGACTCCTTACGAGGATGGTGCCTGAAGGAAATTGGATCTGTGCGGGTGTGGGATCCGCAGAGGAGAAGTAGCTTTTGGCTCGAATGGGCGGCGACTCGCTAAAGTATTGAATGTTGGCGGATGTCTCTATATCCGTCGTAGCCGCCAAAGGCTCGGGATCTACCGTCGATCTGATGGGAGACACCTCTTCCACGGGGTTGGGCCACAGGGTTCTTCATCATTGGGTTGCGCCACGGGAAGACTTCCTTTGAGTGCTTGGCGATTTGATTTTGAAAGCCTCTGAGTCTCTTCTTGGGCTTCTCACCGGAGTGTTTCTTCTTGCTGTGAGATCGCTTTCGCTTCTTTGAAGATTCCATTTCTGGGACCTTCAAGGTTTCATCTCTTGGGTTGGCAGAAATTGGCATGTGCCTGGTTCTCGGGTGATTGCAGTGCATGGTGCTCTGGTTATACGCAGTGGGCTTGACGCCTCCTAAGTATATCCCCGAGCTATTTTTCTTCGCATCGGCGGATTGCGTCAGTCCGCACTTCGTCAGGATGTAGTTCAGCATTAAACCGAAGGATTTCTTTTGGGTGGCATGTTTGCACACCTCTTCTTGTAAGCGTTTCAGAATTATTTGGCACCAATTGACCTTTTCACAGGTCAAAATAGCAACCATCATCCTGAACCTTTAAGTTCGTGCACATCTCGAACGCACCGGTTCGGTTTTCAATGATCCTGGAGCAAAAGTCATGAAGATACACAAAATGAAGAAGAAAATTTTTCTTGTGACAAGTAGTTGTCACCATATCAACCACTTTGGACCCTGTAAATAGTCCATAAAACTTTGTAATGAGCTCTTGAGACCCGAACGTCTCAAGTTGGTCCATGGTCAGGCCATCGGCGGGCAGCCTGTAGATTCTCTGGAGTAGATCGCGATTGATGCAGATTTCCACTCCCTGGACTGTTGCAGTGATGTCAGCAACATGACCTCCACAGGCCGATGTGAGAAACGGACGGCGGCGTTGAGGTAGAATTCCTCAACCAGATGGGCGTCGAATTTGTCGGCGGTCTTGCTCCCAAGGCGATAGAGGCCTTGTTGTTGAAGACGAGTAATGATATATTCCATAGGTTCTGCGTCGTTGGTTTCCAAGAGAATGCGCTCCATGATGACAGATTTGGAGAAGATCCGGCCATCAATGATGTTGGCGGATTTCTTCAGAACAGGGGAAGAAGATTGACCAGCCATTGATGTTTTCTTAAGAAATAGGGTGCAAGAAAACAATCGAAAATTGCAGTGAAATGCAGAAAAATATGTAGACTGTATTTGCTTGAGATCTCTTGTAATTGCAGAAAGCGTAAAGAGTCTCTAATGGCAGATTCAGTCCTTTTATAGTTGGGCGGCGAAATAGGGTTTTACAGAGTACGAATGGCCAAATTTTAAGGGATGGGAACCGGTTTTGAAATCAACGGTTAGGATGGACTGAGTGTAACTGGTACGCTAATCCATTAAGAAGTTTAAAAATAGAGCGGGTCCCACTTCTGACATAGGTTGATACCCTAAATGCCTAAAACGGCGGTTTAAAAATAATAAACAATTTAAAAACATCGCGGGTTTTGAGATTCAGTTGTCCAGATGTCGTGTAAGGCATTTAATGAACATGACGTTTGACATAAAAGCAGGCACGTGGACAAAAATTATTTTAAAAGGAAATAATATTATATTATATCTTGAATCGAAATCCTATAGCATGTCTTTGTTTTCAGCGTCGTCTGACGTTCCCCCTTAAAAAGGTACTTATAGGTTTTGAATTCCATACAACAATATTTGGATTAATGCTGTATTCATGGGTCCTACAGTATTCCCCCTTAATTATTGCACACACCAGCTGTAGGATTCATATGCGTTCGCTCGCTACGATCTTGTATTGATGATTACGAGTGTACGGATAATTAATGTTGGATACCGTATTCACGGGTCTTACTGATTCCCCCTCAATTGTTGAGTAAAAGCAAGAAATTACTTACAGAGTCCGCATTTGTAGCATTCCCAATTCTTGTCCGAGCATGTTGAATCTTGCGTGTCGAGAGGCTTGGTGAAGATGTCGGCGGTGAGCGTCTGTATGAACTTTTCTAGGCGAACATCCTTGTTCTCGGCGTGATTCTGATAAAATGATGCTTCATGTTGATATGCTTAGTGCGCGAGTGCGAGCGAGTTGTGCGTGATTGCAATTGCACTCGTGCTATCACACATGATTGGAGTCTCTAGCATCGATTCCATAGTCGGCGATTGTTCTTTGCATCGAAGGATCTGCATACGGCCTACCAAAGACATAGTACTCTGATTCAGCCGTGGAAAGAGAGTTAGCCAATTGCTTCTTAATGAACCAAGAATCGAGTCTAGGTCCGAGAAAGTGACAAGTTCCACTTGTACTCTTCCTATCTAGCTTGCAGCCTCCGAGATCCGAGTCGCTGTATCCAACTAAATCGAATCCGCCTTCCTTAGGATACCATAGTCTTGCATCGATTGTTCCTTTAATGTACTTCAGGATTCGTTTAGCTGTATTGAAGTGTGATTCCTTAGGTGCAACTTGGTATCTCGCACACACTCCAACAGCAAACTGGATATCGGGCCTGCTAGCCGTTAGGTACAGGAGCGAACCAATGAGCTTCCTGTAGAGTGATTGGTCAAATGGCTTTCCGGCTTCATCAGCACTAATTTGCACGGAAGTGCTCATAGGGGTTGGCGAGGATTTGGAATTGTTCATTCCAAATTTGTTGAGAAGCTCCTTGCTGTATTTCTCCTGGTTGATGAATATACCTGTAGGCAACTGCTTTACCTGCAAACCTAGGAAATAACTAAGTTCCCCCATCATACTCATTTCAAATTTACTTTGCATGAGATGTGAGAACCTTTGACATAGAGCAAGGTTAGTTGAACCAAAAATAATATCATCGACATAGATTTGTACCATTAGAAGGTCATCACCTTCCTGTATCTTGAACAAGGTTTTGTCTACAGCACCTTTCTCAAATCCGTTGTTGGTTAGATACTGGGACAGGGTTTCACACCAGGCTCTAGGGGCTTGTTTAAGTTCGTACAGCACTTTCCTTAGCCTGTAAACTAGATCGATACTGTCTGTGTTGGCAAACCCTGGTGGTTGTTCAACATAAACTTCTTCTGCAAGATCTCCATTCAGGAAAACACTCTTGACGTCCATTTGGTATACGATAAAACTCTTATGGGCGGCAAAGGCTAAAAATATCCTAATGGCTTCTAGTCTCGCTACAGGGGCGAAGGTTTCATCATAGTCGATTCCTTCTTCCTGATAATAGCCTTGTGCTACTAGTCTGGATTTGTTCCTTATGATAAGTCCATTTCGATCCTTTTTGTTTGAAATACCCATTTGGTTCCGATAACCGATTGGTGTGTTAGTGCAGGTACAAGATACCATACATTGTTTCTTTCAAACCGTTAAGCTCTTCTTCCATAGATGTTATCCAATGAGAATTGTTAAGAGCGTCTATGGTCGAAATAGGTTGAATTTGGGCTAAGAATACAACGATAGTGCACATATTCGATCTCTAAGTTCGGATTGAGATTTCCATTCGTGAAAGCGTGAAACTTGACATTAGATTCTTCTTGTGCACAAAGTACATTTCCTTGTGTACTCTGTATTCTCCTACGAGTAGAAACACTGCATTAATGTTTCCAATGATCAGCTCTTGCGGGTGATCTCTCAACCATCTTGATGCGGTTCTAATTCGGGATCCGTCTTTGTATCGAAAGTTTACGTGGATACTGACTTCATCTTGTATGCGATGTCGGCTTCATCCACATCGATTCTTACAGTGCGGGGTTGATTTCTAAATCAACGGCGGAGTTCTATGGGTGTAGGTGGATCCAAGATAGATAAATGGTGAATGTCTGAGTGATATCATCTACTCCGTAGGGTCATGGTGTGGTTCGTCGAACACTACATGAATCGATTCCTCGATCGTCGACCTCCTTTTATTAAAGATTCTCAAAGCTTTCTTTGACGGAGGAGTATCCTACGAATATTCCTTCATCGATTTTTCATCAAAGGTTCTAAGTTGGTCCTTCCCATTGTTCAATACATAACACTGCATCCAAAAATGTGAAAATACGAAACTAATGGAGTTTTGTTATTCCATACCTCGTATCTTTGTTTTGTTGTGATGCTTGTTGACGATACTGGCGGTTTTGAGTGTAGCACTGTATTGGTTGCTTCACCCCAAACGCCGTGGCAATTTGCTTTCGGCAATCATTGTCCTTGTTGCTTCTTTCAACGTCCTATTCTTTCGCTCGGCAACACCATTACGTTGAGGTGTACGGGCGGTGAGTATTCGTCTTTGTATTCCATTCTCCGACAGTATTGCTCTATAAAGCGGTTAGTAAATTCGGTACCTCTGCCGGAACGAATGCACACGATACTTGATGCTTTTTCATTCCGCAACTTTCTCGGGAGCTCAGGCGGCCTTGATGTTGTTTCCTTCTTCTTGCTATGAAAGATCGTCAAGCATACGGAATAATCATCAACAACAACCATGCGGTATTTCTTACCTCCCAAACTTCTGGGTCTACGGGACCGTAGAGATCCATGTGTAGCATTTCCAATACTCTTTGGGTTGAAAGGTAGGATTTGCTTTTCGGGGTTGACTTGATTTGCTTGCCTTTACGGCATGGTCCATGACATTGTCCTTCTTGAATGACACATCGGCAAACCTCTAACCATACCTGTCTTGAAAGCTTGTTGATCGTCTTGAAGTTGACGTGAGACATCCTCTTGTGCCATAACCGGCTAATATCTGCGGTGCCTTTGGCAACAAAACATGGAATTGAGGAGCTCATAGGCTTCCCGATCGGCAATGTACATATTACGATCGCTTCTGTAAGCACAACTTCCTTGGTTTGGGTGTTCTTGACTCTCTGACGATCTATATAGAACTTCACCGAAGCTGTTTATCACAGGCGGCTAATACTAAGTAGATTATACTGTAAGCCTTCAACATATGCAACATCGGTGACCTTGAATTTCCCGACAAGTAGGTTTCCTTTCCCTCTTGTTCTTCCTTTAGACTTATCACCGAAGCGAACTTTTGGACCGCGACCTTCTATAAAATCAGATAGCTTGCTCCTATCTCCGGTCATGTGACGAGAGCATCCACTATCGAAGTACCAGGTATCCTCCTCTAGAATGTCCTGTAACAAAGAAATTAGGTAGATTTAGGTCCCCTTTGATTTTTGGGTCCATATATGTTAGTTCCTTTAGGTACCCAGACTTTCCTAATAGCAATTGGTTTACTGTAGGACGTACTCGGTACAGTGTTGCGATATCTACGGGGGGCATATCCGTAGTTGTTATAATCATGATAATTACTATGCATGTAAAATTCAGGGTTATTATTATTATTCCAGTACGAGTGCCGTCTAGGAGGTGGAGCCATTTTCTTAGGCCTAACAGCTTGTCTTCTGGGTCTCCAGTTGGATTCACAATGCTGTTGTTGATACTGAACTGGCATCTGCTGTCTTGAGGGATAACGGGGCTCCTGTATCCAATACCTAGGCGCGCTGTACTGAGAGTACTGCTGTGCGGGCCTTTGGTGGTTGGATACCGTCTTCTTTCTGAATGACTGCCGGCGTTTATGATATGCTTGTGGAGCATGCTGTTGATTACGCCTTCTGAGTGGCTGTTGGTTCCACTGTCTCGAATAGTAGAGTTGTGGGGGCGGAATTGCAGCCTTTGGTTTTCTCGGTACAGCAGGTTCCTTTATGGGACTAGGAGTATCTTCCGATTCTGGAATGTGTTCCACACTCTTGACGAACACAGTACTAGTTTTCCATTTGTTCGAACATGAGCTGTATCCTAAGCCACTTTTATCATGAGCATGTTGCCCAGTGCTCAGAATTTCTTCCATTCTTTTGGACGATTTTTCAAAAGACTTCAGAATGGTCTCAAGTTCAGTTTCTCGCTTTTCGAGAGTTGTGATTTTGGTTTGTAGTAGAACCAAATCATTTGTCTTGCTCTCATTGTGGGTTTTAACCGTATTTAGTTCATGAGCAAGTTGATGATTGCTCTCCATGAGTTTTTCAAAATCGACTTTCTTTGGTTTCGCAATCAAGAGACATATTTTCATAGTTTATTTTCAATAAGTCATTTTCATCTTTCACTCTAAATTTGTTAATTGAAGCCGTATATTCTCGATTTTAGAGTCTCATGGGCCTTTTGAATGTTTTTAAACTCATTCATCATATTTTCGAAAGTATGAGATGCATTAGATGGAATAGGAGGTTGAACTTACCTCATCGTCGTTGTCTTCACCTTACGGAACATCTTTGGCCATAAAGCACATATATGCTTCATCATCGAGCTCATCGTCGGATGAATCACTTTCGATGACCACCGAAGACATTACTGCTGATTTGGATGGTGTGGGGAGGCTTCGATTCTCAATCGGGGCCTTGAGCTTGTCTTTCCAAGCACGTCTTCTTTCACCTCTCTCTTGTTGCTCGGCCTCGGGCAATCTTTGGACTTTGGGATGAGGACATTTGTTTGCATAATGGCACAGTTTCCTGCGATTATAGCACGAGTTAGCATCACCGGATGATGTTTCGGTACTTACCTTGTGGAAAGGTTTGGGCCTGTAGGAGTCTTTCCAGTGTTTGATGAACTTTTGAATTTATGCATTAGAAGCGCCATTTCATCTTGGGACGGGATGTCGTCGTCATGTCGGCATTCTTGTGGCCAAGGCTTCGGCAGGCTAGGCATCTTTGTGTCGACGGTTCGATACAGCAGCGAGAGCTGTGACCTTTGAAGGAGATTCTTCAGCTTTCTCTCTTCTGTCAATGTCATACTCAAAAGCTTTGAGGTCAGAGAAGAGATCAAAAGTGGATATTTCATTAAGATTACAAGATACACGCATAGCTGTGGTCTTAATGTCCCATCGCGCTGGGAGAGATCTGAAAATTTTTAAGTTCTTCTCCTTTTGGGTGTAAATCTTGCCCAACGCTTCAAGTTCACCAACAATACCAGTAAATCTGAGGTCAAGTTCCTCAAGTGTTTCCGTTGGTTTCATTTCAAAGGATTCAAATTGCTGAGTAAGTTTTGAAATCTTGTTTTCTTTTGAGAGCTCAGTTCCCTCACAAATTAACTTGAGTTTATCCCAGATTTCTTTGGCTGTTTTGCAGCTCTTTACCTTTGAGAACATACCTTTGTCAAGAGTGACAAATAACGCGTTCTTAGCCACGTTGTCGAGATTGGCTCGCTTCCTTTCATCTGTTGTCCGTTGCTCGCGTTCTTTCTCGAGTATTTCAGCATGGGCATGGCCCTCAATCCTTGCGGCTGGATTGACCTTCATGATCTTGATAGGACCATCCTGTATAACAAAAATCATCTCTTCTCCAGTCGTCAAATTCGTTAATAGAGAACATAGGGTCACTTGTTAATCATAGAAGTATCCATACTGATAATATAGGAATGAAAGAGACTGTTTTGAAAATAAGTGATTTGAATCTGATTCGGTTAAAAAGAAATACGACTGATTCTTTTTAGAATCAACCTCTCTCATACCACTTGTTGGTCCCTGAAATGATGAAGACTATCCTCACTGTACCAACACGAGTCTTTTCTAGCACGCTTTGTCCTCACTTACGTGCACCTGGGAAACTTCCCAGGGCGTCACCCATCCCATAACTACTCCAGGCCTAGCACGCTTAACTTTGGAGTTTCTATGAGATGGCTACCAGAAAAGAAGATGCATCTTGTTGGTATGAGTAGTCCAAATCAATTCATTTAACCACTCTCTAGTGGCAGTGCAGAGCCCCGTACTAAGCGACAGGCGGACATGAGTCACGGGTGCGAATTCCCTCGAAGTATCCTACAGTGGAGGCTGCCAGTGTTGGAACTAAGAGGCGGGCATGCGGCAGATATTGCCACTTGGCCGGGCCGAGATCTTTGGTGCAGTGGAGGTTGTCAGTCTTTGGAGGGCTATGTGATCAAATCTAGTATCTTTGGGCCCGAGATATCGCGGCGTGAAGTAAACGGAGGTGGAACATATACGATGTCAAGTGTTGGAGGACTGTGTGAATAAATCTAGCCGCTAGAGGGTTGTGTCATCAAATCTAGTTCGCGGAGGTTTCCAGACTATGGGGCTGAAATCTTTGGCAGAATCTTGGGAGGAATTGTTGGGCTTCGGTTGACATCACATGCATGAGCTTAAAAATGCGCGAGGCCGGCTTGCGATTCGACTGTGAGATCTCGCACTAGAAAGTGGTTAAATGAATTGATTTGGACTACTCATACCAACAAGATGCATCTTCTTTCTCGTAGCCATCTCATAGAAACTCCAAAGTTAAGCGTCTTGGGCACGGAGTAGTTATGGGATGGGTGCAGCCTCATGTTCGCACAGCCGCTTAGTACGGGGCTCTGCCGCCACTAGAGAGTGGTTAAATGAATTGATTTGGACTACTCATACCAACAAGATGCATCTTCTTTTAAGTAGCCATCTCATAGAAACTCCAAAGTTAAGCGTGCTAGGCCTGGAGTAGTTATGGGATGGGTGACGCCCTGGGAAGTTTCCCAGGTGCACGTAAGTGAGGACAAAGCGTGCTAGAAAAGACTCGTGTTGGTACAGTGAGGATAGTCTTCATCATTCTTGGGGACCAACATACTACCTCACCGGTCTATGTAGTTGTTTATAACTGACCTTAACAGTCCGTATTATTGTATAGGTTTCCCTGGTCGGGCAGACACTTGGTCATTTTGTGATGTTTAGCCTGGTAGATCCTTGTGGGAAGGATCTACAGCGTGAAATATTCCCATACGGTTTTGGGGGTGTTACATTTATGGTAATGGAGTTTTGGTTGCGGAAACCTAGGTTGTCGGGTTCGAGTCGTGACTTATCGAGTAATGTGTTGTCTTGTCATTCGAGTCATCGGGTGACAAGTTGAATTGTGCGTAGTCACAACGTGTTGGTTATATTGTCAGATGAGATTAGTATTGTGGGTGACCGTCATCTCCGTGCAGCCTGTGGACGTAAGTCTCCTCTTTTATGCGAGGTATCTGTGTTTCATGATTTCATCTAAATGAATTAATTTTGATACATAATTTTAGTTGTGCGGTGTTGTGTAATGGAGATTGTATTCGATACTTGTGACACACTGTATGTGTATAGAACTAGACGTATTGATGTTTTGACTTTAAACCACCGTGTGGGGTGGTATGATGTGAAAATTGTTGGAACATTTTGTTCCATACATGCTTTAATAATATTTTGATGATTAAGTTGTTACACAAAACAAAACAACAAAGAAACAAAGCCAAGCATCAAAGAAAACGAAGTGCAAAAAGCTGGAATTTTACAAGGCTAACGTACGTAACCTTTTCAAGATTAGCGTACGTAATATGGCAAACTTAACGTACGTAAGAGATGTAAGTTAGCATACGTAATGGTGTTCAAACGAGAAGAACGTTGGGAAGAATCAAAGTCAAAAAGGCAGCAACGGATATATGACGTCAGCAATGACGTAAGTCTAACGTACGTAAAGGAATGTTGCTAACGTACGTAAGAAAAGAAACGAATGTTACTGGACTGAAACTGGTACGTGCTAACGTACGTAATCTTTGACGTTTAACGTACGTAATGCTGTTAGCGTACGTAATGAAAGGAAGATAGTAGGCGTAATCAATGCACAGGGAGCTAACGGCTAGTTTGGGTGATGAAGGCTATAAATACCACATCTTTGGTATTATTCCACACAACAACTTCAAGAAAACATCTCATTGATCAGATATTCATATTGATATTATTGTTGTTGTGATATTGAGCTTATATTGTTAGTTTGAGTGTTTATACATTCAACATATACACGAGAGGTAAAAGAAAATATACGATTGGATTCAGTGTTATTAGGATCAAGGATCCAGCATTATTAGAATCGCAATCGCTATCTTAGTGAGCTTTATCTAGTACCGATAGAAAGCTAGAGAGGTTGATTCCTTGTCCTATAGAAAAGGAAAACGGTTTAACTTGGACCGACACAGAGACAAGTATGAGTGGTTTATCACAGACCAATAGAAGTCGTGATTGTAAACGGTTATCCTCGTAGATAGAAGAAAGGTGTAGAGGTTTTTATCTTGAACTATAGAAAAGATACCGAGAGAGGGACGTAGGCTCGTTTATAGCGAACCTCTGTAAATATCTCATGTGCTTTTAATTTCCGCACTTTAAATTCGCTTCCCCACAAACGGCACACATTCTGATTTTGCACCAACAATTAGAGGTGGTATCTGGGCCGTCGCAGAATAGCCCGGCACGTCCCGGCACGCTTAAAAGCGGCCGGACGGCCGTTTACTATTTGGCCTGGATCGGCCCGTGTACATTTTGGTTATATGGGCCTTAGGGGCCTTTGTTTTGGAGGCCCAGCCCAGACCGGCCCGAGCCCGCCTAAAACCGCTGGCCCGGCACGGACCAGCCTGAGCCCGTGTTAGCCCGTGAACTGGGAAGGCCCGATCCGTTTAGCCCGTCTAAAAACCGTGAACTGGGAATGCCCAATAGAGTTTTTTATTTCTTTCTTATCAATTTATAGCCTGAAAAAGGTACAAAATCCAGTTTTCATTTAGTAAATCACATCTTATTATGTCCAAGAGGCATGCAGTAGTGAGAGTACAATTCGGCATTCTATGTACACTAACATTTCACACCCGATAATAGTCCGATGCACTATAGGAGCACTTCGCAATTAACTTGAAGAGGAGTAAAATGAGAGAGAGAGAGAGAGAGAGAGGGAGAGAGAGTTGTTCTTTCTTTATAATAAATTTCAAGTTCATTTTGTTGGTCTTTGTAATAAAATTTCTGTCTTACAATGAAGGAAAAAAATGTTCAACCCTTGGCCCGGCCCGACTCGTTAATTGCCCGGCCCGGCCCATGAACACAATGGGTTGTGGGCCGGGACGGGCCTTATGTTTGTAAAAAAAGACCGACCCGGCCCGGCCCACCAAAAAAGAAGGACCGGCCCGGCCCGACCCTTAAATGGAGCGGGCTTTAGCAGCCCGGCCCGGACCGGCCACCTCTACCAACAATTGGTATCGGAGTGGTACCTCCAATCACGACTTAAAATCCGAGGAGACGATCCAAATGGCATTTCAATTTGCTCCAGTCGAAGGCCTTGCTCTTAACTGACCACCATTTTTTATGGCGCAAATTTCATGACATGGAAGAAAAAGATGCTGATCTTCATTCGTGCTTATGATATTGATATTTGGAAGATCATTTGTCTTGGCCCGAAAGTTCCTCTCAAATCCGACGGTACGCTTAAATCTTTCGAAGAATATAACTAGGAGGATTGGAAAAACAACCATCAAAATTGTAAGGCTACTCAACTCTTATATTGTGCCTTAAATCCGGAAGAGGTCAATCGAATCTCATCATGTGAAAGTGCTAAAGAGATATGGAAAATTCTTTAAATCACACACGAAGGGACAACTGAAATCAAGGAGATGAAGATCAATATGCTTCTCCATGACTACGAGTTATTCATGATGAAAGGTGACGAGTCCATCACCAACATGCTCGACCGATTTTCAGTCATCACTAATGGACTTACTTCATTCGGTAAACCATTATCTAGTAGTGGAAAAGTCAAGAAAATTTTACGATCACTACCTAGCGAATGGGACGGCACCATGACCGCGATTATAGAATTGAAAGATCTCAATACGCTTGATTTTAGCGCCTTTATTGGTTCGCTAATTAATTATGAGATAGTGTTAAAATCATGAAGTGTCAAGCCAAAGCCGAAGGAACGATCAATAGCCTTGAAGGCTAAAATGTCTAAGAAGGAAGTAATCCCGGTTGAAGAAAGCGACGAAGAATTGGCATATTATGCCAAAAATATTAATAACTTTCAAACCTTATTAAATCGGAGAAAGAAAGACATATCGAGCGAATCTAAGAAATTCGACAATTCTTGTCGATTATGTGGTAAACCAGGCCACTTTGCTAAAAATTGCCGAGCTAAACCCAAGAAAGAGGTTCTCGTTGCAACATGGAGCGATGACGACGAAGATGATGATTTTATCAATCAAAATAATCTCGCTCTCATGGCCCGGAGTTCATTCGACGATAGCGACGTCGAAAGCCAGGTTAGTACATCATCTCACGACGAATTATTTGAAGCATTTGAATTACTTCATACGGATTTTCAAAATGATTTATCCGAGATTAAATCCCTTAAATCCAAAAATAAATCATTGGAAAATGAGATTTCCAAAATTCTTGAAAAAGGGAAATTTATCGAAACCGGTCATTCACGGTGCGTTGAAAATGAAAATATTTTAAAGGATGATCTTGTCAAAGTTCAAACTGAGCTCAAAAATTTAACTAAGAAATTCTCGTGTGGAAGCGAGAAATTTAAACAAATGCTCTCGGTTCAGAAATTTACTTTGAACAAACAGGGGTTGGGGTTCACACCTCGTTTAAAAAATAAATCCGTAAATTTCAAAATACCCCATTGCGAAAAATGTTTGAAAATTGGGCATCATATTACGAACTGTAAAATCCCACGCCGGACGATTAAAATTAAAAAGATTTGGGTTCCTAAAGGAACAAATATTTCAAATATCGTCTATGTTTCAAATGAAAAACCAACTTTCGATTGGATCCCCAAAAATTAATTTTTAACAATTGGTAATATACTTAGGGGGAGTAATATTTTTTAAAGGGGAGATATTATTTTCAGGGGGAGTTTTATACCCTATTATTGCATATTTTTTCGTATTCATGCATATTTCATATTTGGTATCATTATATTATTACACTTTTTGATGAAAACAAAAAGGGGGAGAAAGGAGAAGAAAAGTCGAAAAGATGAAGTTGAAAAGAAAAATGAGGAGACGTCGAAAAGATGATGAAAATTTAAAAATTCGAAAAGAAAAAGAAAAGGAAAGAAGGAGTCGAAAAAGAAATGGGAGAAGAAACTAACAAAATAGACAAAGTCGAAAACTTTAGTCTGTACACATGTACATATATTTGTATTTTTGCAGGTAAATCCCATTGACGAAGTGTTGTTTTGTAATCATCAAAAATTGGGAGATTGTTGGAACATTTTGTTCCATACATGCTTGAATAATGTTTTGATGATTAAGTTGTTACACAAAACAAAACAACAAAGAAATGAAGTCGAGCATCCAAGAAAATAAAGTGCAAAAAGCTGGAATTTTACAAGGCTAACGTACGTAAACTTTCAAGATTAGCGTACGTAATATGGCAAAATTAGCGTACGTAAGAGATGTAAGTTAGCGTACGTAATGGTGTTCAAACAAGAAGAATGTTGGAAAGAATCAAAGTCAAAAAGGCGGCAATGGATATATGACGTCAGCAATGACGTATGTCTAACGTACGTAAAGGAATGTTGCTAACGTTCGTAAGAAAAGAAACAAATGTTACTGGACTGAAACTGGTACGTGCTAACGTACGTAATCTTTGACGTTTAACGTACGTAACGCTGTTAGTGTATGTAATGAAAGAAAGATAGCGGCCGTAATCAATGCACAGGGAGCTAACGGCTAGTTTGAGTGATGAAGGCTATAAATACCACATCTTTGGTATTATTCCACACAACAACTTCAAGCAAATATCTCATTGATCAGATATTCATATTGATATTATTGGTGTTGTGATATTGGGCTTATATTGTTAGTTTGAGTGTTTATACATTCAACATATACACGAGAGGTAAAAGAAAAGATACGATTGGATTCGGTGTTATTAGGATCAAGGATACGGCATTATTAGAATCGCAATCGCTATCTTAGTAAGGTTTATCTAGTACCGATAGAAAACTAGAGAGGTTGATACCTTGTCCTATAGAAAAGAAAAACGGTTTAACTTGGACCGACACAGAGATAAGTACGAGTGGTTTATCACGGACCAATAGAAGTCGTGATTGTAAACGGTTATCCCTCGACCGATAGAAGAGAGGTGCAGAGGTTTTTATCTTGAACCTATAGAAAAAGATGCCGAGAGAGGACGTAGGCTCGTTTATAGCCGAACCTCTATAAATATCTGTGTGATTTTAATTTCCGCACTTTAAATTCGCTTCCGCACAAACGGCGCACATTCTGATTTTGCACCAACAAAAGTTGTGAACCTTGATCGTTCGAAAAAGGTATCGACGGTAGAGTTTGTGAGAAACTTAGGTAGATGGTTTTGTTGTATGTTTAAACTTGATGCCCACGAGATGTATTTGATTGAATTGGTGATTCTGTTTGCCGTTTGGATACGTGATTTGAAGTTCGATTATTTTTGGATTGTTGTAAGTATGCCCGCTGCGGGTAGGTTTGACAATGTTTTTCTAAAAGACTCTACCGGTTTGAGAATTTTTGTCGGAATCAAATTTTTTAAAATATTTTGATGGTGCGGTTAAACGATGGTTTGTGTAGATTTTGAAATCGGTTGAATTTCGACAAGTTGGTCATGTATTTTCAAATAGCACCATCAAACAGTATTTGGAAAATGTGTTTTAAAATACTTCGGACATTGCAAAATATTACCGTCATTTTTTTTGTTACGATCGAAAGGATTTTGGGAAAATTTTTGTTTTGCAAAACGACCTTGGTTTCCGGAATTCAAAATGTTATGTGTTTGTGCGTTGGGACTAAGTCATTGCAACAAGTTTATTATGTGGTTATACTCGTCAGAGAATGTTGCATCATTTTTTATATGTCGGAATACATTGTTAGGAGTCCATCCTTAACTTTCGGAGCTGTGTCGGGGCTGCTGGGACAATTCTGTTGTCCTGCAGCTAGTGATTACGGTCGTAAGATGTTTACCGTTATGGCCGTAAGCTCATAGATGTTACGGCCATAAACAACATGTTGTTGCGGACGTAAGCTTTTGACTGGCACGATGGTAACCTTGTTGTTATATTTGTATCCGCGCCCTCTACCAATCATTTGATTTCAGTAGACGTAGTAGTATGGTCCGCCAGTGATCACCATGAATTTTAACTATTTTATCGATAATGTCGCCCTCGGTTAGTTATCCTATATGGGTATCGTTGACGTGTTGTTGATCGTTACCATCCTTGCTAGAACATTTTGGTTGTATACATAAGTGTGGTGACTATATAGTATGATTTGATCGTATTATTCTACGACATTATCCTGATGTGGTAGTTAATCTGGGAAATGTTGAGTGCGAGTATAAGAGTTTTTCCACCCGGGATTAGCTTAGCGAAACCTTTGGGGGCTGATGCCAAGGGGCATGGCCACGGTTTATCGTGTGTGTTATTCTTCGTGATGGTCGGTGTGGTAACATGTGGTTACCCTATGTGTTGTTAACGCTGATAATGATATATATATTGATAAGGTCATTTTGATGATATCGTTTATCGAGAAGATTGAAGTTTCAACATGTTTTTTTGTAAATAATTTCAAGAAAGACAGTTTTGATAATGGGTTCATGGTTTTGGTTAAATGACGAGGTATTAAAAGTGTATTCAAAAATTTCATTTCAGCAAAATCTTTCAAACTCACGAATTTTAAAATATTATCATTTGAACCAATACCTCGGGAAAAAATTTATTTTTAAAGAATGTTACAAGTGTTTGATTCTAATGATATGTATGTGGTTTTGACTGTGTTTGTTTTGGCAAAATTCAAACATCTCTGTTGATGTGACAGTGTGAATTACTTTTGAAATTAAGTTCTGTTATTGCGGTGTTAGTTCGTATATTCGTGTAATGACTTAGAGTTAATATTTTATCGTGCTGCTTTTTGTTGACCTGTGTTGATTATGTGATGTTGTTTTGTTATGTTATTCTGGATGGTCGTCCGTTCAGTATGCCGAGAGGTCGAGGCCGAGGACGTGAGCATGGTAGTGGTCGTAATCAAGAGCATGAGAGGGCGACTCGCTCGTTGTCGAGCGCCAATCAGCTCAGTAGAGATAGTCGAGATGACCAATCGCATGATCGGGGGCAATCAACCAGAAGTAAGGTGGACATTGGCGCCGCCACCATCTTTCGTCAGGTGGTTGACCAGTTGGTGCATATGAATCAGACCGCACACTGGGATGGGATCCCAGATGGGGATAACGGAGCTAGTAAGTGGTTACGAGATGTGATGAGAATACACCCGCCCCTTTTATAGGTTCTTCAGACTCGTTAGGCTGGGAGAATTTGCTCTTTCAGTTGGACAGAATATTCGATACTGGAGCTTGTCCCGATGAAAGAAGGGTACCCATTGCTCAATACCTGCTCGACAAGGAAGCTGCAGACTGGTAGGGGGCCGTAGCGCCTAGTGATCGTACAGCTACTTGGGATTAATTCAAGATTTCCATGGAGGCCAAGTATTGTACTCCGCCTGTTAAAGAGTGCAGGATTGTCGAGTTTTTCTCGGCTATGCCCCAAGACATGTTGATATCTCAGGCAATAGTCGATTACAATCGATAGCTGTGTTATGTACGGGACCAAGTGCGAAGTGAAGCTGATAACATTTTTTATATCGATATGCGTATGAAACCTTAGGTTCGACAATGTATGGCTCCATTTTTGTGTACAACATTAAAATACTATTAGGATCGAGCCTTAACATTTAAAATGGCAATAATGTTTGCAGAGTCTGCATCTGCGGCAAGGAAACGGAAGATTTCTGATGATGCATCGGGAAGTGAGGGAATTGGGACTCCTAAACCTCAACTCTCGTATCAATCGAGTATGGGACCTTTTCGATCAACTGTAGAATCTAAAAGACTCAAGCCGGTGTCTTTGACTTCTGGTAATGCTCCAAGGTGTTTCAACTATAACGTTCTTGGCCATGAACGTGTGCATTGTAAGAAACCGTCAGTGACTTGTTATAATTGTGGATGTGAGGGGCATCGAGTTCAGTACTGCGAGATTGTTGCCACGATGGTAGGGAACCGGAGTTCCATTCCTACTTATGAAGGACCCAGTGATGGAATTTTGTGCTCGTTACACGGATTGTTTCTCGTGTGGAGATGTATTATATGATGTTTTTATGTTGGAGCTTTATGCCTGATATTTTGTTTTGAATAAGTTCCGTGCAGTTGTTGAACCTATGGAGACGTGACAGTAGACCTCGGGGTCATGAATTTGGTATTTTTATATGTGTCGATGTGCTTTGTCTGTATCACTGTGATGATCTTGTTTTAAGTTTTGGGACGAAACTTATTTTTAGAGGGGTAGAATGTAATACCCGAGATTTTTATTCCAGTTGCCCTGAATTATTTGTCATCTTTTGCCGGTTGGTTTGTTTCGTTATGATTATGTGGTATTCGTTTTTCTGTCATGAACAGTATGATATATTCTGTTGTAGTGTTCGTCGAGTGAGACTTGTATCGCGTGCTTTTGTTTTATTAAATGCAAACTTGGGATATGTTATGTTCCGTGAATTTCTCGTTATTGTTTTGAATCTTATTCGGTGCGTTTGCGTGATCGAGACGTCGTTGAGTATTGAGCGGGACGGTCGGGGGTTGTCTGAGTCGAGTTACGGCCGTAAGGCCTGACCGATTACGGCCGTAAGAATCCCGCACACCTTTGCCTGGGGAAACTCGGTTACTGCCGTAAGGATCGTCAGGTTACGGCCGTAATTACGTGTTACGGCCGCAAGTCATATGCCGGTTACAGCCGTAACGCACCAGCAGATTTTGGGCAATCGCCTTGAGAGCTCGGTTACGGCCGTAAGGGGCTGCCAAGTACAGTCGTATGGGGTGCCCGGTATGTATGTAAGGCAGCATCCGTTACGTATGTAATATGTCTTGACCGAGTTACGGCCGTAACGTGGTCGGACTTATATAGGCCTGGGCGTCGGCAGGCCTCATTTCTACACTTCTTCCTCCTTTTCTTGCGGATGTCGGATGGGAGGTTCGTGAAGTGGAGTTCTTGGTCGATTCCACTTGATTTCCAAGGCGTTTTGGAAGGCTCTTGTCGATTATATCATCATCTAATCCTTTTTCTTCGTCGGATCGAGATAAATTCTTGAAATCTCCTAGGGTTGACTTTCGGGATTTCCTTCTTGATTTTCATTGCTCGTCCGATTTTGATGAATCAGTTGATGTTATCAAGTTCTATTAATCATGTTTTACAGATTGTATATCCGTATTTCGAGTTTGTTCAACTCGATTGGTGATTCGAGTGTTCTTGGGAGTTATCGAACATTTAATGTTCGATTAAATGTCCCAATGAGTTGCCCTTGATAGTTTGGTGGGATTTCCATTATTTTTGGCCTTGATTCTCGTTATAATCATATCTTCGTTGTTTTTCCAGAGGATTGTAGGTGTTCGAGGTCTCCTGGTTGATCCGTGTTCGTCGGAGTGTTCAATATCGGTTATCGAGGCAAGTATCTTGCTATACGATTTGTGTCTTGTGAATAGAGACTTCGTGTTAGGTTTATGATGATTTGGTTTGCCTTCGTGAATGTGCTTCGTGTGATTTTATAAGTTTGAACGATTGATGGTAGTGATGATATCCTCACTTGTGCGTGATTGGTCATGGTTGAGTTATCGTGATGATTGTGATATTTGTGTCGGTTTGATTACATACTTAAATATGTATTACGGTGTATTGTTGAATGGTTTGACATATTGATAATAATGTGTGTTGCTCGTGATAATGTGTGTGTTCTAGGTAAGGTCGCGAGGCCTATGGAGTTCGGTACATGATGTGTACGAACAAGGTGTGTGTTCGGGTAGGGTTTGTGAGGCCTCTGGAGTTCGGTAGATGATGTGTACGAACGATGTGTGTGGTCCGGGTAGGATCCGTCGAGGCCTCTGAAGTTCGGTACATGATGTGTACGAACAATGCGTGTGGTCCGGGTAGGGTCCGTCGAGGCCTCTGGAGTTCGGTACATGATGTGTACGAACAGTGATCGTGTAATAGTGATTGATTGGATAACGTTTTAAAGTTGGGTCACGGACCCATCATGATATATCTGTAATATCCGGATTTATTACGGGGTATTTCATCTGTATTCAAACCCTGTATTATTCAGATTTATGGTTTTGAATATTGGAGTATGATATTTCTTGCATTGATATCTTTGTACATAAGTATAACAACATGCAAAATTTCTCATGCAAACTCGTGATAGCGCACGCTAAGAATGTAGCTTAACGCGCGCTATCGGGCTACTACTAGCGCACGCTATGCATGTAGGAGTTGCGTGCGCTAAGAACTCAATTATTGAGCGGGACGGCTAGCACATGCGCCAGCCGGGACATGGGTCCGGATAAGATTCCCGCGGATGAACCTGGACAGTTCTGAAGTCAACTCTTATTAGCGCGCTAAGGAAGCTTAGTAGCGTGCGCTAACTTGTTAAAATGCAGAATATTATAAATGGGACAACAACCCGTTTTGGCTTACATTTCATTCGTTCATTCTTCATACTTGAGAGGCCAGAGAGCTGTAATAATCCCTCTACATACTTAGAACACATCTTGTTGGTCTTTGTATATTGGTTATCAGTTGGGAGTAATCATTGAAGTGGAATAGCACCTTGGAGTGGCATACAACCAACCGGAGTCGGATTCTACCTTACGGTTCGGTGATTTTCATCATATTAAGGTATGTTCAACCTATCTCCGGACTTAGAGTTGGATTCTAAAGAATTGGATGATCATGTTAACGAGATATTGATTTTCATAAATGAATTATCCAAAGTATATCATGTTTGGAATATTGAGATGAATAAGCCTTAAGTACCTTGATTATGATCATCATGATTCGAATCTTATTACATTGAACAAGTAAAGGAAGCTTCTATCATTGGTAATCCGAATCTAGTAGATGACTTCATGATAATCATGGACTTGACTTTAACATCATTATTGTTAGATGAATCTAAGGGATTGATCATGGAAGGATTTATCTAGTATAGATGGAATGTTAAACAACTACAACATGATAATTTCGATGGATATAAGGTGTTGATATCAACCGTTAAGCCTTTCGAATCGTCATATGAGGAATTGTAGTCGAAATGGAATATGGTTTTAATGGTATGCATATCCTTGAATCAAGTTTTTGTTATCTGTAAGATCATTCATAATCATACGTACATGATATTCACGGAGGTAACATGAAGTATCACGGAAGATTTCATTGTTTTGATCATGATGAGAGAACAGTTTATTGCTCGTGATGGCGCCATGCACGAATAGCGCACGTTAAGCTATAAAGATTAACGTGCGCTATTGAGCACGAGTTAGAATGCGCTTCGTTTGATACGTGCACGCTAGGCCATCGACGAGTCGATCGATCGGTGATCGGTAAATCTTGACCATGCATAGTTAGCGTCGCTAGGCTTTGTTGTTTGCGTGCGCTATTGGCAGACTTAACACACGCTACACGAGTACTTAGCGTCGCTAAGCGATTCGAGATTACATTTTATGAACTTTTGGCCGTAAATCGAATTGTTAAACATTCGTACGACGTGAGATAAATCATATATCATTTCTTTTGTTAAGGTTTGATCTCGTTACGTGATTGATTGAGGAGGACGACCTTCGAGTGTTCATTTTTCGTGGAAGTGTTGTTCTTGTCTTCAAATCGAGGCAAGTACTTTATTTGTTTTATGTATTGATGTTATATATATTGTCGTGCATGTATGTCGTTGTTGTATGTCCACCTCGTGTTGGTCCGACGGGATCACCGGGGGATCTATGCTAGCGTGTGCTGGATCATCGGATGGGTTTTTCCACCACGGGTTGGTCTGATGGGATCATCGTGGGTTCCAGGCAGTGAACGCTGGATCGACGGAATTACCATGTGTATGTTATGATATCATGTTGTTATTATCAGTTGTGTATGTCATTTTTGAGTTTCTCGTAGGAGAAGACTCATTGGTATTTTTGTCGTTTACGTTATTATTCTTCGTGAGATATGAATAATATGTTGTGGTACTTGTACTAGCATCGTTGTGCTAACCCCTTCGGGGGTGAACATTTTGTTTATGTTCAGGATCCAGGAGAGCAGGAAAACAACCACTGGAGCTGCATGACGACAAGGGTGCAGAGTGATGTTTCGGCCGGGTTTATTTGTCTGTTGTTTATTGGTTATTTCAATAAGTACTCGAGTACGAATTCATTTATGCTGAATTTGAATTTGGTGATGTATTATTAAGTTCCTGTTGAACAACTGTACTTTCAGTATTTGGTCAGAACTGTTGTATCTTAACTCCGTTATTTCCATTCGTTAGTGCCTTTTAATGTCTGTTCAATTCTTCAGCCTTGTAAATCCTTATGTAAAGGATTTACGGCGTTGTAATATTCCTGAATATATCGGGGGTGTTACATAATATGGTATCGGAGCTAAGATTATGGATATCTTGGCCGTTGGGTTAAAATAGGGGTCATTTATGTCTTTTGAGGTAACCGGTCGTGAATGACATCAGTGCACTGCCTACGTCTTCATGCGAACGGTGGTTGTAAGTTCCTAAACTCTATCTCGTTCTTTACATGTTGTGTCTCTTTATACTCGAATATTAGAACGATGTTGTTTCCTGTATATTGAGTATTTATGCTTACAGTATGTTGAGAGGCGGACGTGGACGTGGTCGCGGTCGTGGACGCGGAGAAGAAATGCTGAAAGGGAAGCGTCGCCTTCTAACCAGGCCAGTCATAGCTCAGGCGAGCCGCAACAATCTATTAATAACGAACCAGATCCTGCTGTACCAGAGATCCTTCGTCAAGTGGTGAACCAGATGACTTAGTTCGCCCAAGTCGTGGACCGAATGCAAGTGGCGGTGGGACTACATCAGGAGAGAGACAACAAGGGATCCCAGACATGGGAAATCGAGGTGACCGGTGGCTGCAAGAGGTGGCGAAGATGCAACCACCCAAATTCGACGGTATTTCTGAGACTCCCACCTGGGACCATTGGTTGAAGGAACTGGAGAAAATCTTTGCCGGAATTAACTGCCCAGACGACCAGAGAGCCTCTATCGCTCAATATTTTCTGATACGGGAAGCATCCGAATGGTGGGAAGCCATCCGGCCTGTAGACCATGATGCCGATTGGACAGAGTTTAGATTGATGATGGAAGCTCAGTATTGCCCTCGTCCTGTGAGGGAAGCCATAATTCGGGAGTTTTTCTCCGCTCAGCCTTCTGATGTGCCAGTATCCCAGGCAATTAAGACGTTTAACCAACAGCTGGCATTTGTTCGACATCTGGTCAGAACAGATGCAGAAATGATGATCCATTTCGATATGAGAATGAAACCAGAAATCCAGAGGTACATGTCCAGATTTGATTGTACCACACTCCGTCAATACCAGGATAAGGCGTTGGCATATGAGATCAAAGAAGCAGCCATGGAGAAATTTTCGGAATCCAAGAAACAGAAAGTCTCTGGTACTTTTACAGAGCACAAGAACAGCAGGCCCCGTAAGGCCCAGTCATCCTTTCACTCTTTCAAGAAACCTCCGCACCCAGTTAGGAGCGGAAAGAACTTAGGAGCGACATCAACTATTACTGATGTTACCAGAAAATGCTTTAACTGCACCCAGACGGGGCACTATCGACGGAATTGCCCCCTTCCTGCCGTGACTTGTTTTGATTGTGGACGAGAGGGACATCGGGAAGTGTTTTGTGAAGAGGCTGCAAAGTCTTTTAGAGCCCGTACACCACAGCCAGTCCAGAAGGAAGCCAGTATCCAACAGATGCAGCAAAGTGTTCAGATGCCTCAGAATTTTGGCCGCGGACGAGGCAGAGGACAATGGGACTGAAAGGGGACATCGAGTGCCGGATCTGCTCCCCCATTCCTGTACGAGATGAGGAGGACAGACGATCGTGATGTCTTTGCCGCATCGTGCATCGAGATCCTTTCCCGGCCCGATTAGCGTTTTATTCGATACAGGAGCTACGCATTCTTTTATATCTTTGTCTTGTGTAAATCGTTTGAATATTTCCGGTTTTCATACTTGTGAACCTTATGTTGTTGGTTTACCGAGTGGAGAGAGGATTGTCGGAAACTTAGAAACTAGAAATTTCCCTATATCATTTGGAGGCAGAGAGTGGCTCTCAAATCTGATCGTGATAGAAATGCAAGGAGACGACCTGATACTCGGAGACGATGGGCTTAATCGATATGGAGCAATTGTAAACTACCGAAGGAGGAATATCTCGCTGATCGCTGACGATGGTTCCGAAATATTGTTCGAGGGGTGGAAACCGAGAAGCTCAGGAAAATTGATCAAGGCAATGAAAGCTGTCGGATTGTTGAAACAGGGATGTATCGGGTACTGGTGATATGAAATGAAGAAAGAAGACGAGATTGTGGAACTTTCATCCATTCCTGTTGTGAACGAATTTCCAGATGTATTTCCTGACAAGTTACCTGGGCTACCTCCACGAAGGGATGTAGAATTTACCATTGGTGGAACCCGAGCTACGCCAATTTCTAAGGCGCCGTATCGTATGGCACCTACTGAGATGTACGAACTGAAGAAGCAGCTGGAGGAGTTACTGGACAAGGGCTATATTCAGCCAAGCGTTTCACCCTGGGGAGCGCCAGTTCTTTTTGTCCGAAAGAAGGATGGATCGCTTCGACTGTGTATTGACTACCGAGAGCTGAACAAAATGACAATTAAGAACAAGTATCCGTTGCCACGGATTGATGATCTGTTTGACCAGCTGCAAGGGGCAACAGTATTTTCTAAAATCGATCTGAGATCAGGATATCATCAGCTGAGGATTAAGGAATCTGATGTTCCGAAATCAGCGTTCAAAAGTCGCTACGGACATTATGAGTTTGTAGTGATGCCGTTTGGTCTCACTAACGCACCTGCTGTATTTATGCAATTAATGAACCGTGTGTTCATTGAATTTTTGGATAAATTTGTGGTCGTGTTCATTGATGACATTCTGGTGTATTCTAAGAGCTCGGAAGAACATGCGTAGCATTTGCGGATTGTATTGGAACTTTTGAGAAATGAGCAATTGTACGCCAAACTTTCTAAGTGTGAATTCTGGATAAAGGAAGTAATGTTCCTCGGCCATGTGGTGTCAGCTAAAGGAGTCCCAGTAGATCCTCAGAAGATCGAAGCAATTATGGATTGGAAGCCTCCAAAGAACGTGAAAGAAGTCCGAAGCTTCTTAGGACTTGCTGGATATTATCGTCGATTCGTGGAAGGGTTTTCTAAAATCTCCCGCCCACTTACTCGACTCCTGCAGAAAACTCAAAAGTTTGAGGGGAATGAGTTGTGTCGATTAGCTTTGATGAATTGAAGAAGAGATTGACGACGGCACCGATTCTATCACTTCCACAGGGAACTGGAGGATTTATAGTTTACTGTGATGCTTGAACCAAGGACTCGGGTGCGTATTGATGCAGAATGATAAGGTGATCGCTTATGCATCACGACAGCTGAAACCTTATGAAGTAAATTACCCAACACATGATTTAGAACTAGCAGCAGTGGTTTTTGCTTTGAAGATCTGGAGGCATTATCTGTACGGGACTCACTGTCAGATCTTTATGGATCACAAGAGTCTCAAGTACATATTCAGTCAGAAAGAATTGAACATGCGGCAAAGAAGATGGCTAGAATCGATTAAGGACTATGATTTGGAGATTTTATATCATCCAGGCAAAGCGAATGTAGTGGCCGATGCACTTAGCCGCAAGCCTGTTTCTATTCAGATGCTGGAGACGCTGACCTCCCAACTTAGCCTTCAACGAGAGATGATTCGCGAAGGAATTGAAGTGTGGTTACAAAGAGTCCAAGGACAACTGTGCGTGATGTAGATAACTTCATCATTAACCGAAGGAATCAAATCTAAACAGGCAGATGATCCTCTGATGATTCGGTTACGTGATGAAGTGATCAAAAGAAAGGCCCCCGGATTCATAATTCATGATGATGGAGTTTTGAGATTTCAGAACCGACTCTGCGTTCCCGATGTTGATGTTATGAAACAGACGATTATGAAGGAAGCTCACAGTTCGCCCTATTCTATCCACCCGGGCACCAGTAAAATTTATAAGGACTTGAAGCAAACTTTCTGGTGGGGCAACATGAAGAAAGATGTAGCGGACTATGTTTCGAAATGCTTGACTTGTCAGCAGGTTGAGATCGAGCATCAACAGCCTGCCGGAATGTTGAAGCCGCTCCCAATTCCTGAATGGAAGTGGGAGGACATATCGATGGACTTTATCACTAATATGCCGAGAACCAAGACGGGAATGAACATGATTTGGGTGATAGTTGATCGTTTAACCAAATCAGCTCATTTCCTAGGCATTAAGGACACATGGGGACCATAGAAATTGGCGCGAGTATTTATTTCGGAGATAGTTCGATTGCATGGTACGCCGAAAACCATTGTTTATGATCGAGACGGCCGTTTTGTGTCTCACTTTTGGAAAGCAGTTCATAAGGCCTTGGGGACCGAATTGAACTTTAGCACAGCTTACCACCCGTAGACTGACGGACAATCCGAGAGGACTATACAAACGGTGGAAGACATGCTAAGGGCCTGTGCCTTAGATTGGTCAAACGATTGGGAATTTCATCTACCATTGATTGAGTTTACCTACAACAATAGTTGGCATGCTTCCATTAGGATGGCACCGTTTGAGGCATTATACGGGAGGAGATGTAGATCGCCCCTATGTTGGGATGATTCATCAGACTTGATCGGGACAGAACCAGAGTTGATCGTACAGACTCGAGAGAATATAGCCTTGATTCGTGAAAGGCTGTTAACCACCTAAAGTCGCCAGAAATCCTACGCGGACGTGCGCCGTCGCCCATTGGAGTTCAATACTGGAGACCATGTACTTTTGAAGGTTTCTCCTACTCAGGGAATCTTTCGTTTCGGAAGGAAAGGAAAGCTGAGTCCGAGATATATCGGACCATTTGAGATCCTCGAGAGAGTTGGGGAGTTGGCATACATATTGGCATTGCCGCCGTCATTGTGCCATGTTCATAACGTGTTCCACGTATCCCAGTTACGGAGGTATATACCAGATCCCAGTCATATCATTGATTTCGGCGAGATCGAAGTCGCGCAGGATGGGACGTTTGAAGAAAGACCGGTCAAGATACTCGAGAGTCGAGTTAAGCAGCTGAGGAACAAACCAATTGTTTTGATCAAAGTTCAATGGTCACGTCACGGAATGGAAGAAGCCACCTGGGAAACGAAAGCCGATATAAAGTCTAGATATCCCGAGTTATTTTCGTCTTGAGTTTCGGGATGAAACTCCTTTTTAGTAGGAGAGTATGTAATATCCGGATTTATTACGGTGTATTTCATCTGTATTCAAACCCTGTATTATTCGGATTTATGGTTTTGATTATTGGAGTATGATATTTCTTGCACTGATATCTTTGTACATAAGTATAACAACATGCAAAATTTCTCATGCAAACTCGTGATAGCGCATGCTAAGAATGTAGCTTAACGCGCGCTATCGGGCTACTACTAGCGCACGCTATGCATGTAGGAGTTGCGTGCGCTAAGAACTCAATTATTGAGCGGGACGGCTAGCACATGCACCACCGGGACATGGGTCCGGATAAGATTCCCGCGGATGAACACGGACAGTTCCGAAGTCAACTCTTATTAGCGCGCGCTAAGGAAGCTTAGTAGCGTGCGCTAACTTGTTAAAATGCAGAATATTATAAATGGGACAACAACCCGTTTTGGCTTACATTTCATTCGTCCATTCTTCATCCTTGAGAGGCCAGAGAGCTGTAATAATCCCTCTACACACTTAGAACACATCTTGTTTGTCTTTGTATATTGGTTATCACTTGGGAGTAATCATTGAAGTGGAATAGCACCTTGGAGTGGCATACAACCAACCGGAGTCGGATTCTACCTTACGGTTCAGTGATTTTCATCATATTAAGGTATGTTCAACCTATCTCCAGACTTAGAGTTGGATTCTAAAGAATTGGATGATCATGTTAACGAGATATTGATTTTCATAAATGAATTATCCAAAGTATATCATGTTTGGAATATTGAGATGAATAAGCCTTAAGTACCTTGATTATGATCATCATGATTCGAATCTTATTACATTGAACAAGTAAAGGAAGCTTCTATCATTGGTAATCCGAATCTAGTAGATGACTTCATAATAATCATGGACTTGACTTTAACATCATTATTGTTAGATGAATCTAAGGGATTGATCATGGAAGGATTTATCTAGTATAGATGGAATGTTAAACAACTACATCATGATAATTTCGATGGATATAAGGTGTTGATATCAACCGTTAAGCCTTTCGAATCGTCATATGAGGAATTGTAGTCGAAATGGAATATGGTTTTAATGGTATGCATATCCTTGAATCCGAAGTTGTTGTTATCCGTAAGATCATTCATAATCGTATGTACATGATATTCATGGAGGTAACATGAAGTATCACGGAAGATTTCATTGTTTTGATCATGATGAGAATAGCATCGCTCAAGATGAAGCGCCATGCATGATAGCGCACGCTAAGCTATAAAGATTAACGCGGCGCTATCGAGCACGAGTTAGCGTACGCTACGTTTGGTACGTAACGTCGCTAGGCCATCGACGAGTCGATCGACCGATCGGTGAAGTACTGACCATGCATAGTTAGCGTACGCTAGGCTTTGTTGTTTGCGTGCGCTATCGAGCAGACTTAACGCACGCTACACAGAGTACTTAGCGTACGCTAAGCAGTTCAGGCATATTACATTTTATGAACTTTTAGCCGTAAATCGAATTGTTAAACATTCGTACGACGTGAGATAAATCCTATATCATTCCTTTTGTTAAGGTTTGATCTCGTTACGTGATTGATTGAGGAGGACGACCTTCGAGTGTTCACTTTTCGTGGAAGTGTTGTTCTTGTCTTCAAATCGAGGCAAGTACTTTATTTGTTTTATGTATTGATGTTATATATATTGTCGTGCATGTATGTCGTTGTTGTATGTCCACCTCGTGTTGTTCCGACGGGATCATCGGGGGATCTATGCTAGCGTGCGCTGGATCATCGGATGGGTTTTTCCACCACGAGTTGGTGTGACGGGATCATCATGGGTTCTAGGCAGTGAACGCTGGATCGACGGAATTACCATGTGTATGTTATGATATCATGTTGTGATTATCAGTTGTGTATGTCATTTTTGTGTTTCTCGTAGGAGAAGACTCGTTAGTATTTTTGTCGTTTACGTTATTATTCTTCGTGAGATATGAATAATATGTTGTGGTACTTGTACTAGCATCGTTGTGCTAACCCTTCGGGGGTGAACATTTTGTTTATGTTCAGGATCCAGGAGAGCAGGAAAACAACCACTGGAGCTGCATGACGACGAGGGTGCAGAGTGATGTTTCGGCCGGGTTTATTTGTCTGTTGTGTATTGGTTATTTCAATAAGTACTCGAGTACGAAGTCATTTATGCTGAATTTGAATTTGGTGATGTATTATTAAGTTCCTGTTGAACAACTGTACTTTCAGTATTTGGTCAGAACTGTTGTATCTTAATTCCGTTATTTCCATTCGTTAGTGCCTTTTAATGTCTGTTCAATTCTTCAGCCTTGTAAATCCTTATGTAAAGGATTTACAGCGCTGTAATATTCCTGAATATATCGGGGGTGTTACAATCTCAACTAGTGTGTTTTGAAACAAGAATCGGGTTGCGGCCCTAACGCTTTCGAAAAGGTTATGTAAATTGGGACTTGAGGTCCAAAAGAATTTCAACTTTAAAAATTCCTGAGATGACGAGTTTCTTTCCAAATATATCTATGCTTGAGTTCGAAATTCTAAAACTTCTCGGGAACAATTTGATAGTTGATTTCCATATCAAATTCGGGGTTGCTATCTACATGTTGCATTTCTATCGTATTATACTTGCACTAGCAAAATAGTAGAATTTTGCTAACCCCCGAGTAATCGGGGGTGGATGTGTGTTTTGTGTCCAGGTGCTTGCAAGTTCGGGGAGCAGTCACAGGATCGGCACACGGAGCGACGGGCTACAGTACTAATCGTGAATTGGGAGTCTAGTCTAGTTGTGTTGTGTCGTCAGAGTCGTATTCCGCCTTCCGCTATGTTGTATCTTTACTCCTGTGTGGGTATTCTTTGTAAAGAGTTGTATTTTTCTGTTTACGTCAGTCGTACGACCTCACCGATTCGTGTAGTTGTTTGTAACTAACCTTAACGGTCCGTATTATTGTATAGGTTGCCCTGGTCGGGCAGACACTTGGTCGTTTTGTGATGTTTAGCCTGGTAGATCCTTGTGGGAAGGATCTACGGCGTGTAATATTCTCATACGATTTTGGGGGTGTTACAGCGGGTTCTCTCGTCATCAAAAAATTTTTTCGATGAGCTCTAAGAAGTCCTTGTCTATTTATATGAGACATTTTAAAAGTACTAAAATATAACAAGATATTTAAATAATAAAGACTCTTTGGGATGGATCCATTTAATTTTGGAATATTTCGAGACTTCTAAAGACCCTTTGGTATTATTTAACTTAAAAACAACTATTTTTTTAAAGACTGGGGAGCGCATAGACTGGTGAGGGGTAGAGGAAAAACTAAACAGACATGGATAAGAGTGATTGAGAATGATATGAGGTTTCTTGGGATTGGAGAAGTTATGGCGTTGGATTGGACGACGTGGAAGGAGAGAATTCGGGTGGTTAATTATATTTGAGGATCTTTTTTTATGCATAATCATTATTACTATTTTTTATTTACTTTTTATTATTTATTAATTTATTTATTTTTGCATAGTTATTATTACTTTTTTTAACTACTAATTTTTATTACGTACTAAATTTTCACCTTTTACTTTTTCATATGACTTTTTTATTGGAGATGACGTGGTGTTTTCAGAGACTGATTCATATTAGCCGACCCCAAAGTATTTTAGGACTAAGGTTCTGATGTTGTTGTTATTGTAGTAGTGTTCGGTAGATGAAAAAGCACTTTTTTTTTTAAATTTGTGGGTCACTAACAAAAGATTTTGCAAACACCATTGGGGGTATTTTTTAAAGCTACTGTCATAAGAAATAGAAAATTAATAGTTTATATCTTAAAAGCATTTGAAAAAAATAATATTTACCAAACAAAAATCTATTTATATTCACAATTGATTATTTCCACATTACAATAATTTTTTTAAATCACAAAAATATAAAACTAGATCAAAAAGATAAACAATGTTATTTGTCATAATATTCCAAGAATTTTTCGATTCTTCTAATAAATTTTTCTTTTACAGAATTAGCTTACCGAATTCTCATTGGGATAAATATTTGTGGGAATAGCTTGTTTTGCCCTTTTACATATAGTATTATTCTTTTTTGCCCTAAGTTTAGCAACAACTCTTTTGATATCAAAATTGTCGGAATTGACATTTACTCGAATAAATTTGAGTTATATATTGTAATTTTGAGTAACATAATTTCGAATCAACTTCCAAAAAAATACAATATTGAGGAAGGTTGGCAATCGGATCAAACGAATTAGATATCGAGTTAACCGAATGCGAGTTACCCGATTAGAATCGTGTTAACCGTACAACTCGAGTTACCCGAACGAGTATCGAGTTACCCGAATATGAAATCGATTTACCTGAATAGGGAATCGAGTTACCCGATTTCTTCGACTTAACCGAATGCCAAAAATGTTACTCGATAAGTTCTTCAAGTTACTCGACATATTGAGACGAGTTACTCGAATTCGCGAGTAACTCATTATAAACCACTTGTCTTCTTCATTCGATTCATCTCCTTCACGATTCCTCTGCACACTTCATTCGACTTTCACGATTCTTCTGCACACGAAATCGAGTTTCACGAATCGAGTTTAACAAAAGTATTCGAGTTTTATCCGAGTAACACCTAGTCAATCGAGTTACCTCTTTCTCGATGGCGAATTCGACTTCCCCGAATGTGAGGCATTCCCCGAATGACACTGCCGGTCACGCCGATGCCGAGTCCGCCGCCGCTGCCGCTGGATCTGCTGAAAACCAAGTAAATTCAATTTCGTGTCACTCGATAATCGTGTTACTCGAATTTAGACTCATTTTGCTCGAATTTAGGCTCGTTTTACTCGAACTTTGACTCGTTTCACTCCAATTTAAACTCATTTTACTCGACTTTGAGGCTCTTTTTACCCCCCCCCCCCCCACTGAACCTTTGTCGTTTTACTCGATGAATTTGGGAAAAACGAATTGATACCGTATTGATATCGTGTTGATAAATACTAGCGGTCAACCTCGAATACTTATCGTGTTGATATCGTGTTCTCTATTTAAATAACGAGCCTAAATTCAAGTTGAATGGATTATCAGATAGAGAAAACAAATTTCGGAACTAAATAGAGAAAATGGGGATTATCCGATATCTGAATTGATATCGGGGGATTGATATCGTGTTGAATTGATTATTTATGTAATCTTGATAATTCGTATTTGAGGTTGAATTCGAATTTGGGAATGTTATAAATATTGATATCATGTCGAATTTAGTTAGTTTATTTCGTTTAGTTAGTTTATTTCATTTAGTTAGTTTATTTCGTTTTTTCTTTTTGTATTACTCAAATTGGACTAATTGACCAATTAGGATTTCTCAAATTAATTTAGAAGACTAATGTTCTTCCACAATTAGAATGACGCAAATTGATTTAGGATGATACGAATTAACATAAAACTACTCGAATTAGGATGACTCAGATTGTATTAGGATGTCTCGAATTGCATTAGATGATTGAAATTGAATTAGGATGTCCCAAGTTGAATTATGATAACTCGATGGAAATAAACCGAATAAATTTTACTGTTACTCTAATTGTCTAGTTACTTTTTCCCGATTACGTATTATCCGAATACACCCTCAGGAAACTAAAGATATATGTGCATCGTCAGGTTATTTGTAAAAGGCCGAATATGCGGGATTCGAAATGCTCGATAAATAGGTATGTTAGATTAGGGATTGTTAAGACTATCATTTCTGAGCTACAGAGTGTAGGTGGTGACACTATTAGATAGTTCAGAGAGTCGTGTCTTGGACATTTTATCCGTAAGGAGTGGGGGGTTGTCTCTAATGCCGCATTGCATGCTTTGTTCTCAAACGAGGTGGTTAGACTGGATGCACAGGCTGATGAGTTTTGGTTTAGGACCGGTAATCGCTTGATTCGATTTTCTAGATATGAGTATGCGTTAGTCACCAGTTTGTGATTCGGAGATTCCAACTTTGATGTACACGGGGACAATGTTCCACCATAAGGGAGCATGTATGATCGGTATCCGTTGCTCAGTCGTGGGGAGCAGATGTTAGACTGTATTCGTGATCGATTTCCTACTGGATATTTTGGAGAGCAGCCCGGTGATGCGCTGAAGGTCGTTAAGGTGTTGTGCGTCTGCTATTTGATATTCGGTGTGGATGGTGGGAAGCGTATTGCTGACCGGTGGTTGTGGACGTTGGTTGAGGACCAAACTCAGTGGAAGAGCTTTCCTTGGGGCTTATATTCATATGAGATATTGGTTATGTACTTGAGCGATGTTCCCCACTGGTCTGGATCCGAATTACCATTTCTATGGTAACATATATGCTATTATGGTACGTCCTCGTATTCATTAACTTAATTATATATTGAAACTCGAAATAAATATTGTTATTATTTCTCATGTTAGGATTCAATTATTGTTTCCAGATATGGGCTTGCGAGGCTATACCTTCGTTAGTCTCCAAATGTGGGATCATGCTCGGGGCTTCTTTCATCCAGCGACCTCGTTGTACACGCTGGAAGTTGAAGAAGCTGGGTATGTTGCTTTTACCACATTTTTTGATGAGGAGGTAATCAATTATAGGTTTTCAATATGTAAATACTCTTGTAGATATTTAAGGTAACAATGACTAAAAATGTATCATTGAATTGCATTGAGATTGGTTGTTTTGAGGTGTTATCTCCGACACCTAAGGAGGAGCAGGAGCCGTATATGCAGTCTATTAGTGATGCTGCGAGCGAGCGGGTGCAGTATACGCATGGGATGGCCCTATGCAAGAAGAGGGGGGAGGGGGAAGGGGAAGGGTAGGGATCGTGATGGTGATGATTCTATCGGTGATCTAGCCGAAGAGCGTATTGTTCGGCAGCGGACATTTGGTCCGGTTAGTTCTGAGCCTATATTTCTTAATCGGTTGAAATGGGACTTAATCAATTTGAAGTTGAACTTAATCAATTTGAAATTGATCAATTTGAAGTTAAACTTATTCAATCTGAAATTTAAAATTGAACTTAATCAAGGATTCAATTTGAACTTAATCGGTTCAAATTGAACTTCATCGATTGAAATTTAACTTAATATATTTGAAATTGAACTTAATCAATTTAAAATTAAACTTATTCAATTTGAAATTTGAAATTAAACTTAATTGATTCAATTTGAACTTAATCAATTTGAAATTTGAACTTAATCGGTTGAAATTGTTTGTAATCAATTTGAAATTGATCAATTTGAAGTTGAACTTATTCAATTCGAACTTTGAAATTGACTTTAATTGATTCAATTTTAACGTAATCAATTTAAAATTTGAACATAATCGGTTCAAATTGAACTTAATCGATTGAAATTAAAGTTAATCAATTTGAAATTAAACTTCATCAATTTGAAATTTGAAATTGAACTTAATCGACTTAATCAATTTAAAGTTGAACTTAATCAATTTTAAATTAAACTTATTTGAAATTTGAACTTAATCGGTTCAAATTGAACTTGATCGGTTGAAATTAAACTTTTTTTATAATAAATATAATGATTATTCGACCAGAAATTCCGATTGTAAACCAACTATAATAAACATGCAATGAAATATTTAAGCTTCAGTTTTAATACGAAATAATAAATATGAAACATACAAATACTTTAATTAAATATAACTAATTTTACATTGGGAGCTCATTTAGGTCGAAACGATGCTTAGTTGGACATTTTGGAGCAGTCTGGTCAACAGAATGACATATACTACACTTCTTTTTGCACGTCTCTTTATAGACGGGGTTGGTTGCATTGTGAAATCCTCAAATAGTTGGTGATGCAGTGCAAGTCTTTCTATGTGCCATGTGCCTCCACATCTTAGGCATGTTTGAACTTTACGAGAACGAGTCGAGGACTCAACCCCTGATGTGTGTCTCCTTTATTTTGGTCGCCCTGCCTGCCTCGGATAGTCTGGTTGTTTACAAACTTTTACCTTGATGTTAGCAGGAATGAACCAATCACTTGGGTGAGGTACTGGAATCACACCGTCCCCACATTTGGCGAAATGTGGACACTTTGTAGTAATCATGTATATACACAGTTTGGTCGTGATTGAGGTACCTTATAGCTGCAGCGGCATGATTGCACGAGATCATATCATGCTAGAACATCATACAACGACATTTTTGCTCTCTCAAGTCCACAATATAATTTTTCCTCTTATAGGTCACCTTGAACACCCCATCACTAAGGAATTGAACGTCCATGTTCGATCCAGCTCCAACCGCCTTCATCAATATCTCGTGTGCATGATTTGTTAAAGGCCCAGGACACTCATTTGTATTTTTATATTGATCAGATATCCATTCTACCATGGTTTGACATACCTAGAGAAGTGCGGAAACGGGCAGTCTTCTAGCCCATAGAAGACGGTTGTTTATGCTATCAATAGCATTTGAATTCATAATCTCGAATCGCCGGACTGGGCACTTCACACGAGCCCATCTATTTTCACCGACAGCTTCTTTCAAGTGGGTAGCTGCAGCTGGACATGCTATTTCTAAACTTTCCATATGCATATTATAGTCCTCAATACGATAGCTGTAAGCTGCAGCATTGAAAATTGCCACCACGTGTTGACCATACTTGACCAAATTCTTCTGAACGTGGTAACACCATAACCCGTGATGCGCAAGTAGTAATACCTCTCTTATAGCATTTTCTATGGATTTGTGCCCGTCTGAAACAATCAAAAGGTCCCTTGGACAACCGAAGGCTTCTTTCAATTTGTACATGGAATACTTCCACGACTCATCGCATTCGTCATTGCCAATCCCGAAAGCAAGTGGAAATATCTGATTGTTACCATCTTTTGTAACAGCAACAAATAATACTCCTCGATACTTACCACTAAGGTGTGTGCCATCAACAAAAATAATTAGTCTAGCATAACGAAATCCAGATATCGAAGCCCCCAAAGCATAAAACATGTATTTAAATTTTCCAGTATTTGCATCAACCACATAATCAGTTATGGTACCTGGATTCGTCACCTCCAACATATGCAAGTACGATGGGATCATTCTAAAAGAATCTTGATGGTCTCCATATATCACCGAAATAGCATGGTTGTGAATGCTCAATACCAAGGCATAATGGATTGTCAAACAATGCTCCTTCTTAAGTTGAGTCTGCACTAGCTTTGGAGTCATAATCTGTCTATCCATTAATCGTTTGTTGGACATGTATTCACCGATCATCTTAGAAGGCATCTGCTTAGGTGCCTAGCGATTTTAGTCAAAATGGCAGGTATGCTCGTTCAGTGAGTGCACTCTCCAAAATCCACCCCTTTTGGAGGCGCTCAACAAAAAATTACAAGTTTCATCTGTACAAGCGGTAGAATAGCGCTTCTTATTAGATTTTAGAGTACGATGGTCAGATTTCTTTTCCAAATGATATCGCCCAGCGACATTCTTCAATCTATATTTTGAGAGAAATACATACCCCTTTTGTAAAGATAGTGTATTTGCAGGATTAAATTTCTCATCCATATTATCATCGACTTCAGAAGGAGACACATATGGAGGTCTACCTAGAATTTTTCACCCAGGACCAGAGGGAGGAGCTGGAGCACCTTCTTCATCTACTAATTGATCGAAATCAAAGTGTCTCCATTTTGGTTCTGGTTCTACTTCTTTTACCAATCTTTTATTGAACATGCCCTTTTTCTCAGAGTAATTGTAAAATTTTTCAAACAATGTTTCTGAACCTCGGCATCTTCGACATCGATATCTTCGCTATTTATGTCGTCATTATCATCATTACTACTGCCATCATCAGAGATACCACCACCACCACAATTACCACCAATATCACATAAATTATTTGAAGGACCGCAACTATTAATTCGAGAACCATCAAATTCCTGAGCAATTTGCATGCCTGAACCCCAATGAGTCATATAATCCATATGATTAGAATTATACGGTACTAGAAAAGAGCTAGATCCAGGTAAGTCAAATTGTGGACCAAATGAGGGAGCTGTTGGAGGAATGCTAGTTGCATTCTGAAGGCTAACAAAAATCATAGGCTCCGCATTGAATTGGAATAAGTAATTTATATCAAAATCATTCTTTATCTTCATCTTTCTTTTTTTCCCATCAAAATCAATTGAGAATAAAACATAAACATGTTTTGTTCTATCAGCTTCAACAATACAGTGGACATTATCTACTAATGTTGCATAGCTAACACCAACGGGCACATGTGATATTTGTCCTTCTCCACCGCGATAGTCTAAATCTTGCCACTTTCCATTAAAACGAATGATAACCTTTTTCCAAAAACTCATCTGTCAAATAATTTAAAAAATTTAGGTTATTAACTAAAACTAAAACTTAAAATATTTACACAGTTAATTAGTATTTGAATATTTTTTATATTTCAAGTACAAATATTATTTGAAATTGAGCTACAAATATACCTTTTATTTTTTGCAGTTGAAATAATCCTTGTTCTTCGAGGTGAGAGAGCTCCTGGTGTGAGATAATTTATCAGAAAAGAAAGGTAAAAATATTGCTGAGATAATTTATCAGAAAAGAAAGGTGAAAATATTGCTGAGAGATAGTTGGATTCAATGGATGTTGTGGCTTGCTGAGCATGGTATTTATTCTAAAACTCGACTTTTACACCCGAGTTACTCGTGTAACTTGATTGAGATACTCGAATCACATTTCGAATTACCCAAGTGAAGTTTTCGGGTTACTGGTGTGAAATTGATGGGTTACTCGAGTAACTTCGTCGAGTAAATCACTTGAATCGTGTACCTCAAAAACTGATCGGTTACTCGATGTAATCTCGAGTGACTGGAATCGTGTTACCCGAGTTACGCTTCGAGTAACGTTCGGGTTGCTCGAGAACAAATCGGGTTACCCGAGTCACGTTTCGAGTTACTGGACAGTAACTTGGTCGGGTTGTCGAGTAACCCGGCTTCCGTGTGACCCGAGTAACAGTCCGAGTTTACTCGAATTCTGTTCGGGTAACTAAAAAAAAATGGGGAACTCGATACTCGTTCGGATAACTCGATATTCGTTCGGGTAACTCGAATTGTACGGTTAACTCAATTCTAATCGGGTAACTCGCATTCGGTTAACTCGATATCTAATTCGTTTTATTCGATTGCCAACTTTCCTCAATATTTTATTTTTTGAAGTTGACTCGTAATTATGTTACTCGAAATTACAATATATGACTCAAATTTATTTGAGTAAAGATCAATTCCGACAATTTATGTACAAAAGAATTGTTGCTAAATTTGGAGCAAAAAAATAATACTATATGTAAAATGACGAAACAAATTTTCTCTCTAAATATTTTTGACCATATAATAGAAAAGCGTAATATTTATTTGTGACTGGTTATTGACTTTGTTACAGATTTGCTCATCCGCTTCAACATTTGATATCGTTTTTCAATTTTAATTGATTGAAAGGAGTAGTTCACGAGAGATTAATTAGATGTTCAATCAAAAGTAAATTTTATGAGCAAGGCATGTTGAAAATTTGACTAGATGGACAAACAATCCGATAATTAGTATTGAAAACTAATACTGAATTATATAATTATTAAAAGCAAACAATATGGACGATAGAAAATAGATTAGTCTCAAATACTAAATAATTTTGTTATTATTATGTTACCGAGTTTGTCAACCAAAATCAGAATGATCCTTCACGATCAGATCCAATTGTAAGAAAGGGGGAGAGAAGCAGACTTTCCGGTTGAGGGACGAAATTGAATGCACAACAAATATGTAAAAAACCAACCTGTTTCTTGGATCTCTTAGTTGAAGAAAACCGCACGGAGAAACTCCTGTCCTTAAAGGTTTTTACGCGCTTCAACGGCTGTAAGATTCAGCGTAGAACCCCAGGATTTGATGCAGCTTTATCGTCGTTCCAACAGCAATGGAAGGAGCGATAAATGCAAAGGCGACTACTTGGAAACTCAAAGAAAGAAAAATGAGAGAGAGGAGGCTGCAGATTTCGGATGATGAATACGGCTCATATGGAGCTGTATTTATAGTTGCAGAACCCTAGGGAAGCATCAAAAAAATGGCTAGGGTTTTTTCAGGCCCAACTTGTCCACCAAGCAAACCCAGTTCTGGAACCTTCCAAATTCGTATCCGATTCGGGTCAGTCCGACCCGACTCAACCCGAGCTCCGCTAAAAATAAAGGCTCCTCGCGATCGATGCGGCGTGCGAAGTCAAAGTGCGCCTACAACGCGCCACTTCGCGAACCTCGCATCTCGCGTCCACGGACCGGCTCGGCGCGCGTGTGGGCTTGGCCCATCTCTAGTCCACTAAGGCCTTTGAGAGCCTAACTAGAGAAAAGACCTTATAAACTACCTTTTGTTTCTAATTCCTTCCAATGTGGGACAAAGGAAATATGCCAAACTCCATTTAGCATAAATATTTCCAACAATCCCCCACAATGTTGGCAAGTTTCCTTTCACTTGGACAAAATGATGTCACTTTGGTGTCACGAAGATTAAACCCCAGCATTATGAGAATAAACACGAAGAGACCGATTCAATGGTATCCTTATAGGCTTAAACCAATAACCTTTTGACCTCTACAGTTTACCCCCACACATCACATGTCAGCTTTGTATTCTCTCTGAGCGCTAATTTGTCTATGCGCTAAAATCCTTTTCATGACCCTATAGAAGACAAACCACTAGTCTTCATTTGAGGGGGCACCATCTCTAGGTCTTATAGGCAAAGTTTTACAATATTTTTGTTGCATAGATGGCTCCATAATTTGTTAAGAGCCTCAACTCAACCTCGTTCTCGGCAACAACGTACTATCCTACCTCACATGGATCTATCATTATTTGATAGTACCTTCTATCATTAGTGACTTCGTTATTACCCTTTAAACTTGAGAATTAGGAGCACTAATATCAAGTTGGGTTTCCATCACTAATGATTGTATTGTGGTTTTAGACCAATGATTCTCGCGGTAGATGTAACCAAATCTCTCGTCAGAGGTTTGGTAAATGGATCTACCAAGTTCCTACTCGTCTTGACATAGACAACTTTGATGGTACCATTATTAATAAGATGTCTCACAAAATTTTGTCGTAGACCAATATGTCTAGACTTCCCATTATATACGGTATTGTATATTGCTGACAGTGTGGCCTCACTGTCACAATACATGGGAATACACGGCATAGGAGTATCCCACAGACGGATATCCAATAGTAGATCTCTAATCCACTCTGCCTCTTTACCTGCTGCGGCTAAGGCAATAAGCTCAGCATCCATCGTTGAGTGAGCTATACATGTTTGTTTCTTGCTCGCACATGAAATAGCTCCTCCACCAAGAGTATAAATCCATCTACTTGTGGATTTAGAATCACTCTTGGGATCTATCCAGCTGGCATCGGAATAACCTTCTAGTATTCCAGAAGATGATGTGTAGGTCAACTCAAGAGTACTCGTCCTTTTTAGGTACCCTAGTACTCTGCCCACTGCCTTCCAGTGCTCCGTACTGGGATTGACAGTGTACTGACTTAATTTGCTTACAGCAAAAGCGATGTCAGGCCGAGTACAGTGTGTGGCATACATCATGCTACCGATTGCACTTGCATATTCTAGTTGAGCCACTGCCCGACCAGAGTTCACATTAAGTTTTACACTAGAATCAAAAGGAGTGTTGAATTTCTTAATATTCAAGTATTGAAACTTAGTCAGTATTTTCTCTATGTAATGAGATTACCATAGAGAAATCTGACTACTTGTCATTTTCACTTTGATACCAAGAATGGTATCGACTTCTCCTAGATCTTTCATTTTAATATTCGAGGATAGGTATTTCTTCGTCTCAAGAATACCTTCTAGGTGAGTTCCAGTGATCAACATATCATCAACATAAAGACAGATAATGACAGTATATTCGGTTGTGTATTTAGAATAAATACACATGTCAGCACTATTGTGTTGAAATTCGAATGCAATTATAGTGGTGTCAAATCTCTCATGCCACTATTTAGGAGCTTGTTTCAAACCGTATAGGGATTTAATAAGTCTACACACTTTGTTTTCCTGTCCAGGTATCACGAAACCTTCAGGTTGCTCCAAATATATCTCCTTGTTGAGATATCCATTCAGAAAGGCTGTCTTCACATCCATTTGATGAATGTATAGACTTTTCATTGCTGAGACTGCTATAAGAGTTCTAATAGAACTAATTCTAGCAACATGAGCATATGTATCAAAATAATCGATACCGTCTCGCTGCCTGTACCCCTTGGTAACTAATCTTGCTTTATAGGTTGACATGGGTCCATCTCGATGAAACTTTCTCTTGAAAATCCATTTGGATCCTATGGGTCTCTTTCACTTGGGTAGATCAACTGACTCCCAAGTTCCATTACCCATAATTGAATCCATTTCATCATCGACAGCTGCCTTCCACAGAGGAACATCTCTTGATGACATGGCTTCATTGAAGGTCTTAGGATTATCATTCAAGTTAATTTCAGAAATGACCTCTCTCGTCACTTTCTTTTGATTTCCTTCAACCAAATAAGAGAAAAAATCTTCTCCAAAGGTTTTCTCTTTTCTAATTCTAGTACCTCTCCTTGGTTCCTCTACAACCGGAGGTGGGTGTATTTCTCGAGAAGTACTTGGAGGTGTTGTGGGATTAGGGTTTTCATCATCTCTAGAAAACTTATCCTCGAAGAATTCCACATCTCTGGATTCTACAACAACACCTGATTCAATATCCAATAATCGGTAAGCCTTGCTATTATGAGCATATCCAATGAACACACTCTTCATAGCTCGTGCTACCAATTTGGATCGCTTAGGATCGGGAGTCCGATAATAAGCAACACACCCCCACACTCTCAAATAGTCTCGGTTATGTTTTCTTCCTTTCCACAACTCATATGGACTTGTAGGGTCGACTCGCTATTACTCGTGTCAGAGAAGAGATCATGAACACATCTCCAAGGTTCACACTTGCTACCATATTTGTAACATCCTCGACAGCATGTACCACGGGACCAGATTTGCGATCTTTACACTTGTGTGCATAATGGCTAGTCTTTCTGCAGATGTGGCATGCTCTGGACCTCTTAGGCTTTGAGATAGGGTTCTTTTGTTGTTGATTACCAGGCTTCTTGAAGTTAGGTTTCTTGGGCCCAAACTTCTTTCGGTTTTGTCCCCCAGATTTGCCCTCATTTCCAGTACCCCCAGCTGACACGTGGTGCACAGTCGATCCAACTTTACCATGCTTGTCCTTGTTGCGAGTCTCCTCCTTAATGCGGTGGTGCTTCAACAGATCATCCAAGGAGCAGTCCTCGGATTTGTGCATCATCCTCTTAGAGAAGTCTTTCCAGGAGGGTGGCAGTTTTGTGATAATCACACCAACCTGGAAGAGTTCCGGTAGAGGTATAGAAAGCGAGTTCAGTTTGTTGACCATAACCTGGAGTTCATGCACTTGCTCCATAATGGGTTTGTCATCAACCATTTGAAACTCTACATACTTGGACACAAGGTACTTGTTAGTACCTCCCTCACGTGCCTTGTATTTGAGTTCCAAGGCTTTCCAAAGCTCTCGTGGATCTGTGACCAACGTGTACAGATCATAGAGGCGATCAGACAAGGAATTCTTGATGTGGCCAACATACAGTTCCTCAGACTCTCTACGCAGAGCCCTTAGCTTTTCCAGATCTGAAATTTCTTTTGGATCCACAGCCTTTCCCGCTTCGGAAATTGGATCAGTGGGAATTGGTGCAAGTTCTGGGTCCAGGACATAGCCATGTTTCAGCACAACAAGCAGGAACTTGACCTTATCAGCCCAGTGGGTGTAGTTATGTCCATCGAATCGGTCAAGCCGGGCAAACTCTTGGTTCAGTAGACGGAAATTCACAGATGAGATTTCAGTGTCCATTTGACTGTTCCTTTAAACATGATTTAATAATAAAAACCTTGAAGAATGTTGAAAATTTGACTAGATGGACACACAATCCGGTAATTAGTATTGAGAATCGTATTATATAATTATTAAAAGAAAACAATATGGAAGATAGAAAATAGATTAGTCTCAAATACTAAATAATTTTGTTATTATTATATTACCGAGTTTGTCAACCAAAACCGGAATGATCCTTCACGATCATATCCGATTGTAAGAAGGTTGAGGGATGAAATTGAATGCACAACAAATATGTAAAAAACCAACCTATTTCTTAGATCTCTTAGTTGAAGAAAACCGCACGGAGAAACTCCTGTTCTTAAAGGTTTTTACGCGCTTCAACGGATGTAAGCTTCAGAGTAGAACCCCAGGATTTGATGCAGCTTTATCGTCTTTCCAACAACAATGGAAGGAGCGATAAATGCAAAGGCGACTACTTGGAAACTCAAAGAAAGAAAAACGAGAAAGAGGAGGTTGCAGATTTTGGATGATGAATACGGCTCCTATAGAGCTGTATTTATAGTTGCAGAACCCTAGGGAAGCACCAAAAAAATGGCTAGGGTTTTTTCAGGCCCAACTTATCTACCAAGCAAACCCAGTTCTGGAACCTTCCAAATCCATATCCGATTTGGGTCAGTCCGACCGGACTAAACCCGAGCTCCGCTAAAAATAAAGGCTCCTCAGCTCCTCGTGATCGATGCGGCATGCGAAGTGCAAAGTGCGCCTACAACGCGCCACTTCACGAACCTCGTGTCTCGTGTCCACGGCCCGGCTCGATGCGCATATGGGCTTGGCCCATCTCTAGTCCACTAAGGCCTTTGAGATCCTAACTAGAGAAAAGACCTTATAAACTACCTTTTGTTTCTTATTCCTTCCAATGTGGTATAAAGGAAACATGTCAAACTCCATTTAGCATAAATATTTCCAACAATCCCCCACCAGGTTGGCAAGTTTCCTTTCACTCAGACAAATGATGTCATTTTGGTGTTATGAAGATTAAACCCCAGCATTATGAGAATAAACAAGAAGGGACCGATTCAATGGTATCCTTATAGGCTTAAACCAATAACCTTTTGACCTCTCCGGTTTACCCCCACACATCACATGTCATCTTTGCATTCTCTCTGAGCGCTAATTTGGTCATGCGCTAAAATCCTTTTCATGACCCTCTAGAAGACAAACCACTAGTCTTCATTTGAGGCGGCACCACCTCTAGGTCATATAGGCAAAGTTTTACAACATCTTTGTTGCATAGATGTCTCCATAATTTGTTAAGAGCCTCAACTCAACCTCGTTCTCGGCAATAACGTACTATCCTACCTCACATGGATCTATCATTATTCGATAGTACCTTCTATCATTAGTGACTTCATTATTACCCTTTAAACTTGAGAATTAGGAGCACTAATGTCAAGTTTTATTTCCATCACTAATGATTCTATTGTGGTTTTAGACCCATGACTCTCGCGGTAGATGTAACCAAATCTCTCGTCAGAGGTTTGGTAAATGGGTCTGCCAAGTTCCTACTCGTCTTGACATAGACAACTTTGATGGTACCATTATCAATAAGATGTCTCACAAAATTGTGTAGTAGACCAATATGTCTAGACTTCCCATTATATACGGTATTGTATATTGCTGACAGTGTGGCCTTACTATCACAATACATGGGAATACACGGCATAGGAGTATCCCATAGATGGATATCCAATAGTATATCTCTAATCCACTCTGCCTCTTTACCTGCTGCGGCTAAGGCAATAATCTCAACCTCCATCGTTGAGTGAGCTATACATGTCTGTTTCTTGCTCGCCCAAGAAATAGCTCCTCCAGCAAGAGTATAAATCCATCCACTTATGGATTTAGAATCACTCTTTTGATCTATCCAGCTGGCATCGGAAAAACCTTCTAGTATTCCAAAAGATGACGTGTAAGTCAAATCAAGAGTACTCGTCCTTTTCAGGTACCCTAGTACTCTGCCCACTGCCTTCCAGTGCTCCGTACCGGGATTGACAGTGTACTAACTTAATTTGCTTACAGCAAAAGCGATGTCAGGTCGAGTACAATGTGTGGCATACATCATGCTACCGATTGCACTTGCATATTCTAGTTGAGCCACTGCCCGACCAGAGTTCACATTAAGTTTTACACTAGAATCAAAAGGAGTGTTGAATTCCTTAATATTCAATTGTTGAAACTTTGTTAGTATTTTCTCTATGTAATGAGATTGACATAGAGAAATCTGACTACTTGTCCTTTTCACTTCGATACCAAAAATGGTATCGACTTCTCCAAGATCTTTCATTTTAAAGTTCGAGGATAGGTATTTCGTCGTCTCAAGAATACCTTCTAGGTGAGTTCCAATGATCAACATATCATCAACATAAAGACAGATAATGATAGTCTATTCGGTTGTGTATTTAGAATAAATACACCTGTCAGCACTATTGTGTTGAAATCCGAATGCAATTATAGTGGTGTCAAATCTCTCATGCCACTGTTTAGGAGCTTTTTTCAAACAGTACAGGGATTTAATAAGTCTACACACTTTGTTTTCCTGTCCAGGTATCACGAAACCTTCAGGTTGCTCCAAATATATCTCCTCGTTGAGATATCCATTCAGAAAGGTTGTCTTCACATCCATTTGATGAATGTATTGACCTTTTAATGCTGAGACTGCTATAAGAGTTCTAATAGAACTAATTCTAGCAACAGGAGCATATGTATCAAAATAATCGATACCCTCTCGCTGCATGAACCCCTTGGCAACTAATCTTGCTTTATAGGCTGATATGGGTCTATATCGATGAAACTTAATCGAAAATCCATTTGGATCCTAAGGGTTTCTTTCCCTTGGGTAGATCAACTAACTCCCAAGTTCCATTACCCATAATTGAATCCATTTCATCATCGACAGCTTCCTTCCACATAGGAGAATCTCTTGATGACATGGCTTCATTAAAGGTCTTAGGATTATCATCCAAGTTAATGTCAGAAATGACCTCTCTCATCACTTTCTTTGGATTTCCTTCAACCAAATAAGAGAAAAAATCTTCTCTAAAGGTTTTCTCTTTTCTAATTCTAGTACCTCTCCTTGGTTCCTCTACAACCGGAGGTGGGTGTATTTCTAGAGAAGTACTTGGAGGTGTTGTGGTATTAGGGTTTTATCATCTCTAGAAAACTTATCCTCGAAGAATTCTACATCTCTGGATTCTACAACAACACCTGATTCAATATCCAATAATCGGTAAGCCTTGTTATTATGAGCATATCCAATGAACACACTCTTCATAGCTCGTGCTACCAATTTGGATCGCTTAGGATCGGGAGTCCGATAATAAGCAACACACCCCCACACTCTCAAATAGTATAGGTTAGGTTTTCTTCCTTTCCACAACTCATATGGACTTGTATGGTCGACTCGCTATTGCTCGTGTCAGAGAAGAGATCATGAACACATCTCCAAGGTTTACACTTGCTAGCATATTTGTAACATCCTCGACAGCATGTACCATGGGACTAGATTTGCGATCTTTACACTCGCGTGCATAATGGCCAGTCTTTCCACAGACGTGGCATGCTCCGGACCTCTTAGGCTTTGAGATAGGGTTCTTTTGTTGTTGATTACTAGGCTTCTTGAAGTTAGGTTTCTTGGGCCCAAAGTTCTTTCAGTTTTGTCCCCCAGATTAGCCCTTATTTCCAGAACCCCCAGCTGACACGTGATGCACACTCGATCCAACTTTACCACGCTTGTCCCTGTTGCGAGTCTCCTCCTCAATGCGGAGGTGCTTCAACAGATCATCCAAGGAGTACTCCTCGGATTTGTGCATCATCCTCTTAGAGAAGTCTTTCCAGGAGGGTGGCAGTTTTGTGATAATCAAACCAACCTGGAAGAGTTCCGGTAGAGGAATGGAAAGCGAGTTCAGTTTGTTAACCATAACCTGGAGTTCATGCACTTGCTACATAATGGGTTTGTCATCAACCATTTGAAACTCTACATACTTGGACACAAGGTACTTGTTAGTACCTTCCTCATGTGCCTTGTACTTGAGTACTAAGGCTTTCCAAAGCTCTCGTGGATCTGTGACCGACGCGTACAGATTATAGAGGCGATCAGACAAGGAATTCTTGATGTGGCCAACACATAGTTCCTCAGACTCTCTACGCAGAGCCCTTAGCTTTTCCAGATCTAAAATCTCTTTTGGATCCACAGCCTTTCCCGCTTCGAGAATTGGATCAGCAGGAATTGGTGCAAGTTCTGGGTCCAGGACATAGCCAAGTTTCAGCACAGCAAGCATGAACTTGACCTTATCAGCCCAGCGGGTGTAGTTCTGTCCATCGAATCGGTCAAGCCGGGCAAACTCCTGGTTCATTAGACGGAAATTCACAGATGAGATTTCAGTGTCCATTTGACCGTTCCTTTAAACACGATTTAATAATAAAAATCTTTAAGAATGTTGAAAATTTGACTAGATGGACACACAATACGGTAATTAGTATTGAGAACTAATACTGAATTATGTAATTATTAAAAGAAAATAATATGGAAGATAGAAAATAGATTAGTCTCAAATACTAAATAATTTTGTTATTATTATATTACCGAGTTTGTCAACCAAAACCAGAATGATCCTTCACGATCAGATCCGATTGTGAGAAAGAGAGAGAGAAGCAGACTGTCCAGTTGAGGGACGAAATTGAATGGACAACAAATATGTAAAAAACCAACCTGTTTCTTGGATCTCTTAGTTGAAGAAAACCGCATGGAGAAACTCCTGTCCTTAAAGGTTTTTACGCGCTTCAACGCCTGTAAGCTTCAGCGTAGAACCTGAGGATTTGCTGCAGCTTTATCTTCGTTCCAACAGTAATGGAAGGAGCGATAAATGCAAAGGCGACTACTTGGAAACTCAAAGAAAGAAAAATGAGAGAGAGAAGGCTGCAGATTTTGGATGAAGAATACGGCTCCTATGGAGCTGTATTTATAGTTGCAGAACCCTAGGGAAGCACCAAAAAAACGGCTAGGGTTTTTTCAGGCCCAACTTGTCCACCAAGCAAACCCAGTTCTGGAACCTTCCAGATTCGTATCCAATTCCGGACAGTCTGACCCGACTGAACCCGAGCTCCACTAAAAATAAAGGCTCCTCAGCTTCTCGCGAATTGCAAAGTGCGCCTACAATGCGCCACTTCGCGAACCTCGCGTCTCGCGTCTCGCGTCCACGGCCTGGCTCGGCACGCGTGTGGGCTTGGTCCATCTCTAGTCCACTAAGGCCTTTGAGAGCCTAACTAGAGAAAAGACCTTATAAACTACCTTTTGTTTCTTATTCCTTCTAATGTGGGACAAAGGAAACATGCCAAACTCCCTTTAGCATAAATATTTCCAACAAGACAGGTACAAAAATGAATTATATTTCATAAAAATTTTGATAATGTAACTAGAATCCAAAGAAGTCTTAAATAGAATTACACAAAAGCCCATGAATATTTTTCATGACACCTATCTATAATCATAAGAAATCTCATAAAATCCACAAAAAACATATACTGTAAGAAATCTATAGAAATCATTATATATCATAAATGAGTCGCATTTAAAATTGAACGCATCATTGTATCTCAGAAAATTGGCATTACACCATTATAACTGTTGCAGAGCTATATTATCTTCCTAAAAATAATATCCAAAACTCACATCTTTATATATACAAGGCATTCTGATCCGTGCGATGCACTGATTTGTTTTTCGATTATGTCTAAAACTCAACCTTTTTTTATTTTAGCAAACTCATTTAATTTATCTGTTCAAATCGGATGTACTACCACTTACCGCTACCAAAGAGCGTTATTTTACCTTTATCGTTGACATTGTTCCTACATTACGTGTAGCATATCAACGTTGTTATTTGACCAACAAAATACATTCTTCAATTCTTTAAGAATGGATGTAAACATTTGTTTGTGATAACTTTTCATAGTATGAGTAAAGGTTAGAAGTGACTATTTATAGTTTGTAAGAAATCATGAGTTGTAAGTTTTTTTAACTTTTTTATTTATCTTCAGCTAATAATGCACTTTGATCCAATTAATAGAAATTTTATCAATTCATAAAAATATCACCTTTCATGGTATCTCGATGAGCTCTTCTATAGGTCAATTTACTAAGCTACATTATATGTGGCTAACTTATTAAACCAAACGAGACATCATGGCCCGTGCGATGCACGGGCTTTGTTCACCGTAAAGAATCATCGGTTTGCAAGGGTTATGCGTATTTAGTTATTATGCTTAGTTTCGATCAGGGGTACTCGACTGAATAAAGAAAATTTGTTTAAGTAAGTTTTTGTAAATAGAATTGTTTCAATAAAATGCATCAAATACATGGGTGACTTTCATCACCATAACGCAATACATGCTATTTCAAAAACAAAATTTATACTACACACAACTTAGGTCTTTTCCTTTTGTCTCTTACACCAAAATTGATGTACCAACTTCGAGTCTTGTCTTTTATTTGTAACGATTGTGTCGTTACATCTCCAAGTGAGTTTTGCTTGAATAACAAATTCTCCCAGATGCATGATAATGAGGCGAGTTACATTGCACAAACCTTGTGGTTAATATGTATTAAATGCATCAAGTCTTTAAAAACTTGATGATTGTAGATGCTCTAAGTAAGTATGTATGCTTAATCGTGAAAGGCACAAATGATTTATAATATAGTAGAGGTTATCATAAATATTAAACACTTTTTTTTAAAAATATAATTTGTGATTATAAATACTCGTGTTTAATGATGAAACTCAACATTTATTTATTAAAGGACACGGTACCGTGGCTTAAGCTAAATAGCCACCTCAGCATCTCACTTTTAATTCTCACACACCAAGATACTTTCTTTTTCATGGCTTGAGCTATTTCCACTTTTTGGGTTCAAAGCGGTAGATGACAAATCGTGAATGTAAAATACGCAGCAGTTCTATTTTGGAAATATGTCATTATTTAGACCTTTTTAAGAAGAAGAAAAAGGTAATATCATAACATTAAGACCTTTATTTATTGAGATTAATTACACAACTTTTGTCGAAACTCAACTCTCGGATTTGAATAGTTGAAAGGATTATAACACATATTAGTGACCTTATAAATTCATGATATTTGTACCAAAACTCAATGGCAAAATATAACCATGGTCTTAAAAATTCTTTAATAGACTTTACTACTCTTCCACTTTATTTTTCATATCTTATTATAGTTTTAGTATAAGATGGAATGTTCCATCAGTACGCAATGGCTCTTTTTCTGTTGTGGTTCGGGGAGTCTTATTGTGTTTGTTTGTTACTATGTTTGTTTGTGTAAGATAATTGACGTTAAACATATACAATCTTTCATCGTTCAATAAACCAAACATGTTTTTGTATTAAATATTTAAATATATTTTAGTTTATTTGAGTTAAAATGACAATTTTATCCAATACTAAAATGTGTATTTACATTTTCAGCTTTACCAAAGATAACAAACAAATAAATAAAGAAATTTGTGCATTACGGGTAATTGAATGAGCCTATTTTAATAAATAAACATGATAAAAAAAACTTACGCATGATTATTATGTATTGACATACTCCGTAATCAAATCGATAGTTATATATAAAGGTTGGCACCAACTACCGATACAAATTATCATGAAGATTTGTCTATAAATTTGTGTAGTTGTGAAGCTAATGTTTATATCTAATCTTGTAGAACTTGCGTACAAATAACAGTGAAAACTAATAAATTCAATGGAAGACAAACGTCAAAAAAATAGTATCTCGTCACATTTCCTTCCAAAATAATTCTATTCATTTACATCAATATATATACAAACTGCTTCATACATAAACAATAAAAGAAGATTCATGCATTGAAATCACATCCATCGTAGTAGCAAAACAAAGATGTTTGATCATGTATCTTTAATGTTAACATATCACTTACGACATATCATCATTATTATGATACCAAAGGCACCTTCTCACCATTGATCATGAAAGAAAGTTAAGCTTTTCTTACAATCAAATGACCGTCGAGTTGTTTAAGGGACGAGTATATAACAGCTGCAAAAATCATTTAAATTTTCGAGTCATAATAGCGAAATAAAAAAATTACTGTAATAAAGATTATATCAAGAAATGGAGAAAAACCATAGAATTCTCTCAGGGTAGCTCTTCGTTCTTGAGACGACATTGTTTGAATACCATCCATGTAAACTTGCACGCTCAAAGATTGAAGTTATCATTCATTTCGATAACTCGGGTTTTTGTAATTAAGTTAAACAGAGTTCAAAGTCGGGATCTTTTTAAATCGAATATCATAACTGTTTTTTACCTTTGACGTTAACATCAACCTAAAATGCCTCAGAGCAATTTGCATAACCTTGTGCAGAAACATTTACTAAACACTATTGATTTGTCCTACATGATCGGGTTGTATGCATAACTGCGTACATGGCAATTAAAAAAATCAGACCGTTGGACAGCAACAGCAGTGACATAAAAGCAGCTACTAACAGACGATAGCTATAGCACGTATACAAATCGTCTGAACTTGTCGATGTTTGATTCTGTAACGTATGATGAACAATGCCATGTAACAACACATCTTGCTGAATACATTGCTACCTTAGATTGCCTAATCGAGAGTGTAATATCCGCAAATTCAATTTTCCGGTATTTTTTTTTTTTTTTGCGGAAGTCCATATTAGCAACTCCGTTGTGACCGTTCGTCATTCCGAGAATATTTAATTCTGCAATTTTTGTCATCCGAGTTCGTTTCGGTATCGTTTTGTTGAGTTCCGTGTTCTTAAGCGGCTTTTCCGCACTTGAGTTCGATTCTTGCGAATCTCGTCCGAAACTGTCGTTTCGAGTTTATCGTAAGTTCATTTAATGTTATTATTCATGTTGCAAGCTTTGGCTTGGTGTTTCGATCGTGTATCGTGTATTTTGGACGTTTTGGGCCATTTTCGTAATTTCCCAAAGTTTAGGGTAATTACTTTCCGTTGTCGAATTTCGAACCTTCGGGTGGTCGGAATCATGTGTTCTGTTAGCACTTAGATCCGTCTTTGCGAGTACTTCGTAACTGTATCTTCGATTCATGTTCAGGTTCGGATTTCGGCATCGTCCGGGCTGTCGTAGTGGCCACGGTCGAGTCATAGCCGCACGTCTTGGAGCAGGGCCTGGCCTGGCCGAGTTATGGCCGTAAGGAGCTGGTTACGGCCGTACGTGCTCGGCGATTCGCCAAATTCGATTCTGGCCGTAAGGGTCGATTCTGATAAATGCGGGTACGGCGATGTTCGGACGAATGCCGGTTACGGCCGTAAGGACCTGCTGGGTACGGCCGTAAGTGCCGAGTTACGGCCGTAAAGCCCTGTCGGTTACGGCCGTAAGTGCTCGGCAGGTACTGGGCGGGTTTGGACAAATGTCGATTATGGCCGTAAGGCCCTACCGGTTACGGCCGTAACCCTGCCGGCCATATACAGGCCTGGCTCGGCCAGACTTCATTTTTCTCACTTTTACCACGTTTTTGTGCGGCTGTGGACGGGAGTGACCGGTAGGAGGTGTTCTTGGCCGATTCTACTCATTTCCAAAGCATTTTGGAAGATTCTTGTTGATTATATCATCATCAAATCCGTGTTCTTCGTCGAATCAAGGTATATTTCTTGATTTTCCTCCAAGTTGACTTTTTAGGAAATTTGTTCTTGATTTCGATTCTAGTCCGATTTTGATGAATCGGTTGATGCTAGTGAACATTATTAATCGTGTTTTATGGATTGTATATCCATATTTTCGATTCGTTCAACCTGATTAATGATTCTTAAGTTCTTGAGGAACTTTGAACATTTAATGTTCGATTAAATATCTCAAAGAGTTTCTTTCGGTTGTTGTGTGGATTTCGATTGATATTGTGTTATTGAATGAATTGTATTTCATTCAAGGTTGTTCGAGCGCTTGTGTTTATCGGAGGACGCCGTTCGTTGTTCGTGGAAGGATTTCATCGCCTTCGGTTGAGGCAAGTTTTATACTTGTACTAGTCAATGAGATTAATGTTATCATATATGTGTATGAATGTGTTGTATCATTCCGAGACTTAGTCTCTTCATAAGTTCATTGATATTAGGGGATCGTTCGATATGATACTCTTCGGCAATTAAGCCAAATGTTTATTATCATTCATTAATGGCCGGTAAGGCATTGAGATATTCATTGTTAATGTCATTATCGATCACCGGTTCGCGGTATCGATGTATCGGTTGTTGTTGTTAATATTGATGTCGATCTAAGACGTTGTTGTAATCATTGTTATTAATGTTGGCATCCTGTCATTCATGTTGTATTGGCCGATTGGAGGCATTGTCGTATTCGTTCTCATCTTCATCGTCGGTAGCCGATTAAAGGTGCCGAGGCATTCATTGTATCATTGTTATCGATTGGCCGTTCTAAGGCAATCGAGGAGTTCAATCATTCATTGTATCATTGTTATCGATTGGCCGTTCTAAGGCAATTGAGGAGTTCAATCACTCATTGTATCATTGTTATCGATTGGCCGTTATAAGGCAATCAAGGAGTTCAATCATTCAATGTATCATTGTTATCGATTGGCCGTTCTAAGGCAATCGGGAAGTTCAATCATTCATTATATCATTGTTATCGATTGGCCGTTCTAAGGCAATCGAGGAGTTCAATCATTCATTGTATCATTGTCATCGATTAGCCGTTCTAAGGCAATCAAGGTGCTCAATCATTCATTGTATCATTGTCATCGATTAGCCGTTCTAAGGCAATCGAGGTGCTCAATCATTCATTTTATCATTGTCATTTCTAAGGCAATCGAGGTGTTCAATCATTCATTGTATCATTGTTATCGATTGGCCATTCTAAGGCAATCGAGGAGTTTAATCATTTATTGTATCATTGTCATCGATTAGCCATTATAAGGCAATCGAGGTGCTCAATCATTCATTGTATCATTGTCATCGATTAGCCGTTCTAAGGCAATCGAGGTGCTCAATCATTCATTGTATCATTGTCATCGATTGGCCATTCTAAGGCAATCGAGGTGCTCAATCATTCATTGTATCATTCTCATTGATTAGCCGTTCTAAGGCAATCGAGGTGCTCAATCATTCGTTGTATCATTGTTATCGATTGGCCGTTTTAAGGCAATTGAGGTATTAAATCATCTGCTGCATTATTGTTATCGATTGACCATTCTAAGGTAATCAAGGTATTGAATTGGGACCGCCGAGGATGGTACCCATCCGTGAGTCATTGTTGTCGTGTTGGCCGACTCAAGGTAGCACACTATCATTCTCATGAATTCGGTAACCTTCGGATCATTGTCGTTTGTGATTAATTATATTTTGGAGGCTAGTCTCGGCTAGTGCTCATTATGGGGTAAGTTTGGTGGGACCTGAACCTTCGCGGTTGTTTCTCCCAACACCAACAACTTAGTAGGTCAACGTCCATTGGATGGTTTCATTATGGGTAAGTCTGGGGCTTGAACCTTCGCGGTTGGTTTCCCAGCACCTGCAATTCAGCAGGTCACGGTCATTCTTATGATCTCATTATGGGTAAGTTTGGGGCTTGAACCTTCGCGGTTGGTTTCCCAACACCTACAATTCAGTAGGTCACGGCCATTGGATGGTCTAATTGTGATACGGCTTCGTGCCGTGGCTTCGGCCCTAATTGTGATACGGCTTCGTGCCGTGGCTTCGGCATAGGGTTGTTAGCGAATCGAATTTTTTTGATTCGATTCGTGGTTCGAATTCGTTTAGGCCGATTCGTATTAGTTTTTTTCGAATTCGAATTCGAATTCTACTTTATATTCGATGACATAACGAATCAGAATACAAATCTGATGGTATTCGATTCGTTTTGTTCACGAATATTCGATTCGAATTAATTATTTATATATTTAGTATATTATATATATAATCAAAAGGGTTCCATTTCATTTCTCCGCCCTCTTCTACTGCTGGTCTTGTTTTCATATCACATTATGGTGATTTTTGGCTTGTATTATTTTTTTTGGTGAATTGTATTGTTATTTTTAGGTTGTATTGCAACTTTTTTATAATAAAATTTTGAATCTTTCATAAAAATTCTAAACAAATAAAATAAAATCGAATACTCGAATTGAATCGAATAATTCAAATATCCATATCGAATCGAACTCGAATCAACTTTTAATATTCGAAAAAAAAATCGAATCGAATCGAATAGTTCGAATAGTTTCAAGAATACGAATCGAATAAAGTGGCATTCGCTTCGATTCGATTCGTTTACAACCCTACTTCGGCCCTAATTGTGATACGGCTTCGTGCCGTGGCTTTGACCCTAATTGTGATAGGGCTTCGTGCCATGGCTTCGGCCTTAATTGTGATACGGCTTCGTGCCGTGGCTTCGGCCCTAATTGTGATACGGCTTCGTGCTGTGGATTCGGCCCTAATTGTGATACGCCTTCGTGCCGTGGCTTCGGCCCTAATTGTGATACGGCTTCCTGCCGTGGCTTCGGCCCTAATCGAAACAGCTTCGGGCTGTTTTGGCTTCATGTGATTGTGATATTTGACAGCTTCGGCTGAGTGGCTTTCAGGCCTTTGTGATTGTCTTGGTAATTTCATTGGAGCCTTCGGGCATTGTGATTCATAATTAATTCAGTTCTGGTTTGGTTCATGTCGTGTAATCCATTATGGTACTCTATGATTATGATTCGCCGTTGGGCATTTACGTTCTAACCTATCGAATAGGTATTAATAGTATGTCGTGGGCATAGTTTTTCATGAATGCTCGGTTCTTACCTTGGTTTGTGAGCATCTCGTATTATTATTATTATTGTACCACTTCATTCTTCCTTTGGATGCATATCATGTTATACATGTATTTGATGTTCATTATCTAGATGACTGACCCCGTGGGGGCGGAACATGTTTTAGGTGCTTGCGAGGAGAGAGTTGAGACACAGGGGCATGATGATGGCGACGAGGCATTCGAGCGATACTAGTCTGAGTTGTTCATGTTGGTCAGTCAGTTGGAGTGTTCTCCAGTTTGTCAGTCATTGTCATTATGTATTACCCGAGCAGATACTCGTGGATGTTGTTGTATTTTATTTTTGGCCATGTAGGCCCATCGTTGTCGTTAAAATTCCTTATCGAAATATTATGTCGGATATCATGGTAGGGACTATGATTTTCCCTTGTTGTTTAATTTAATGTATTTTAGTCATGTTCGCCTGGTGGAACTCCTAGCGTGGGGTCCACGTCACTGTAATAACCCAATAGGATTTGGGGGTGTTACAGAAGATGGTATCAGAGATTTTGGGTTGTGAGATACCCTGATATGTGAGTTATGTGGCTTTACCGACGCGGTAGTAGTGGGACTGTGAGGTTATGACAATCTGGACAGTCGGGTTTTGTGAGTCGTGAAATTTGTACGACTGCACGAGTCATTCATTCATCGAGTCGTCGTCAATGAAGACTAATATCGTGAGACCTCGAAGCTTCGTATGACCTGTGTAAGGACTCGATTCTCTTTATGTTCATACATTCATCATGTCATTAATTATTCATGCTTTGTTGAAACCTGTATGTGATATTAGTGTTATGATTGATTCGTGACTAATTATTTTGGAGCACGTGTGACTTGTGTAAGTGTTAAGTATCAACTCCTTCATCAGTTAATAATCCTCAATCATCATTTTAATCTCATCGTTCAGTTAATTCATTCATCACTCAGTTAATCTCATCGTTCAGTTAATTCATTCATCACTCAGTCAATCTCATTGTTCAGTTAATTCATTCATCACTCAGTTAATCTCATCGTTCAGTTAATTCATCACTCAGTCAATCTCATCATTCAGTTAATTCATTCATCACTCAGTTAATCTCATCATTCAGTTAATTCATTCATCACTCAGTCAATCTTATTGTTCAGTTAATTCATTAATCATCTAGTCCATCTCACGGTTCAGTTGTTGATCTTGTGGATCAAATTTTCAACCATGTTAACTTGTTCAAGGTAATCATTTCAGGAATTTCATCAGATAGTCATGTCACCTCACTTAATCTTTCATGCGATCTTATCGTATTCCGGCGTCATGTCGACGATAATTTTATTGCATTATTAATGCATTCATTGTGTTAGAGCATGTATGCTCATTGTTATCATTCCGTCTCGTAATCATAATACGATCTACATACGGGATCTGTAATCATCATGTGACTTTCCTACCTCGGTATGGAAAGAGCTGTCAGAGGGACATCAGACTCCGACGTCCAAGAGATCGTTTTCTAGTCGTCTTCGTGCTGGGAGAGCATCTTCATCTCAGACGACGAGTTCGACTGTTGTTTGCTTTAACTGTGATACAATAGGACATTCATCACCGGTTTTGAACAAGTTAATTCTTGCTCGGTAATAGTATAATCATTCATTTCATTTGTCGTTCATTCATTCATATAATTCACTCATCATATATCAATCACGTTGAGATTTATAATTATCAAACTAATCATTCACTTCACGGGGAACTATGGTTCCAATCATTTCATTTGAGCTATCACTCATTACATTATCATTTCACCCTGGTGAGTCATTCTTGATCCTTGTTGGATTTCGATTCATTATCATTCATTGTGATCATTCTTGTTCGTGTGTATCTCGTTGATTTTTCCTGGCGGGATATTGCTTCTCCCTACTTGTTTTAAGTTTCGGGACGAAACTTCTTTTAAGGGGGGTAGTATGTAATATCCGCAAATTCGATTTTCCGGTAATTTTCTTTTTTGGCGTAAGTCCATATTAGCGACTCTGTTGTGACCGTTTCATCATTCCGAGAATATTTAATTCTGCACTTTTTGTCATCCAAGTTCGTTTCGGTATCGTTTTGTTGAGTTCCGTGGAAGAAAGACAAGGTATAATCGGGTTCTAAACTCCAAAATATGGTGTTGGACTCAAAAGATCATTAACTAGTCCGGTGATTTCCAAAACAAGCTCAAAGTATAGCTAAGAATGTAAACTCTAGCTTGGTGAATCGTAACATACCTTAAGAGATGTAAGAATAAAGAAAATCTTCAATAAACTCTTCACCGGAAGCTTGATCACCAACTCACACGGTCTAGGCTTCCCAAAATCGGAGTCCCAATTCAATACTTCGATTACCGTAGAACGGCCAATCGATAACAACGATACAACGGATGGGAATGTTTTCGACAGTCCCAATTTAATACATCGATTACCTTCAGGACGGTCAACCGATAACAATTATACAACGGATGGGAATTATCATTGATAATCCCAATTCAACGATTACCTTTACAACAGTTAACCGATAACAATTATATAACGGATGTCTCGGCACCTTTATTCGGTTACTGATAACGAAGATGATAATCAAATACGTCAATGCCTTCAATCGCCAATACGACATCAATAGAAAAACACTGATATCAATGACGACGATTCACAACAATATCTTGATGGAACATCAATCAACAATAACAATCGATATGTCGATGCTGCGAACCGGCTATCGACAACAATATCTCAATGGAACATCAATCAACAATAACAATCGATATGTCGATACCGCGAACCGGCTATCAACAACAATATTACCAACAAGTATCACAATGCCTTAAACCGGCCATTTACGAACAACAATAATATTTGGCATAATTTGCCGAAGGGTATCGTATCAAACAATCCCTTGATATCAACAAAATCGTAAAGAGACCAAGTCTCGAAATGATACACACATTCATACACATATATGATAACATTAATCTCATTGACTAGTACAAGTATAAAACTTGCCTCGAACCGAAGCCGAGAAAGTCCTTCCACGATCAACGTCCTACCACGAATCGATCAACGACATCCTCCGACAATCCCAAGCACTCGAACAACCTTGAATGAAATACAATTCATTCGATAACATGATATCGACCGAAAACAACATAATAGATAACTCCAATTCCAATACGAACACATACTATACTCGTATTTACTCGTAGACACATATATATATATATATAATATACATACATCACACACACAATACACAATATATATATATATATGCAACCCACTGTACACAATATATATATATACACCCACATGACACACACACACACACACTATACACAATATATATTTAACACACACTGTACTAACCACACACACTTTACACAATATATATATACCTGCACATACAGACACAAACTTACCAGAAGAACACCGATCGGCCGGGCAACCCACGCCGAAATCCGGTCAGAAAAATAACTCCACTGTCGCAACACTGGAACTCGGCCGCCGGAAAACTGACCCGACGGACCTCGTCCAACTCCAGCCCATTCCCGTCCATGGCTAGTTTTCACCCAACTCCATCTCCGCCTGCAACTCCTCGCCGAAAGTTTTGCCGCGCCTCCATTCCGTCGTCTGTCCCGGTCAGAAACCATCTCCGGTCGCTAGAATCTATGGAGCCGCGTCCATGGCTAGAGACCATGAAGAGCACCCAGTGCCTGAGCTCCGTCTTGCCAGAAAAAGGCCGGAACAGCTCGACCGTATTTGCAACGCCATCCCATCCGGAAGTTCCGACCAGGCCGTCGCTACTCCAGTCACAAGCCATCACGCCGCCGTCGAGATTCGGTCGTCGCCGGAGACGTCAGTCCATCACTCCGGTCGTCAACCCTTTAGCTCTCCGAAACACGGAATCCAGTCCGTCGCCGGAAACTGTGAAGAAGTCGGCTGCCATCCTTAAGCTCTACCTCGTCGGAAAAAAAAACGAGAGAGATGGAGAGAAGGACAAGAGAGAGAGAGATAACGAGAAAGCTGGAGAGAAGACAACGTGAGATGGAGAAGACAACGTGAGATGATAACATATTTATATATATATATATATATATATATATATATATAAATGATCCCCCAAAGATACCCTGGCCCTACCAGCCGAAAGTTGACTACGAAGAAGGTTCCTACCACGCATTACGTCCGTAAACCTCAGGGCGTAATGTACGTAATCGCAACAAATTAGCATACATAATACTACACAAGTAGCGTACGCTATGGCTATAAACTTAGCCAAAATTCCAAAGTCGCCAAGCAATAACCAAACGACGAAACCAAACCGACGACCAGTATAAATATTTCGATCCCGAAATATTCTAATACAATATACATTGTATCGGTCCAAATAATAACACTTGTACAATTCCAAATGAATACGTACAACTCAACAGTAACACGAAAAAAAAATTACCCCCGGATATTACAGAAAACTGGATAAAACGGAGTCTACTGATCTGTTTGAAGAGTGGTGGACAATGCTAAAGGAGAAATGCAACATTAATGATAAGAACAGAATACTACCAAAACATATTAGTTATTTGGTGCTTAGTGATGTAGATGGTGGTGTGTGGTTCAAGAGGAATTTTTTAATATTGCTGGTTGCTGCATTTATCGAGAGCTCAACGCATGGATACATGTTGCCATCGATTATGAATTGTCAAGTGGATGTTGATGCAGCGCGGGAATACAATTGGTGTGAATGGTTAATCGATAGGTTGGTTGACGCAAAGATGACATGGAGTGTAGACAAAAGCAAACCATTCTATGGACCTGCATTCTTCCTCCTGGTAAATGAAATATTTTACTAAGAATACTCAAATTGTTATATCTGCAAATATTAGATAAGCTAATGCATTTGCACTGTTTTTTGGGTATTAGGTCTTTTATGTGGACAGACTGAGAGTTTTTAATAAGGAGGTTGCACGGTGTTTCCCATTGTTTGTAAATTGGGATTACAAGAGTTTAAAGAGGCGACACGATGATGAAATTGCTGCTGGATGTTTTGGGATAGGCCATGTCTGCCCTCCTATCGAAGCTCCACAAGAAGCTGCAAGAAGAGTGGATTATGTTATGAACAAGGTTGATAAAATATTGGATGATGAAGTGGATCCTGGTGCAATTCTAATGCATAAGACGAAGGATATCATAGATAGCATGACAGAGTTAAAGCAAACAATCGAATATGTGCCATTAACAGTGGAGGAGAGAATTTTTTTTAAAGCATCAGTGACCACTGCACAAGATATCATTCGTAGCGTCAAGATAACATCAAAAGCTACACCTGTTAGAAAGGTATGTAAAGTGTTATACATTTGTAAGTTTTAATAAATGCATATGTCATTGTTATCTAATGCCTTATTTTGAGTTAACAATTCAAAAAAACGCATGTGACATTATCTTCAAATGCATATTACAGGACACAAACAAGATAGATGATAGAGGAGTAACCCAGTCAGACGAGGTCAATCAAAGTGTACAAAAAATACGGAATCAGTTTATGAATTACAAAGAGGGAGCACATTAGAGATACATACAAATTTCGAGGTTTGGGTTATGTTGTATTTGGTTATTACTTTTTGTAATGCATTTACTTAAATTCATTTGTGCATTTCATAGATCATACACGATATTAACTCAACGACAATTTTTAGAAAGTAAGTGGCCAAGTGGGGACTTCGAATGTGTTATCTGATGAAAGATTAGCAGATACAGTTGTTGGAATTGCAAGAGAATTACATGATCAATATATGCATATGGTTAGTTTGTTCTTGAAGTATGTACAACTTTCAATTGTTGGGCGTGAAACAAATTAAATTAACTTATTAATATGCTTTCAGGATGAAACAACTGATATGCCAAGTTTTAGTATCGGGTTGACACAATTGTTTGATGCTACAGCCGATGATGTGGTCCGTAAAAATTGTTTTGTGCTATATATTGTAACTTATGTTTAATGCATTCATTCCCCTCATTTTGATATATAATACAACTTTCCAATGTTGATGTTACTCCAAAACAGAATGTGCATGAGCTAACAGAGGGGTCTGCCGGTAAAAATGCAGAACTGGTTATCGATGCAGCACATGACAAGGGGAAGTCTAAAGTTAATATTGATATATATATATATATATATATATATATATATATATATATATATATATTAATTATTAAACTGTAAAATGGTTTTTCATATATTAATTATTTAATTCCATCATTCAGCCTGAAACGGACGAAATGATCGAGGAACAAAATGTGGAAAACATTATGGCGTCAGAATCAGAGGTTCCTACTGAGAAAATGCAATGTCGAGGCAAAGATGCACTGAAGAAATCAGAAATTTTCAAGTCTCCTTTCATGAGCAGAAAGTTAGATTCAACGAAGCCATTAACGAAAAAAGAGAAACAACTTGCTGTTTTAACATTCTTTGTCAATATTAATGATTATGTATGTTACCAATAAAATCTCCAAATAATGTGTTTCAATAAAATATAATGTAATTTCATTATCACGCTTATGCAGGTCTGCACTACTAATAGAGAATGGTGTGATTAAACTGCATCACAAAGAAATGCTCAGCCTTAGGAAAGGCAACCGTGTCTTCGACCAAGTGATTGATTGTTGGGCTGTCTATCTCAACGATCTCGAAGAAATGCGTGGAAAGGACTCACCATCACGTTTCTTTGCTACGACTTCTCTATGTGTAAGTGTTTAGTAACTAAACTTAAACGCACATATTGTGTTGAAAAATAATGCATAGACATGATGCATGGGATGCTTTAACTATATATTTATGCATAAAAAATAAGACTAATATGCATACAATACTTCACATTTATGCATAAACAATATGCGTATTGTGCAATATAATTATGCAAATATACATTATAGTGTATGCATAATGTATACAATTTGTTTGCACAAATCAAATAATAATCTGTTTATGAGTATGTACTATAAAATGCTAAATTGTAATGCACAGAGTGGTACACATGTTAATATTAAAGATAGTTCAAAACTGGAGAGCAGGCAAGAGCAATTCTTTGAAAATATATCAACTCAGCTGAGGAGATTCGACCATCTCTCGCCATTATCTGTGGACATGGTACTAATCTGACTCTATTATTAAACATGTTTTTGACATTTATGTATTACCTAATAATGTATAAATTTTTATTGCAGTTTATATTTCCAATATATTCCTCCAGCAACTATTTCATGATGGTAGTTGAGATGCGGAAGCGCACAATAACCGTTATTGATAGTAGAAATGACCATACCTCATTATGTGATACTAAAAAGTAGAAAGATATTATTACAAATCTGGTAAGTATACAATTAAGTTGCATTAGTTTATGATATTTAAGATTACAATTATGCATGATATAATGTTCAAAACTATTACACATATGCGTATGGTTACATTCTGCTTCCAGAAATGGAGTTCGGATCAACTTGTGAATCTCATACTGACATTCAAGTTGCAAATACCAGTACTCGCATGGGGGAATCGTTGGATGAATGTCGACAGTGTCATCTTTTGATGAGGCACATGGAAACATATATGGGTAAAATAAGGAATTGGCACAGCGGTTTATCACCAAAATCAACAAAACCACTGATGGTACTTCGTGTCAGATATTGTGCCGCATTGATAAATTGGGAGAAAACAGCGCGAAGGAGGGTGTGGATGCAGAGTCAGGATATCACTCCAAAAACATGCCACAAGATATATTCAAGCAGCTTGCAAAGCAACTTATTGAATGATATGTCCAAAAGTGAATTTCAATTACACTTTAGAAACTGATTTGCTTCCGAAACTACTGTTTTATTTTTGATAATCAGGTTAATTGTTATACATTTTTTATGCTTGAAACCACGTTGAACGTGAACAATTGTAGTAAATGGATATATGAGCAACATTAAATGCATGAACAATATACATAAAATGCATAAGCCAATAACTCAAATTCATAAACAATGAAACTGAATGCATAAACTGTATACATTTAATGCAGATGGAAACTCACGACACCCTATGAAAAAGTAAAAAAAAAAAGATGAAAACATGCGCATGTATCGCATAAGCCCTAGCCATAGATTCAAGTATAGTAAACAGGAATGAATGCGTAAAACCATAACTCAAAATCCTGCACGAATGTTCATTAAGTTATGCATAATGTCCATATATTAGGTGCATATACTAAATGCAAGATAAGCAAAACATTACACCGAGCTTCAAAAAGTTCACCCTTTAAATAAATAAGGTACGCAGTGTATCATAGTTCTAATTATATTAATGCAAGAATGATATAATCCAACAAATATCAATCAGAGATTTGTTTAACCCTGTCACAATTTTGTATGTCGTGATGTGCCGTTTGTTTGCATTTACTGCATCTTCTCATCGGCTTGTTCATATCTCGCAGTGCCCGCTCCTTGTTAGACTTTAAGCGTCTTCCACTCCCTTTTGTTTTCACTGGATCAGGGGGTCTCACGCTAACAGTTTTAGGTGCTTGTACTCCATAGTATGCCTCAAACAGTTATGATCTTCCATCATCGTCACGATCACCAATAGCAATATCATGATATTTATTAGCTATTGCACTATAATCATCCATCAAATCAGACATAAGCTTCGAATTTCCAGTAACATAACCAACAGTCGTGAAAACTTTTCCCATCAAATTCATGTTGAATACACCTAGTGCATCTTATTGGCACGGATCGGGCAAGATACTGATATTGTGTGATCCTGAAAATTGGATTTATGCACCATGTTAAATAAAGTCATGCATTAACTCAAATAATATATGCATGAATTAAGGGGAATTTTATATATATATATATATATATATACACACACACACATACATACACACATAAAATACCTGCAAGTTTTATCCATCGATTTACAATATATTCGTCAGGAATGCATTTCATGTTCAAATTCTTGAACACTGTGAATATATGACGACATAAAACTCCAATCCTAACAAAATGTTTGCAACCACAACTGAAATAATTATCCAATAAAGTGTGCGTCACAGTGAAGATGCATTTAACAGTATCATCGATCAAGTAATGATTCAAATTAATATCTGAACTCATGTTTTTCAGACAACATTCATTAACAGCGGCATGCCACTCAGTCTGGACGTGGAGGAAAATCTTGTTGGTGTATATTGATGCAGCATGTCTCTCGAGTGGATGCTTAGTTAACAACTTCGGGAAACAAGATTCATCAACACTGTTTAACTTATCCAACCTATTACGTTGAGAAACCATGGCTTCCACAAAAAATAAGTAAAATTGCATAAGATTCGCTTTCGAGTTCAAGAACGGTTTGAAGAAACTATTTTCAGCCTCCGACATTGATGTTGTACGAAACAACCCACTAAGTCAAAAATCTCTAAAATAAGCAGAAATCCAATAAGATCGTAAATCAAACATGCTTACAAACCATGGATGATCGACCAGACCAAACTCTTCCATTACCACATTCCAACTTGTCACAAATTCTTGAGGCTCAATATGATTAGACCACACAATATCATTCAACTTCTTTGCAAAAACTTCATTCTCCCTCAATGAAGCTGGAATCTTATCAGCTACTTTAAGCATTATATGCCACATGCAAAACCTATGTCTTGTATTAGGCATTAATTTCTCCACAGCAATCTTCATTGCAGGGTCTTGATCGGTTATTAACATAGCAGGCGCCTTGCCCATGCAATGGATAAACCTCGAAAATAACCAAGAATATGATTCAACATCTTCAGCAGTTAGCAATCCAGCCCCAAATGTTATGCATTTCCCATGGTTATCTTTACCCGTAAATGGTGCAAACACCATATTATACCTATGCATTTAAAAAAAATGCATTATTAAGTGTATAAATATGCATATCCAAATATAAAGCAATGCATAAGATATTAGGAATCGAAATACAATGCTCAAAAATTATAAACCATAAACCTGTTGGTATTGTATGTAGCATCGAATGAGACAGCCTCCCCAAATGCACGATAATTACATCTAGAAACCGAATCAGCCCAAAAAATACACTTCAATTTATCCTCGGCATCAACACAATAGTCGTAAAAAAACTCAGAACATGATTCACGTATGGACTGCAACTTATCCAAAAGAATCTGTGCATCCACACCCAGAAGCAAAAGCTCGAAGATCAGGAGTGAAGTTTTTGAATTCAATCACATTACACCCAACATTCTCATAGCTACCAGCCAACTCCTTAAACAAACGGAATGACCGCACTGGTCCAATGTTTGCTTTTGAACAACTCAACACAAATTTTTTATGGACAATATCCAATCGCCTATTGACCTTCATAAAATGTCTATATCTAGGAGACATGAATGAATGTGAGTGGCCCTCAATAAAACACGAAACAACATAACCTTTCCCAGGAGTGAAATGAAATTTGACTCTAGCCATGCATGCTACCCTAGTACACATTCGACGCCTTTTTTTTTACAAAGTTCTGAGTCAGCCAAAACAATAGATTTATCAACACTTTTCTCACCCTCTCTATTGCATAAAACATACCTCCACAAAATAGTCCCATCCCTAGCTTTAGTTATTGTGCCTAAACGTGTATCAAAACCAAATTGAGAACCATACACTCTGTAAAAATTCACGGCTTCATCCAATGTGTTGAAAATTCGACCAACATAAGGCTTTAAATCATCGGTGCATTCTGGTATGTAGTCGTAGACAACATCGGATTCAAGATGGACATCGTCATTACTAACATCATCTACCAATACCGGTGAATATATATATATATATATATATATATATAGAAATAATAGATGAATCAGAATAATATTATGCATATTTATCACATCAGACCAACAGTAAACTATGATGTTAAACAACTAAACTAAGCATGGCAAATCAATAGAACAATGTCATGCACAAACAGAACATTGATTATGCAATGACGAATTGAATACCAAAACACCCAATTTTCTGGACCAGCCAGAAACTAAGATAAACATTTAAATCAAAACACAATCTAAACAAACAAGCAACCCATTTTCCATAATAATCTTTGATTTCGAAAAAAACAGTAAGAAAATCCCTTTATGCATATTCACGATTCTTCTGATGCATTCTCAAAAACCAAAATCAAACACTAATCTATGATACTAAATAACTAAACAACGTGGTTTTCTGCACCAATAGAAAAATTAAACTTTTTTTTTGGTTTGGAAAAAAAGTTTTATTTTTGTATCCAAACGTGAAATTACTGTACAATGAATCGAATGATTTTCAGCATATAGAACAATGAATCGAATGATTTTCTGCACCAATAGAATGTTAGGTACGGGATCGGATATTTGCGCCGTTTGCGGAAGCGTGAATATAAGTGCGGAAAATAAAGGACACGAGGATTTATAGAGGTTCGGCTATAAACGAGCCTACGTCCTCTCTCGGTATCTTTTTCTATAGGATCAAGATAAAAACCTCTACGCCTCTCTTCTATCGGTCGAGGTATAACCGTTTACAATCACGTCTTCTATTGGTCCGTGATAAACCATTAGTACTTGTCTTTGCATCGGTCCAAGTTAAACCGTTTTCCTTTTCGTAGGACAAGGAATCAACCTCTCTAGCTTTCTATCGGCACTAGATAAGCCTCACTAAGATAGCGATTGTGATTCTAACAATACTGGATCCTTGATCCTAATAACACCGAATCCAATCGTATCTTTTCTTTTACCACTCGTGTATGATTTTTTGTATAACACTCAATCACTCAATGTAAGCTCAATATTACAACAACAATATAATGAATATCAATATCTGATCAGGGTATAGAATGCTTTGTGTTGTGTTGAATCAATACCATAGACATGGTATTTATAGCCTCCATCTTCAAACTAGCCGTTAGCTGCCAGGACCTTAGTTACGTACGCTATATCCATCCCATTACGTACGTAAGCATCGTTACATACGTTTACCATCACGGGTTATGTACGTAAGCCTCTTTCAGTTTCAGTCCAGGGAGATTCGTCATTTTGAGTTACGTACGTTAGCATAGACTCCGTTATGTACGTTAACATTACATCACTGATGACGTCATATATCCGCTGTATGCTTTTCTGACTTTGACTCCTCCAACGTTCACTTGTTTGAATAGAGTTACGTACGTTATCTCTCTTGCATTACGTACGTTAGCTTCATCATATTACGTACGGTAACATTGTCTTGTTACGTACGTTAGCTTTGTTTTTCGACAGCATTTTGCACTTCATTTTTCTTCGATGCTTGCTTCGTCTCTTTGTTGCTTTGTTTTGTTTAGCAACTTTAATCATCAAAACATTATTAATATATGTATGGAACAAAATGTTCCAACAATCTCCCCCTTTTTGATGATTACAAAACAACACTTCGTCAATGGGATTTTCCTGCAAAAAATATAAATATATGTATATGTGTACAGATCAAAGTTTTCGACTTTGTCCGTTTCGTTAGTTTCTTCTCCCATTTCTTTTTCGACTTCTTCTTTCTCATTCTTTCCTTTTCTTTTTCTTTTCGACTTTTCAAATTTTCATTTTTCAACTCCTTCGTTTCTCCAATTCTTTTTGTATGCTATCGATTTTCTTCGATTTTTCTCCCCCTTTCACGGTTAATCACATTTTCGACTTATTTCTCCATTCTCCTATCTCTCCCCCTTTTTTTGTATTCATCAAAAAAAATGCAATAAAGTACCGATAAAATAAATTCAATGAAATATGCAAAAATAAATACAAGGGTATTAACTCTCCCTGAAAATATTATCCGTTCTAAAAAATTACTCCCCCTGAGTAAAATACAAAAATTAATTTTTGGGGATCCAACCTATAGTTGGTTTTTGTTTCGAGACATAAACAATATTTGAAATATTTGTTCCTTTAGGAACCCAAATTTTCTTAATTTTTATCGTCCGGCGAGGGCTTTTGCAATTTGAAACGTGATGCCCGATTTTCAAACACTTTTCGCAATGGGGTATTTTAAAATTAACGGATTCGTTTTTCGAACGTGGTTTGAATCCTAACCCCTCTTTATTTAAAGTATATTTTTGAACACATAACATTTGTTCAAATTTATCGTTGCCGCACGAGAATTTTCTTGTCAAAGATTTTAGTTCATCTTGAACCTTTAAAAGATCATTCTTCAAAATATTCTCATTTTCAATGCATTTCGAATGATCGATTTCGACAAATTTTCCCTTCTCGATAATTTTGGAATTTTCAATTTCCAAAGATTTAATTTTAGACTCAAGGGATTTAATTTCCGATAAAGCATTTTGGAAATCCATATGTAATAACTAAAATGCATCAAAAAGTTCATCACGGGAGGATGTACTTACTTGGCTTTCGACGTCGCTGTCGTCGAACGAACTCCGGGCCATGAGAGCAAGATTATTTTGTTCGATAAATTCGTCGTCTTCGTCTTCATCGCTCTATGTTGCCACGAGAACCTCCTTCTTGGGTTTGGCATGGCAATGCTTAGCGAAGTGGCCTGATGTTCCACATAGTCGACAAGAGTTGTCGAATTTCTTCGTTTCGCTCGAGATATCCTTCTTCCTCCGGTTTAATAAAGTTTGGAATTTATTAATATTCTAGGCATAATATGTCGCTTCTTCGTCGCTTTCCTCCACCGGGGTTTCTTCTTTCTTTCTCGATATCTTAGCCTTCATGGCTAACGATCGTTCCTTCGGCTTAGGTTTGACACTTCGTGATTTTAACACGATCTCATAATTAATTAGCGAACCAACGAGGGCGCTAAAATCAAGAGTGTTGAGATCTTTGGATTCCATAATAGTGGTCACGGTGCCGTCCCATTCGCTAGGTAGTGATCGTAAAATTTTCTTAACTTTTTCACTACTAGATAATGGTTTTCCGAACGAAGCAAGTCCATTGGTGATGACCGAAAATCGGTCGAGCATATTGGTGATGGACTCGTCACCCTTCATCATGAATAAATCGTAGTCATGGAGAAGCATATTGATCTTCGTCTCCTTGACTTGAGTTGTCCCTTCGTGTGTGATTTCAAGAATTTTCCATATTTCTTTCGCACTTTCACACGACGAGATACGATTGACCTCTTTGGGATTTAAGGCACAAAATAAAAGTTGGGTGGCCTTACAATTTAAATGGTCATTTTTCCAATCGGCATCGTCGTATTCTTCAAAAGATTTGAGCGTACCGTCGGATTTGATGTAATATCCGCGTTTTCTATTTTTAGTAATTTCTATTTTTGGTGTATATTCGTTTCGGACAACTCGCTCGGCACTGTTTTGGAATTCTGAATCTATTTTGTTCTTGGAGTTTCTCCGCTTGGACGGGTCTCGATGATGTTTTTACGTAATTTCATCTTGTGTTATATTTTGTCGCATGTGTATTCGATTCTCGTTAAACTCGTTCGATTTCATCATTTTCTTACTTCCAGGAGTTCGTATGATTGAGTAGAGCATGTTGTGAGTTTCGAATTGTTAATCCGACGTTGTATCGTGATTTTCGGATGTTTGGGCCGTTTTTGTAATTTCCTAGAAGTTTAGGGAATTTGTTCCTTGTTCGACTTTGGTTGTGTACCTCAGATCGTTTTCGGATTCCGTACTTCCATTTCGTGTTATTGTTGCCCAAATATGGATTCCTATTGCTTTTATTCTCTTTCCGGATCATTTTTCATCATTTCGGGACGTAAGGGGGGTGTGGGCCGCGACACAAGGATTGTGCGCCGCGGCACACACATTGCCCAGTTGCTGGCCGAGCAGACTGTACCGTGTGCTGCGGCACATGCCGGCAGGGCCGCGGCACACTGCCGAGTCACCGCCATGGCATACTCGTCCGAGCCGCGGCACACCCGTGTGGCACTTATCGGCCAAAACCTACTGTACCCTGTGCCGCGGCACATGCCGACAGGGCAGCGGCACAATGCCGAGTCATTGCCGCGGCACACCTCAGCTGAGCCGCGGCACACCGAGCGGTCTGCCGATCACTGGGCGCAAATTTTGGCTTTGTGCCGCGGCACACCTCAGCTGAGCCGCGGCACACAACGCGGTCAGCGCTATATCTGCGTTTTTATTTAGCGAGAGTCACTCATTTCCCTTCCTTTCTTCAACCGTACGAGAGAGAGTGGCTTGAGAGGGAGATTTCCTCCATCTATCACTTGATTGTGTAAATTTCTTCATCTCCTTTCGATCGTGTAGCTCGGATTGTGGATCTAACACGTGGTTTTCGGATTAAAGTGCTTGAATCTTCAAGAGGTAAGAACTACTTTGACCCTAGTATGATTTTGGGGAGGGTTTGGTGGTAATCTTGTATTTTAATCCAAATTAACCGATGTTGTTATTAGATTTTGATAGTATACTCGTGACCCTTGGTTTTCTTGTTATTGGTTGGGATGAAATCCCGTTATTACACCGTTGACCGATTTCATTTCCTTATGCACTCTTGGTGTCCGATGAATTGCCCCAACGGGTAGAATTAGGATTAATTCTTACCTTTCCGCATTATTGAGACTTGTTGTATACCGTTATTGTGTTAGGAGCGGATTTGGGAGGATTGTTCGGACCAAAACCTATTCCTTCGTTGTTTCCTTTGTTTCGTCGTATTCAAGGCAAGTACATGTATTATATTTCGTTATGTATGTTGTGATTATCGAAATGAATGATGAATTGTGATTTTTGGGTGCGTGAGTTGTTTTCCTTCCACCCGGAATGTCCGACGGGATGTCTGAGGGTCGATACTAAGGGGTACGGCTGCGGAAGGGAACTTGGGTGCGTGTGTGATTGAACTTCCACCCGGAGTGTCCGACGGGATGTCTGGGGGTCGATACTAAGGGGTACGGCCGCGGAAGTGGTATCCCACCCGGAGTGTTCGACGGGATGTCTGGGGGTCGATACTAAGGGGTACGGCCACGGGATACCAGTTGTGATTTTGTGATATCGTGATGATTGGAACTGATTTGATTGCCAATGTAGTATTCCGGAATATTTATGGCAAATGATTTCTGATCGAGATGATTGTGTAGAAACCGTATTTGTATATAATGTAGTGTAATTGTGTACTTGCACTAGCTATTTGAATGCTAACCCCTTAAATGGGGGAAATGCGTCTTATGCATTTCAGGTACCAGGAGGGCTGAGGAGCAGGCACGGGACATGCATGCAAATGATGGGCTGGCTTGATGATGTGGCTCGAGTCTGCATTTTTATGTTTTGTCATTACATTGTCGAGTAATGAAGTTAGACTGTTTATTTTGAAACTTGGTTTAAGTCCCCTGCGTGGGCAATGAATTGGTATTTAACCTCTGTTCATGTACTCCGTTAAAAATGTTTTGGCCGAGGCCACGGCCTTAATTACTTTTGAGTGCATCATTCGGGATTACATTGTGGTTTATATGTCATGTGTTAGCCTGGTAGACCTCACGAGGGTTCTACGGCGTGTAATGTCCCAGTTGTGAATTGTGGTGTTACATTTATGTTATCAGAGCTTAGGTTTTGAATACCTAGGCTGTCGGTTAATTTTTAGGTCTGTTAGTGGCATCATTAGAGTCAGTCGTTGAACCTAATATCATCATGCTACCGTCTTTTCGTGCGACCCGTGGCTGTAAGTCTCCTCGAACTCTTATATTTCTATATTCGTTTTCTTACGTTGTTTGGGATTGTGAATTGTGATACCAACTTTGTCAATTGTGAATCTTTCTGATCTTGCTCTTTTCATTCTTCCTCTAGTATGTTGAGAGGTCGTCGTGGTAGACCAGCTAGGGGACGTGGCCGAGGCCGTGGTCGGGGTACTGATAATGAAGAGGGCTCACTTTCCCAGTCCTCTGCGGACTTAACCTCTCACTCAGTGCCGTCGGGTAATAATGCCGACCTTGGAGCTCTTCTTGCCGATTAGGAGCCCAGCTTGCTCAGATAGCTCAGGGTGGACGCCAGAATCCACCTCCGACACCTGAAGAGGAAGCTAGTAAGTGGCTTCAGACGGTGACTAAGATGCACCCTCCTCGTTTCTCCGGATCTTATGACTCCCTCGGTTGGGAGAATTGGCTTTTTCAGTTGTCCAGGACTTTTGATGCCGTAGCTTGTCCTGAAGACAGGAGGGTACATATTGCCCAGTACCTCCTGGATAAGGAAGCTGCGGAATGGTGGGAGGCCGTTGTGCCCAGAGACCGTCGAGCTACTTGGGAGGAATTCAAGGCTGTTATGGAAGCAGAGTATTGTCCGCCGCCAGTCAAGGAGCGCAGAATTGTGGAATTCTTCACCGCTACACCTCAGGATGTGCCTATTTCTCAGGCCATCATTTCTTACAATCAGCAGTTGGGTTTCGTGAGAGATCAAGTGAGAACGGAGGCTGATAAAATCCGTTACTTCAATATGCGCATGAAGCCGCATATTAGGCAGAGTATGGCGCCTCTCATGTGTGCCACTTTGAAGGAATACCAGGATCGCGCCCTAGCGATCGAGATGGCCGTCCCGGAATCAGAGTCGGTTTCGGAAGCTAAGAAGCAGAAGACTACCGGTGGATTCTCGACTGGGAAGGGTGGTCAGTTTTCGAGGTCTCGTTCTGCTCCCATACCGGGGAAGAGGCCGTTTCATCAGGCTGGTGGATCTCAGGGTAATCGTTCAGTCTAGTCCGTTGCTTCTGGTGGCAGGGTTTGTTTTAACTGCAACCAATATGAGCATTTGATGAAGGATTGCCCTTTTCCTCCAATCAATTGCTTTACTTGCGGGCATCGCATCGGGCAACTCATTGTGAGAGGGCCACCAGGGCTATTAGAGTTCCGACTACCACTACCGAATGTATGATCACGGATTCCAGCCTACTCATATTCCGCAGGTTCGGGTCGTGGTAGGGGTCGGGTCATCCTGATCGCCGCAGCCTCGAGTTCGGGTTCGCCCACCCCAATTGTATCACCGAGGCGCACACAGAGGCGACGTTCGGTGGCGTCAGTACCACTCAGATCCTTACTCATCCAGCTTCCGTGCTTTTGATTCGGTGCTACCCATTCCTTTATTGCATCGGATTGTGTGAATCGTATTGGCTTTAACTGCTTGTTTGAGTGTGAACCGTTTGTGGTGGGTACGCCTAGCGGGGATCGTATGGTTGGGGACCGGGAAGTTAGGGATTGCCCCGTGAGGATCGAGAGCCGAGATTGGCCCTCGAATCTCATTGTTATAGACCTTAAGGGTGAGGATTTAATCCTCGGGGATGATTGGTTAGAGCGTCACGGTGCTATCATGAACTATCGGACTCGTACCATCTCGATAGTAACCGAGGACGGCACCGAGCATACCCTCATCACCGAAAGCCGGGAGATCGGGAGTGTGATTAGCGCCTTAAAGGCGATGAAACTTCAACCGTGGTTGTGTCGGCTATTGGTGTTATGCCTGCAGCGGAGGATGGTGGGATTGACATGTCGTCAATTCCAGCTTGTTAGTGAGTATCCGACGTTTTCCTGCACAACTTTCCGGGGTTACCACCACAAATGAGAGGTGGAGTTTCCTATCGATCTTGAGCCGAATGCAGCCCCTATTTCTCGAGCACCGTACCGTATGGCACCGTCGGAGATGTTAGAGTTGAAGAATCAGTTGGGAGAATTGTTAGATAAAGGGTATATTCGACTGAGCGCATCGCCTTGGGGTGCGCCCGTACTTTTTGTTAAGAAGAAGGATGGGTCGCTTCGTTTATGCATCGATTATCGAGAATTAAACAAGCTGACCATCAAAAATAAATACCCTTTGCCCCGGATCGACGACTTGTTTGATCAGCTTCAGGGGGCGACAGTCTTTTCGAAGATTGATTTGCTATCGGGATACTACCAGTTGAGGATTCGGGACATCGATATACCGAAAGCTGCTTTTCGGACGAGATATGGCCATTACGAGTTTGTGGTTATGCCTTTCGGGCTAACCAATGCCCTAGCAGTGTTCATGCAGTTAATGAACAAAGTTTTTATTGAGTATCTGGACAAATTCGTAGTCGTCTTTATCGATGACATTCTGATCTACTCACAGAGTCGGGAGGAGCACACCTTACATCTCCGGATTGTATTAGACATTTTGAGAGCTGGGCAGTTGTATGCGAAGTTCTCTAAGTGTGAGTTTTGGCTCAAGGAGGTGATGTTCCTCGGGCATGTGATTTCAGCAGAAGGAGTTCGGGTGGATCCACAGAAAATAGAGGCGGTGATGGCTTGGGAACCGCCGAAAAACGTGAAGGAAGTGAGGAGTTTTCTGGGTCTTTCCGGTTATTACCGTAGATTTGTTGAGGGATTTTCTAAGATCGCTAGACCACTCACTCAGTTTCTCCAGAAGACTCAGAAGTTCGAGTGGACCACAGACAGACAGAGTAGTTTTGATGAGTTGAAGAGGCGACTAACTACCGCACCCGTGTTAGCATTGCCTCAGGGGAACGAAGATTTCGTGGTTTATAGTGATGCTTCGGGCCTCGGGCTCAGATGTGTTTTGATGCAGAGAGACAGGGTTATTGCTTATGCGTCCCGCCAGTTGAAACCTTATGAGGTGAATTACCCCACGCACGATTTGGAGTTAGCTGCGGTCGTTTTCGCCTTAAAGATCTGGAGGCATTATCTCTATGGGTCGTCGTGTAAGATTTTTACAGATCACAAGAGTTTGAAGTATATATTCAGTCAGAAAGAGTTGAATATGAGACAGCACAGGTGGTTGGAGCTAATTAAAGATTACGACCTCGAGATACTTTACCATCCGGGTAAGGCTAACGTAGTGGCTGATGCGTTAAGCAGGAAACCGATGGCATTACAGATGTTAGAGGTACTTACACCACAGAGTAGGATCCAGCGAGATTTTATTTGCCAGAATATCGAGGTTTGGGTTCAGAGAGTCCAGGGCCAGTTATGTGCGTTGGAGATCACCTCGTCCTTAACTGATGATATCAAGGCGAAACAGTATGATGATCTGTTTTTAGTCCAGCTGAGGGAGGATGTGAGGAAGGGGAAAGCCCCTGGATTTGTGGTTCACGATGATGGAGTTTTGAGGTTTCGCGGCAGACTTTGTGTACCGAGTGTTGTTGAGCTGAGACAGAAGATTTTGAGTGAGGCTCATACTACGCCTTATTCCATACATCCTAGTACGAGCAAAATGTACAAGGATGTGAGGAGTAACTATTGGTGGAGTAATTTGAAATCGGACATTAGCGAGTTTGTGGCGAAGTGTTTAACCTGTCAGCAGGTTAAGATTGAGCATCAGCGACCTGCGGGTTTGCTACGACCACTTCCCATTTCGAAATGGAAGTGGGAAGACATCTCTATGGATTTCATTACCAGGATGCCTAGGACTCGGACTGGAATGAACATGATTTGGGTCGTTGTTGATCGACTAACCAAATCAGCTCATTTTCTGAGTATTAAGGACACTTGGGGGCCAGAGAGGCTTGCACGAGTGTTTACTGCGGAGATCGTGAGGTTACATGGGACCCCTAAGAGTATTGTTTCGGATCGTGATGGCCGGTTCATATCACATTTTTGGCAGGCCGTTCATAGAGCTTTGGGAACCGAGTTGAGACTTAGTACATCCTACCACCCTCAGACAGACGGACAGTCTGAGCGGACGATACAGACGCTAGAGGATATGTTACGAGCCTGTGCTTTAGATTGGAAGGATGATTGGGAGTCGCACTTGCCATTGATCGAGTTCACATACAACAATGGTTGGCACGCCTCGATCAAAATGGCACCATTCGAGGCATTGTATGGGAGGAGGTGCAGATCGCCGTTGTGTTGGGACGATGCGTCCGAGCTAATTGGTACCGAGCCTGATATGGTAGTTGAGACGAGAGAGAAGATTGCTCTGATTCGCGATAGATTGATGACGGCCCAGAGCCGGCAGAAGTCTTATGCCGATTCACGTCGCCGACCGTTGGAGTTTAAGGTGGGAGATCACGTCTTGCTTAAGGTGTCGCCGACACGGGGAGTTTACCGCTTCGGCCGGAAGGGTAAACTTAGTCCGAGATATATCGGGCCGTTTGAGATTTTAGAGAGAGTGGGAGAGCTTGCCTATCGGTTAGGCTTGCTTCCGTCTTTGAGTCACGTGCATAACGTATTTCATGTTTCCCAGCTTAGGAAGTACGTATCGGACCCTATCCATATTATTGATTTTGGAGAGATCGAGTTGGGTCCCGACATTACCTTCGAGGAGAGGCCGATTCAGATCTTAGAGCGTCGGGTGAAGCAACTCAGGCACAAAAACATTCCTTTGGTCAAAGTGCAGTGGTCGAGGCATGGATCCGAGGAATCCACATGGGAAACGGAGGAGAGTATGAGGTCGAGATACCCCGAGTTATTCGTGTTGTAAGTTTCGGGACGAAACTTATTTTTAGGGGGAGATAATGTAATATCCGCGTTTTCTAATTTTAGTAATTTCTATTTTTGGTGTATATTCGTTTCGGACAACTTTCTTGGCACTGTTTTGGAATTCTGAATCTATTTTGTTCTTGGAGTTTCTCCGCTTGGACGGGTCTCGATGATGTTTTTACGTAATTTCATCTTGTGTTATATTTTGTCGCATGTGTATTCGATTCTCGTTAAACTCGTTCGATTTCGTCATTTTCTTACTTCCAGGAGTTCGTATGATTGAGTAGAGCATGTTGTGAGTTTCGGATTGTTAATCCGACGTTGTATCGTGATTTTCGGATGTTTGGGCCGTTTTTGTAATTTCCTAGAAGTTTAGGGAATTTGTTCCTTGTTCGACTTTGGTTGTGTACCTCAGATCGTTTTGGGGTTCTGTACTTCCATTTCGTGTTATTGTTGCCCAAATATCGATTCCTATTGCTTTTATTCTCTTTCCGGATCATTTTTCATCATTTCGGGACCCAAGGGGGGTGTGGGCCGCGGCACAAGGATTGTGCGCCGCGGCACACACATTGCCCAGTTGCTGGCCGAGCAGACTGTACCGTGTGCCGCGGCACATGCCGGCAGGGCCACGGCACACTGCCTAGTCACCGCCGCGGCACACTCGTCCGAGCCGCGGCACACCCGTGTGGCACTTACCGGCCAAAACCTACTGTACCCTGTGCCGCGGCACATGCCGACAGGGCCGCGGCACAATGCCGAGTCATTGCCGCGGCACACCTCAGCTGAGCCGCGGCACACCGAGCGGTCTGCCGATCACTGGGCGTAAATTTTGGCTTTGTGCCGCGGCACACCTCAGCTGAGCTGTGGCACACAACGCGGTCAGCGCTATATCTGCGTTTTTATTCAGCGAGAGTCACTCATTTCCCTTCCTTTCTTCAACCGTACGAGAGAGAGTGGCTTGAGAGGGAGATTTCCTCTATCTATCACTTGATTGTGTAAATTTCTTCATCTCCTTTTGAACGTGTAGCTCGGATTGTGGATCTAACACGTGGTTTTCGGATTAAAGTGCTTGAATCTTCAAGAGGTAAGAACTCCTTTAACCCTAGTATGATTTTGAGGAGGGTTTGGTGGTGATCTTGTATTTTGATCCGAATTAACCGATTTTGTTATTAGATTTTGATAGTATACTCGTGACCTTTGGTTTTCTTGTTATTGGTTGGGATGAAATCCCGTTATTACACCGTTGACTGATTTCATTTCCTTATGCACTCTTGGTGTCCGATGAATTGCCCCAACGGGTAGAATTAGGATTAATTCTTACCTTTCTGCATTATTGAGACTTGTTGTATACCGTTATTGTGTTAGGAGCGGATTTGGGAGGATTGTTCGGACCAAAACCTATTTCTTCGTTGTTTCCTTTGTTTCGTCGTATTCAAGGCAAGTACATGTATTACATTTCGTTATGTATATTGTGATTTTCGAAATGAATGATGAATTGTGATTTTTGGGTGCGTGAGTTGTGTTCCTTCCACCCGGAGTGTCCGACGGGATGTCTGGGGGTCGATACTAAGGGGTACGGCCGCGGAAGGGAACTTGGGTGCGTGTGTGATTGAACTTCCACCCGGAGTGTCCGACGGGATGTCTGGGGGTTGATACTAAGGGGTACGGCCGCGGAAGTGGTATCCCACCCGGAGTGTTCGACGGGATGTCTGGGGGTCGATACTAAGGGGTACGGCCACGGGATACCAGTTGTGATTTTGTGATATCGTGATGATTGGAACTGATTTGATTGCCAATGTAGTATTCCGGAATATTTATGGCAAATGATTTCTGATCGAGATGATTGTCTAAAAACCGTATTTGTATATAATGTAGTGTAGTTGTGTACTTGCACTAGCTATTCGAATGTTAACCCCTTAAATGGGGGAAATGCGTCTTATGCATTTCAGGTACCGGGAGGGCTGAGGAGCAGGCACGGAACATGCATGCAAAGGATGGGCTGGCTTGATGATGTGGCTCGAGTCTGCATTTTTATGTTTTGTCATTGCATTGTCGAGTAATGAAGTTAGACTGTTTATTTTGAAACTTGGTTTAAGTCCCCTGCGTGGGCAATGAATTGGTATTTAACCTATGTTCATGTACTCCGTTAAAAATGTTTTGGCCGAGGCCACGGCCTTAATTACTTTTGAGTGCATCATTCGGGATTACATTGTGGTTTATATGTCATGTGTTAGCCTGGTAGACCTCACGAGGGTTCTACGGCGTGTAATGTCCCAGTTGTGAATTGGGGTGTTACATTTGATAGGAACTTTAGGAGTATGCCCTAGAATGCCACTCAGAGGTTGTTGAGTGAGGGCATTGTACTTGTAATTATGTAAACCATTTATATAAGGCAAATGAAAGTTTCTTTATTTACTAGTAGTTACTGGCATTCCTAACTCGTAAATAAACATATAGAAACTAGTCCGTGTATTTGAGAGCAAAACATTCCACTCCTTATTGGATAAGGGGGTAGGCACTGGAAAGGTTATAGCTCAAATACTTGGTCGTTCGCAAGTCGATGAAACTTGACTGGGCGTTAAGTTTATGTGAAGACTTGTATGACGTGTTCTTTGACATGGAGAGTGCCTGTCGAACACTAATGGTTAGTGGGAGCACACGTTATAGGTATGCTAATTGGATTAGTATACTCGAACCGACTCACCCTCGATTCGTCACATGGATTTCACTCCGGGACAGCCAATGACGGAATCGAAAGGTTGTGATAGGTATTCGTGAACCTTCGACTTGAGGATTTAGTAGGGATGTGCTTGTGACGTCAAGATTTTCATTAGAGTAGTTCGACCACAAACCGAAAGGCGGGGGTCAACTCGACGTGAATCCGACGGCAAGTAGCAGTCCATCAATACCAAGATAGAATTCTTTCTCCCGTTAGTGAGCGGGTTATATGTCCTATGCGGCTATTGGCAGATGAGATCATAAGTCTTTGGCCAAAGCATTGGAGCTAGTTGTATTAGATACACGACAGCTCGATGATCTCGATTTGCATTAACGCATGCATAGCGTCAAGTACAGATAGGGTTTGACTGACCGTGACCCTATAACTTGATCGGGACATTTGAAAGAAGGGTTTATACGTATACTGGTATTCACGACAGAATGGTTCTTGAATGATCCCTATCATTCGTTCTCAGTTGGGGTACAGTGTAGGCCGCCAGGCTGGCTAGGTGGTGACTCTTTGGTTCCTCCCATTGCTGACTGAGACGGACCTACCGAGTCGCGCAATAGGATTGACGACGGAATGAATCAAGCTAATTCTCTCATTATGAATATTAGATATTGGATATCTAAATTTGGGACATTGGATGTTGAAATCGACTTATCAGATAAATTGATTTACGGCTTAATGAATTAAATATATCACTGGGTGATTAATTTAATTCATGAATATAATTATTTCTTGGAGAAATTAATTATGTTATTTTGTATTTGATATGTTTAATTAATTGGATTAAATTAATCGATATAAATACATCGAATCGGAATCGGAGTTTATCTGTTTGGACTCACGGGAGTCCGAAACAAATCGAACTCGTCCGATTTTCATCTTGGCCAACCCCCATTATTTCCACCTACTTTCCTTTTGTCTTTGTTTCCATTTCTTAATGGAAGACAAGGACTTTAGTGGGGATCACTCATGTGGCATGAGTTGTTCAACATATGGGTGGAATTATAAAAAGAAGGGAGACTTCTATCTCAAAGTATTCCTAATTCATTTCATACGTATTATTGGAGTGAGTTCAAGAGAGAGAAAAGTTCTTTCTCAAAGTCTTCTTCTTCATCTCATTTCTGGAGAGTTTTTCTTAGAGAAAAATCAAGAATTCAAAGAGAGATTGTGAGTTATACACTTAGAGTGTTATAATTTCATATTGGAAGCTTCATCACTTAGCTCTAGCCGTATCCTCGGAGGATAGCAAGGTGATCGTTGTTCCGGTCGTTTCTCCGGCGCGTGGCAAGTAGAGAGGCGGTACTTTCGGCGTTGGATCGTTCAAGGGCTTGGAGCGGATTGAACTCGTAGAGATCAAACTAAAGCTTGGGGAATAGCTCGAGAGAAGGTTACCATTTAATCAACGGACTTCGAGGGTTAGTTTCTTACGACTCTTGCTTTTCGTTTATATATTCGTATATACGTAGCTCGATCGATCCTCGTAGGGATTCGGATCGAATTAATTTTCGTTTTACCGCTTCCGCTGGGCCTTCGTTTTAGGCACCGGATCCCAACACTTTTGGGCCAAGGCAAATGATCTTCCAAATATCTATATCGTAGGCACGAATAAAGATCGACATCTTTTTCTTCCATGTCAAATAATTTGATCCATCAAAGAATGGTGGTCGGTTGAGAGCAAGGCCTTCGACATGAGCAAATTGATACGCCATTGGATCTTTTCTCCTCGGATGTTAAGCCGCGTATTGGAGTACCGCTCCGATACCAACTGTTAGGTACGGGGTCGGATATTTGCGCCGTTTGCGGAAGCGTAAATATAAGTGCGGAAAATAAAGGACACGAGGATTTATAGAGTTTCGGCTATAAACGAGCCTACGTCCTCTCTCGGTATCTTTTTCTATAGGATCAAGATAAAAACCTCTACGCCTCTCTTCTATCGGTCGAGGTATAACCGTTTACAATCACGTCTTCTATTGGTCCGTGATAAACCATTCGTACTTGTCTTTGCGTCGGTCCAAGTTAAAGTTCCTATTTGGTGTGACAACAATAGTGCTATTGCAATAACCAACAATCCGGTTTTGCATTCAAGGACGAAGCACATTGATCTTAAGCACCATTTCATTAGAGACCATGTGCTTAACAAAAGGGTTAGAGTTGAAAGAGTCAGCACAAACTACCAGATAGCTGACATCTTCACTAAACCCTTTCCAGAAGAAAGATTCCTGGAGCTGAGCAGAGACCTTGGATTACTAGATTGGGAATCTAGTACTGAAGCAAGTTAAAGCATTTCAAGGACGGACCCCATCTGAAGAATCAGATCCTAGCTGATGCAGGCGAGAATACGAACAAAGCAACCAAGCTGATCAGAATACCAGGCGAGAAGTCAACTCACCTGATACAGAGCGGTCAACAGTCAACAAATTAGACCAGCTAAGTTTTCTAAACTGACCTCTGAATATTTAATTATTATCTGCCACATCTATAATATTATATTAATTTTGGTTAACAATCGCGCTAAATATATATTTTCCTAAGCTAAGTGGCAATTTTAATACACGCGTCAATCGCCTATTAAATCAACCTCCACGGTGGCAATCGTAATCAATCGTCGAATTTTAAATGGGCCACCGATTCAAATTTGAAATTCAAAAGAATATCAAAAGGCGTACCACCGTTTCAAATATATAATAAATTAATACAAACGTCTTTTCATCTTCTTTATAAGGAAAGAAGACCTTTCACTTTACTCTTTACGCTTACAGAAACCCTAGATTTTTCAGAGCAAGAATTTCTTGAACACCAAATACGCTAAAATCTTTTATTTGCAGAAATGGCATCTTTCGAAGGAGTTAATTTGAAGGCGGTGAAAGACCAGATCATTTTCTCACTGGTCGTCGACTTTGAAGGCTTATTGGAAGCCAATCTGGAGGACTACGACATGTTTAACCTGATTCGCGCAATGAAGCTTAATGGGATCTACACCTGTTCAAAGAGGATGTCGTCGAGTTCTATTGCGAAGCTTATCTGATTCAAGACGGAATTCATAGCACAGTTGGCGGAATACCAGTCAGCATATCTCAAGAGATGATCCGTACTGTCTTCGGAATGAAGCACTGTGGTTTAGCATTTGAAGCTCTCAAGCAATCCGCCGCCGAAACCTGGAAAAAGATTAAGGTGGAAAATATCCCGGAAAAACTGAAATTCACAGCCAAGAGGAATGAACTCAAGAGGATTTACCGTTTTGCGTTGGACATTACCAACAAAATAATAATGGGGATGGTGGGCAGTTATGATCAACTGTCGTCATCGAAGTTTATGGTGCTAGGAGCACTGATTCAGGAAGAAGAAGTTGATTGGGCAGACTACATATTCAGGCAACTTGTGCGAGAGGTCAACAAAGTCGAGTGGCTTGACGATGAGAAGAGGTTCAGAACAAAGCTGGCGTTTGGAACGCATCTAAGTTGGTTTTTGGAGAAAACTGGTGTGGCAAAGGGAAACACTGACCCCTTCCACCCCAATAAAAGGCTTGGTCATATGGACCACGAGAAGGTGAAGAAAGTCGGAGGCACTGGGAGAGCAGCTCAGTTGTTGAAGGAGCTGCCGGACTCAAGGACATATCCAAGATACTATTCATCAGGAGAGTCGGACAGACCTGCAGCTGATATCGCAACTGCAGTCGAGTCCGACACCGAGTCCGACAACACACCCATTGCAGTCAGATTTAAGAGAAGGGGACCAGGCCCTGAAGGACCCTCTATTCTGCAGTCATCACCAGAACCCTCTCCCAAGAGGCCAAGGAAACTTCAATTCAGTGAAGGAGAGCAGTCTGAACACCTTGCCAGCCCCTCAGTCAGATCACCAATTCATCCGGAAGACCTGCCTGCACCAGGCACCCTTGAGACTCGGATTGTACCTGTTCTCACCCCCCCAGTCTACATATCCGAAGAAGAAGAAGCATGTCTCATAATTTCTATCCCTGAAGCTGATTATAGCTTTAACCTGCTTGAAAACAATACTTTCAACCTTTCAATTGAACAACTCCAACTTGTTAAGCCACAAGCATTAAAACACTCTTTTGTACATATTTTTGAAGAGTGGAAGTTTTTCAAAACTATGACATTTTCAAACCTTCAAACCTACATTGCATCTAGTGGTTGGGAATATCCCCAAGCCACTGAGGAGGTTCTGATTCACTTTTGTAAAGAATAAGACTTAGTATTAATCCTCCAGGATAATTGGTTCATGTCCCATTTTAAAACAAACATGGACCAATTTATCCATTCTATCATGCTTAGCATTTTTGATGGTTCCTTTGGAGAAGAGGAGGAGGAGGAAGTTGAAAAAGAGATTAGAATTGAGGAAGTAGATGGAGAAGGAAATAATGAAGTTGTTGATTTGGTTGATGAAGAATAAGAAGAAAAGCAGGAAGAGAGGAGAACAGAAGAAAATATTCTAGTTGAAAAACAGTCAGTAGAAATTGAGAAAACAGAAGAGTTGGCTGATGAAGAAGAAGAAGAAGGAGAAGAGGTAGAACAAGAAAAGGATGATGATGAAAGAGAAGAAGAGGAGAAGGATGATGATAACAATGATGATGATAATGATGATGATAATGATGGTGATGATGGAGGAGATGCAGGAGCCGAAAAAGAAAAGGAAAAAGATGAGGAGGAAGGAAAAGAAAATTCTGGAGAAAAGGCAGAAGAAGAGAAAGAGGAGGATCAGGAGAAAGAGGAAGAGAAAGAAGAAGAAAAGGAGCCAGAGTAGGAGCCAGAGCCAGAGCCAGAGCCTATTCACGAAGCTGCAGATAGGACTGTGGTACCTACCCGGTACACCAGCCTAGACGCAGAGCTGGCTGAAGACTCCAGGTCAGGGACCCCGGAGAAAACCCCCTCTGACCTACCAGCTGCAGACAGAAGCCTGCAGTCTAGTGGCTCTTTTGCAGAAGGCTCAGGAGAGCACTCTCCCTCAGCTCAGATATCTTTTACCATGACTGAGCTGATCAGGCAAATCGTCAAAGATATAATTGGAGAGCTGCTAATGTCTCAGGTCACTCCTGACCTTCAATCAATCAATGCCAAGATCGACACTCTTCTGCAGAGAGAGATTCCTCAGCCCCCTCCACCTACCAACAACAGAATGCCATTTGGCATGTCTGATTGGATGAGCAAAATGGAGCAGCAATTAACTACCCTTGTTGATGCTGGCAAAAAGGGGTAAGAGAGAGTTCAGGGGGAAGAGAGAGAGATAAGGTCAAAGAAGAAGCAAGATGTCCTTAAAATTGAAGGACCCTCAAGTCTGAAGAGGAAGGAAGTTGTGGATCCAGATGACCAGGCTGACCAGCCTGAAGGAAAGAGAAGGAGGACTAGAGGAGGTTTTGGGCCTACTCTAGAATGGGAAGGAAAGGAGATGTGGTATGTTGAGGACTTTATTCCATATGAAGCCCTGCCCATGTGGGGAGATGCTAAGAAGAAATTCATCAGAGATTATTACGTCTGGGAATTACTCCAGGATGATAATCTCTCCCCACAGCAGACCTTCATCAATTTCATGGAAGAAGCTTACCCAAAACTCTGGACCATTCTGAAGAAGAAGGCTAAGGAACTAAACGCTTATCCTATGATTCCCTCATTCAGAGCAGAGGAAGCGCCAACCCGTCTGGACAATGAGCTACAGCTTCAACAAGAAATCAAGCAGTTATGTCTTGAGAATAGATTTGCATCAAAGCAAGAACAAGACTTTGCAGCTCTTGTTGTGAAGAGGAAATATGGTCTTGCTCCAGTCAAGATAAGACCAATTGGAGCTAAACCATTCAGGCCTGCCAAACAGCCTATTCGCAGAGGCAGAGGAAGAGGCAGATGACTTTATTTCTTTGTACTTGTAATTTTATTTTCTGTACCTGTAAAAACTTTCTTGTAAATTTCAATCATAATCAAGTCAGAAAAGTGTTATAACAGTCTGTTAAATGACAACTTCCAATTGTCTCAATATTAGACTGATTTTAGTTTGTGTCTTGCACTTAAGTGCAGACTTGGTCATTTGATTACTTACTTAAAGTTTTGCCATCATCAAAATAGGGGGAATTTGTTAGGAATACTTGTTAGATTTTGATGATGTCATTAATATAAAATCAAATGTTTATTACTTGGCAAAAATGTAAGGAAGAACCAAATGAGTATCTTCCATAGGCCAAATATGTTAAGTATAAAACTTGGCAAAATGTAAAGAAGAACCAAATGAGTGTCTTCTATAGGCCAAAAATTAGTTAGGCTGAAAATCAGCTAAGTACTGAGTACAGCTAAGTCCATCAGAGAGGAACAGCTGAGTCCAGTCAGGGTAGCTCTGGTCAACAAAATTTATCAGAGAAGTTTGACCAGACTGCAGCCAAGGTACCTCAGGGAAGTCACCAGATCAGATAAGTCACAAACAGTGAAAAGCTGAGAGGACCTGTCTGCAGAGATGTTAGCTGCATATCAGCCTAGTCGAAGGCAGCCAAGTACTCCAAGTCCACGTCAGCATGCGTTGATAAGTCAAGTATTATGGAAAGCTCACATGCAACGTGAAGAGATAAATTGGAGTGATTCCCGCAAGAGATATAATTTAAATAAATCATCCAGACCCACCTTGAAGACTTTAATCATTTTATATTCAAAAGATTTGGCGCTCACATGCAGAAGTCTTCACAATGGTCGGAAGATAAAATAAAATAATGGGAATCCAGCCTTGCAACGTTCAGAAAGATTAAACAATGAAGTCTCCCTCCAACGGACGGATTTGTTCAAAAGATTTGCAACGGCTACAAGGAAAAAGCTCAGAGATCGTGACCTATATATATCCGAAGATTTGAAGCTGAGCAACTACCAGTGTGAACATACATTCAAGCGATCAAAGCAATCAAGCAATCTAAAGCAATCAATAGCATCGTGAAAAGAGCAGCTCTAAAAGTTCATGCTTAAGGAAGCTCTTAAGTTGGAGAAGACAAAAACTCTTGTCTATAATCCTGAGTACGGGGTACTTCACTGGTTGAAGTAAGAGACTGTAAAGGCATCCAAGGATCTAGGATCAAGAGGTGCAAGGCAGTCAAGTGTGTACAACGGCACGGATTTCCACTGGTTGGAAGCTGTTGTAGTGTGGTTTGAATCACTGTAATATTTATCACTGGTTAAAAATTATAGTGAATTCATCTCCAACTGGTTTGGAGAAAAGTGGATTAGTAGAGGATTACCCCACCTCTGAGACCACTATAATTTCCTGTGTTATTTACTGTTTTACTGCATCATACCTTAACTGCTGCATTCATTGTTAAGTGTTTCATTAATTGATTTCTATTCGTCATCAGCTGACTTCCGCATATATCTAAGAACAAACGACTCCAAGTCATTTGTCTACCTATCAGCTGAAGAAACTCACTCTTCGTGAAAAAGAGTTTAAGAGTTTCTACAAGTCTATTCACCCCCCCCCCCCCTCTAGACTTGTATCTGGACGACTTGTGACCTACAAATGGTTAACTAAACGGTAAAAATAATGAAACTAATTTGAACAAGTTGTATTACTCGAATCAAAGAGATTTTTTTAGATTTTCAAAAGATAGATTCCAAGGGTAGGTTCTCGTCGATTGCTATGTATAATCGAAATTGATTTCGATAGAGTTCTACGTGCCTTCCCAATATGATAATCACAACAATATCTCAAAGTCCCTCCCAAGATGCATTAAAATATAGATTGAACAACTTATAATGACGTCTGCATCTATTATAAACTTTATAACTCCAAAAAGTTCATACGATATCAAAGTTCATCACCGATTAATATCAAATACTTGGGACCTATTAATGCCCTTTTCTCTCGAATTATGATCAATTAAGTTAAACATGTAAAACACTGATCAAGTGTTCCAACATGAATTTTAACCAAGTACATAAAAAGGGAATCACAATAGGTATATATAATTATCAATCCTTCAAATCAAATAGCAAATCAACGTACTACCATGCCCGAAATATAACAAGTTTATCCAGACATGGTGATAAGAGAAAGATCAATCATCATAATGTTCATCATATTCGAGCTAAATAAAACAACAAAATAAGTAAAAGATAGGAAGAAGATAAAACTCGAATGATTTCTTGAGTGGTCTTGATTCAAGTCTTGAAGTGTTCTTCTTTGTTCTTGAGGTGTTCTTCTTTATGCTTTGTCAAAACCTCCTTCATTTTGGTGTATTTTTCTCTCAATCTTGTGTTTTTCAACTCCCTCCAACTCTCTCCACCGAATTGTATCTTCCAAGTCCAGTCAAGATGCTTAAAAGGTTGCCAAAATCCACTTTTTACTCTTCAAAACCGTATTAAAACATCAATCAAGGAGATTAGCACCGAAAAGTGACTCGGCTATGTCAAATGACACGGATCGTGTCGTACTATCCCATAAAGTGCAGAAATAACTGGCTCGTGACACGACCAGGACCTTAACAATGTCATTTTTGACGCGCACTGGCAGCACGCACGATCGGTGCTCATGGATCTCTATTCTTCTAGTTCCTGTGCACCACACACGAGCAAAGCGCACGAGCAAATTTGCTTATCCAAACGGGCTGGGAAGTTCCCTTGGGAGATGTGCCATATACATTGTCCTCATCACCATCATCATCTACTCATCTCGTCACATCATCTCTACTAAAAATGTATGAAACTCATTCTTCAATGTCGTCCTTCTCTCGACCAAGATAGGGTCATCATCTCCCTGTCTAGAAGTCTCATCATATGATCCATCGTCTCTACGATGGCATCGGTAACCCTGTCTAGAAGTGTCGGCTTGATCACTAGACTCATGACCAGTGTCTCTCCGCTCGATCTCTTCTTCTTCCTCTCTGTCATGTCTTGGATCTCTATAGGCTCTTAGTCCTCGTCTTGCTAGAGGCCACAACACAATTTCTCAAACCATGAGGTTTTCGTAGGCCATGATAGCCAATCCCAGTTCTCTGACCGACTTAACTCAGTAATAGCAGTGTTCGGTAAAGGGAAATGGTATTTAGGGTCGCCTTCTAGTTGAGGTGCCTCAATCGACCAAATTTGATTTTCTTTCATCCTTATCATCCTTATCGATATCAATGTTGTTTTGTTTAGAAACTTTGAGCCGGCGACGAAAATAAGGCCGAAGATGTCAACACTGAATTGGAGAGCGAAAGAGGTAATAATCACTCCAATGAAAATGGCCCCTGCCTCGGCCAATGCCATATTCCTAGCATGCTTGATAAATAAACGGCCGACTCGCACACTCTGTGTGCCAAGGCTGCCCGATTAACTCCCAATTCTTGCACCCCGACCACTCCGATCTCACCTACCGTGAATACAGTGCTAGCAAGTACCTTTGAAAAGTATCTAAAACCCGAACTGCGTATCAAAGATGATTCTGCCGAACATGCCTCGTATTCATGAGCTTCACGAGTAAGGTGCCTCCAAAAGTTTGCCTGTGAGTATCCCTCATAGGAGGTGTTTTCTATTCCTATATCAACTCTGAAGATGTGTTCCTCTATCTGGGTGGGTGTCGGACGTCTCGGACAGCCACCTAACTGGAAGGTGATGGACGTGGTTGTGATTGGTGAGGTCCACTAAATCTCAAGAGTGCGAAGAAACTCCAACGTAAAACCATGATATGTATCCCAACATCTCTGCATAAATTTCATCCATCCCAGATTTCCGAACAGTTGCCAAATATCATCATGAATTCCAAGTGCTTGTATGCACTCGTCATCATAGTATTGAGTTGGCAAAACTTTCTTGTAGATATTTCGTGAATTGATTCTTTGCCGACTGGGTTCGAAGAGTAAGACCTTAACCCTTAGATGTTACGAGCCATCCCTCAGTGCTCCATGCTTTTCTATATACAGTCGTAGACATGTTGTCGAGAGATAATAATCTACAAATTCAAAAATTTCCCATGAGATGGTTTCAAGACATTAAAGGTCAAGAATAATATAAGAAATTAAACTTAATAACTTGTGGTTCATTAATAGATCATCATCCCATATAAAAACCATTTAGAACAACCTCTATATCATCACCTAACACAAATCAATCAACAATTGAGTCAAATATCTCAAAATAATATGCAAAGTGTTTGACAATAGTTCCCAACCAAATATCCAACCAAATACACCAATTTTAAGTATATCATATCCAATGGAGGCACAACATCAAAGTATCAATTAATTACATCAATCTAAGCAAGTACTCACAACCAATCAACAAAGTTCTATACAGTCCTAAAGTTAGAACCCTGACTAGAAAACATGAAAATTTCTTACTTGAAAGTTGAGATTAATCCATGAAAAGGTCCAAATCGATGCGGGATTTGATGTTTCTCAAGATAATTTTTAGTTTTAATGGTTAGAATTTGACCGGAGAATTGAGTTACTAGAAGAGAGAAGAAGTTGGTTTTTTTTCTTTTAAATTTTTGAAATGGGTTTATGAAAACCCGCATAACCTTATGTTCTGCCCTTAAAATGCTCGAGCAGTGCATAAGCAGTTGCTCGTGTTTGGTGATCGTGCGTCACTGTTTCTACCAGGTAAATGAAAATTTATAAAAGAAATGCAAACATAAAAAATATATAACAATTAAAGACCTAATAATTTCTAATAAAATCCTAATGTAAAATTAAAACCCGCTGGGTTGCCTCCCGAGTAGCGCTAAGTTTAAAATCTTCAGCCGGATGTCTGTATCATTTAGCCCGGATCATTCGATGAGCTCTTACAATCCATCTTACGTGTAATTTTATTAGGAGGTTATCCATTTGTCAATCCATCAAATTGAGGGGTCATCAAATATATGACAGCTTCACCATGCATCTTAATCATCAATTCTCTTCGATCCACATCAATTAAAGCTCGTGCAGTGGCTAAAATGGGCATATAAGTATTACTAGACCATCTTGCTTCCCATCATCATCAAGCACTATGAAATCAACGGGGAAGTTGAACTTATCAATCTTTAAAAATACATCCTCCATAATTCCCCTTGGGTAAGCTAAAGATCGATCTATGAATTGTAAGTTCACTGGAGATGGCCTCAATCCTCCCAATCCAAGCATACTGAAAATAGAAAAAGGCAATATATTGACACTTGAACCATGATCATATAATACATTATTTAATGTAGAGCCCGAAATAGAACAAGGAATTGAAAAACTCCATGGATCCTTAAGCTTTTGGGGTAAGTGCTCCAACTATTTTTTCTTGGACGCCATGGCTTGTAAGAAAAACTCAATTTTTTTTCTCCTCGACATGCTCAATGTCGGACCGATAATTCAGCTCATTAATGTAAACTATCAAATCATTTTCATTAGAAAACACGGCCTCGTCTTCGTCCTCATTCTCCAATTTTATTAGCTTGTCATTCCACAAGAAAATAGCATTGCACTGTGCTTTTGGGTCTCATAGGTGTTGCTTGGAAATTGGCCCTTCTGATGTTGGCTCCCTATGATCTTAGCCAATTGACTGATTTTCGTCTCTAGATTTTTTATTTGAGATCCAATTCCGATCGAGCTTCTGTTCATCATGTGTGAACTAACTCCTTGTCTCCATCATGAAGGTAGCAAGTACATTCTCCCAATTCGAACCAGATTTGGGCTCCTCGATCACTTCGCCATTTGATACCTTAAATCCAGCAGGAGGTTGTAAAGCTTTCCTCAGATTCCCATAGCTAAGATTTTTGTGATTTCTATTGGAAGGATGATAAAACCCCGGATGAAGATTATTCCGATAATTATTGAAATTATTGATTATTGATGTAATGGGCCTCCTCCAAAGGTTCGGGTGGTGGTGCACTTTCTTTGGGAGTTATTTTTCATTTTCACTCTTTGTCAGAACTCCCAATGGTTGGTCAAAATCAACATTTGTGCAGTTAAAGCCTTAATATGATCCGAGTCTAAAACTTCATCCACTCTACGCACATTAGTCCTCACAGTATGCCAGTGATAGATCTTTATGGCCATCTCCTTGATCAATTCATATGCTTCCTCTACGCTTTTGGCCAGTAGTGCTCTTCCGACCGATGCATCAACAATATTTCTCGATTCTCCAGCCAATCCATTGTAAAAGAAATATATTTGTTGGTCCTTCGGAAAACCATGACGAGAACATCGTCTTAGAAAATACTTGAAGTGTTCCCACACCTCATATAACGTTTTTGAGTCCATTTGTCGGAACTGCATGATTTCACTCTTCAATCTCATGGCCTTGTTGGGTGGGAAGAACTTGAATAGAAACTTTTCACCCAACTCGTCCCATGTACTTATGCTCCCTGAAGCAAGGGTTCCAACCCAACTACGAGCTTTCTCTCTCAGGGATAACGGAAATAACTTTAATCATATGGCATCGTTTGGCACCCCATTCATCTTGGTGGTATCACAAATTTGAATGAAGTGGAATAAATAGGCTGCGGGTCCTCCGTAGCAAATCCCCCAAACTAATTCTATTGAACCATCGATATTAATGAAGGCTTAAATTCAAATTTGAGGGCGTTGATAGGAATATGAGAAATTCCCCCATAATTTTGGTCAAGCCTCAACCGTAATCCATCCCGAATGGATTGGATCCAAACTGCGGGTTGCTCAGCCTGTGTGCCTCCGTTGTTCGGATTTTGGGCTGCTATATTTTTATTTTCCGCATTGGCAATCGCATCTACAGCTCTCTATCCATATCGTCAAATAGATCCCTTCGTAATTTTCATGCGACAACACTTGTTCTTCGAGCAAATGCCTCTACTTTGGGTATAAAGTTTTGCAAAGGCGCTCGAGATGAGCGGGTGTTCATGCATGTCCTAAAATACGACCAAAAACAATGCGAAAGTAACAAAATAAACTAAAACAAAACAGAAAAAATGTCTAAAGTAAGACCGTAAACCCTTATCGTAATATCAACACTAGTAAAAATAAATTAGTCCCCGGCAACGGCACCAAAAATTTATTTGCTAAATATTTTACTACCTGCAAGTGTATGGAGTAGTCATAGAAAGTGGCGAGCAAGGTCGTATTCCACAGAGGCTAATTACTTTTATTATACTAATTACTAGATTGTAGTAATTCCAATTTTATCTAGACGATTGATAATTGGAAGAATGGTTAACTAAATGGTAAAAATAATAAAACTAATTTGAACAAGTTGTATTACTCGAATAAAAGAGATTTTTTTAGAGTTTCAAAAGATAGATTCCAAGGCTAGGTTTCTATTGATTGCTAGGTTTAATCGGAATTGATTTTGATAGAGCTCTACGTGCCTTCCCAATATGATAAGCAAAATAATATCTCAAAGTTCCCCTCGAGATGCATAAAAAACTTATAATGACGTCTCCATCTATCATAGATTATCTAACTCTGAAAAGTTCATAAGATCAAATATCATCATAGTTCATCACCGATTTCTCAATCTCGTAATTAATTATGTCAAGTACTCGAGGCCTATTAACGCCCTCTTCTCTCGAATTATGAGCAATTAAGTTAAACATATAGAAACATTGATCAAGTGTTCCAACATGAATTATAACCAAGTATTTAAAAAATGAATCACAATAGGTATATATAATCATCAATCCTTCAAAACCATAACAAATCAATGTACTCCCATGCCCGGAATCTAACAAGTTTAGCTGGACATGATGATCATAGAAAGATCAATCATCATAATGTTCATATGTCCAAGCTAAATAAAACAACAAAATAGTAAAAGATAGGTCAAATGACACGGCCCGTGTCGTACTTATAAGTCAATTCTTGATCGACTCATTCTATTCTACTGAGTCGTGTTTTTGTTTGCTTTTTAGTGTTTTTGTTCTCTTTTATGATTGGTATATTGTGTTTTTGTTTTATAAGTAGCCGAGCGAATATTGTGGTGAAATATGTGCTTTTATTTCCAATATTGGAGTTTATGACGATCAATCAAGTCGGGAGCAAAACATAGCTCGGGCGATGAAAAACGAAGCAACATCAGTCGTATTTTATAAATTCCAGAATCATCACTCTGAATTTGGATGTGTTCTCTATTGATATATATTCCTCGTGAAATTAGCTTCGAAATGGTATATCGTGCTAGGAGTATGCCCTCGAATTCCACTCAGAGGATGTTGAGTGAGGGCATTATACTTGTAATTATGTAAATCATTAATATAAGGCAATGGATGTTTCTTTATTTACTGGCAGTTACTGGCATTCCTAACTCGTAAATATACATATAAAACTAGTCCGTGTATTTGAGAGCAAAACGTTCCACTCATTATTTGATAAGGGGGTCAGCACTGGAAAGGTTTATAGCTCAAATACTTAGTCGTTCGCAAGTCGATGAAACTTGAATGAGCGTTAAGTTTATGTGAAGAGTTGTATGACGTGTTCTTTGACATGGAGAGTGCCTGTCGAACACTAATGGTTAGTGGGAGCACATGTTATAGATATGGTAATTGGATTAGTACACTCGAACCGACTCACCCTCGATTCGTCACACGGATTTCACTCCGGGACAGTCAATGACGGAATCGAAAGGTTGTGATAGGAATTCATGAACCTTCGACTTCATGATTTAGTAAGGATGTGTTGTTAGGTGTATTTTTATACGCTTATTTATCATTATTTTGTATTCTTTTCATAATTAAATCTGCATAAATGAGCTTTTAGTGCCCTATTCTTTTATGTTTTGCAGGAAATTGGAGTCCAGAAACTAAAACGATGAAAACGGGCGAAAACGGCAAATTTTGGCCCGGAGCCGCAGCAAAAGGATGCTGAGCCGCGGCACAAGAAGGCGACCTAAAAGGGGTCGAACCAACTGTACCCTGAGCCGCGACACAAGTATGCTGAGCCGCGGCCCAGGAGAAAAATAGAGCGCCCAGGCAATGCGCTGAAGACCATGAGCCGCGGCACAGATTAAGTGAGCTGCGGCCCACGGGGCGGTTTTGGTGTGTTCTGCGCGGTTTTGGGCCGTTTTGGAGCCTGTTCTCGACCTAGTCACACGGACGCGTTTTGAAGGCTGAGAGGAGTTATAAATAAGGGTTTAAGGTCCTAATTGAGGGATTATTATCTTGGGGATTATCATCAGAGGATCGATCATCAAAGAAGAGAAGCAGAAGACATCAAGAAGCAGAGAGCGGAAGCAGAAGAACGGAGGAATCCGAGCTCTTCATCTGCGTTTGATATCAATGCTTTCTTTAACTATTTTTGTATTTTTATCCTTTAGCATGTCAAGCTAAAACCTTGTTCTAGGATTTTGATGAAACTGAGGTTTTGATGGATTTACTTTGATTATCTATATAATTCCCTTTTATGTTGAGTTTTCCCAATTGTTTTTAATGCTTTCAATTGTGTGGCCTATAATTGGATTGTCTTAATTACTTAACTCGAATCGGGAGAGGAGAGTTGGTGAGGATATATTGGTGAAGACCGTTTTATCTTGTGAGATAGGAATATACTCATAGGAACTACGTGGCCTTTTGAAGATTCTGTGCCTTTTACCTATTGTCGAATTAATTCACCTAGGGATAGAGTGTATTATTCGCCTTAGAAAAATCTACTGACCTCGGGAGAGGCGGTAGAGTATTTTAGCAATCTTCGCCTTCAATAAATTGGGGGAATCATTAACTTCAGATAATCGAGAGTAAATTCGGATAAACCAAAGGTGGATTCACAATCCTAGACTTATTCATCATTTGATTTTCTTTCTTCGAGCGATCGTTTTTACTGTTAGTTCTTTTATTGGTTTTCTTTAGTTATTAATTGCATCCCAAACTTCGACAGTTCAAATAAAATTAGAATACATAAAAATCGGTAATTAGTGATTCAGTCCTCGTGGGAACGATATCTCACTCATCATTTTATTACTTGTCTACGATAACGTGCACTTGCGTTAAACGAAATATCGCAACATGTGCTTCTGACGTTAAGATTTTCATTAGAGTAGTTAGACCCTATTAACCGGGAGATGGGGGTCAACCTCAACGTGCATCTTAATGGGAAAGTAGCAGCTCCTACTGAATACCAAGATAGAATTCTTTCTCCTGTCAGTGATCGGGTTATATGTCCGATGCGGTTATTGGCAGATGAGATCATAAGTCTTTCGCCAAAGCATTAGAGCTAGTTCAATTGGAATCATGAGAGCTCAATGATCTCGATTTGCATTAACGCATGCATAGCGTCAAGTACAGATAGGGTTTGACTGACCGTGACCCTATAACTTGATCGGGACCTTTGAAAGAAGGGATTATACGTATACTGGTATTCACGACAGAATGGTTCTTGAATGATCCCTATCATTCGTTCTCAGTTGGGGTACAGTGTAGGCCGCCAGGCTGGCTAGGTGGTGCTACTACTCTTTGGTTCCTCCCATTGCTGAATGAGACGAACCTACCGAGTCGCGCAATAGGATTGAAGACGGAATGAATCGAGCTTAGTCTCTCATTATTAATATTAGATATTGGATATCTAATTTATTGGACATTGGATGTCTAATTGATTTTGGGGCATTGGATGTCTAAATTGATTTATTGGATAAATTTATTACGGCCTAATGAATTAAATAAATTACTAGGTGATTAATTTAATTCATGAATATAATTATTTTTTGGAGAAATTAATTATGCTATTTTGTATTTGATATCATTAATTAATTTGATTAATTAATTGATATAAATACATCGGAACGTAATCGGAGTTTATCTGTTTGGACTCACGAGAGTCCGAAACGAACCGAACTCGTCCCGGCTCCTTCTAGATGGCCGCTCATTTTCCCTCCACTTTCCTTTGGTCATAGTCTCCACCTAAATTGGTGGATGACTTGAAGTATCAAGGGGACAAGATCTTTTAGTTAATTCATATTAATTATTTGGTCTTGATGTGGGGAGGATATGATGAAGAATAATAAGAAGACTCCACTCACTCTTTGGACTACCCATTCCATACGTGAGTTGAGAGAGGGTGAGAGAGAAATTTTTTTCTTTAGTCTTCCTGTTGTTCTTCACCTTGTTCTTGAGTTTTCTTGGAGAAAATTCAAGATACATTGAGAGAGAGATATTATACACTTAGAGTGCAATAATAACAAGCTTCATCACTTGATTCTAGCCGTAACCTTAGAGGTTAATCGGGTATTGTCATTCTGTTTGTTTCTTCGGCGCGTGGCAAATAGAGACGCGGTGCTTTCGACATTGGATCGTTCAAGTGCTTGGAGTGCTTCGGATCGTAGAGTATTCAAGTAAAGCTTGGGGAATAGCTCAAGAGAAGGATACCATTTAATCTACGGACTTCAAGGGTAAGTTTCTTACAACTCTTGTTTTTCGTTTATATATTCGTATATACGTAGCTCGATCGATCCTCGTAGGGATTCGGATCGAATTAATTTTCATTTTACCGCTTCCTCTGGGCCTTCGTTTTAGGCACCGAATCCCAACAGTGGTATCGGAGCGTATGTCTTGCGATCGTATATACGATATTAGCATTTGGAATGCTTTATTAGATGGTGAATGATTTGGAATCATTTTAGTCATAATCGTGGTATATGTTTTTACGTTCGTTGTAGTTATATTTTCCGTAAGTTTATGTCTAAATATAAATCTTAATTTCTTCGAAATATGATTTATATTGAAGATATGAATGTTTAAAAATATATATTGGATATCCAGTCGAAAAACTAGCCCCGAATCGCCATTGGACGATCCGAGAGTGGTCTGGAAGAAGGGGGCCGCGGACCAGGGCTGCTGGGCAGCCCACTGATAGTTACTGGACTTGGGGCCACGGCCCAAGCTCAGGGGGCCGCGGACCAGGCTCAGGGGGGCACGGCCGAGGGCTGCTGGGCAGCCCTGCTTGCTGCCTGGCTCGTTTCGGGCGCGGTCCAGCTCCTTTTCGGAACCGTTTTGGGATTGCTTTCTTCGTGTATTCCTAAAAATGATTTCTCACATTTAAAATTGGATTTAATATGATTAAAATGATTAATGGTATTTCATTTTATAAGGGAAAATTGATTTATTGGAATACTTGTGATCGACCGAATTATTTTGAACGTTTTCATATTACCGATTGTGTGAATCGATCGATTTGATCGGTTTGTATTGTTGATTGGATCAATGTATCTCTACGCTTTCCATTTATTTAGTATTTATTGGATGAATGCTTTTGAATGGGGATGTGGTTCGTGGACTTAGTTTTGAATCGTTCGTTTTATTCGATTGGGTTGTAAAGGCCGTTTTGAGCCTATTTATTTTAGTAGAAATATTTGTATCTATGATGCAATTTTCAATGTAAAATTTATATGTAATGACGAAGACCAGAGGAAGATCCGTTTCTAGAATATGAAGATTCAAGACGAAGACTTGTAATTAGATTACGGAGTTTTTGTTTTCTAGGAACGGTCCATGAACCACATGTTGGTAGCAACTACGTTGTGAATGGTTGTTTCATATTGTATGAATGCCACAAACGCGTTTAAATGATTAATGTGCAAAGTGTAACGTTAATCGCGTAAATTCTCCCACAACAAATTATTAAGTTTATAAGATTTCAAGGTTTCCTTCCCTCCATCGAGTTTTCGGGAAATTGAAATCCAAACCGGATGTGCTATGCTTCCGAGTTATCGGGGTAGTTGTTCGGGGAGGACGGATAAATTACCGGGAGTGCATTGGATGCCTTTGGTTGGAGCAAATTTTATCCCTAGAAACCTGATAGGTTGCCGGATAAGATTCAATTGTGAAACTGATTTGCGTCGATGGTATAAACTTAACTTGTTCACAAACCATAGAAACCGTATATGTTGAGGGGAGTGAACAAGGGGGAAAAGAAGATCGAATCATCCATTAGATGGGTTGGTGTTGGACACCACTTTATGAAAATTAATAGACTAGAAACCTGTTCGGTTGCCCTCTATTAAGATTTATAAAGAACTCGATCAGCACTATGAAGTAGTGCGACGATACTTCCGGATTTCACATGGGAGTGTGTTGTTCCGATAAAAATAGTGGGAGCTGGGTAACAAGAATAGAAAAGACCTTAATTCTATACTTAGAACATAATTGAATGAGTCACTAATTAATCTATCGTACTTAATGCTAACTCTCAATATGACAATGAATCCACTCGCAATTCTACTCGAAAAGAACACCTTGATGGGACCTAACTTTGTGGATTGGATCCACAATATGATGATTGTCCTCAGTATAGAGGCACTAGGAAACGTCTTGGAGACAGACATTCCGGTGCCTCCAATGCGGACAAGAGCCAATAAAGAAGAGATTGAAAACTATGAAAAGTGGGTTAAGGATGACGTGAAAGTCCGTGCTTATATGATGGCTTCCATGTCTAATGAGCTTTAGAGAGCTCATGAGAAAATGACTTCTGCTAGGCAGATTCTATCTCACTTAATCGAGCTTTATGGTGAGCACAGCAGAACTGCTAGATATGAGATATCTAAGCAATTGTTCGGTGCAAGGATGAAGGAAGGTGAGAAGGTTGGGGAACACGTCCTCAAAACGATATCCATGATCGAGAGATTGGAGGCTCTTGATTTTAAAATGGATAATTCTCTCCAAACCAACCTTATCCTTCAGTCTCTCCCTGATTCCTTCTCACAGTTTGTTATGAACTTCAACTGCAATGAGATTGCATGTAACTTAGCTGGGCTAATGAGCAAACTGGTGACCGCTCAGTCTTAGATGAAGACTCCGCGGATGAAGGAGTCTGCCCTTGTGATTTCTTCTGGACTTCGGAAGTCTAAGAACAAGAAGAAAAAGACCAAGAAGCAGACTGGACCACAAGTTAAGGACCTTAAAGGAAAGGGCAAGGCCCCGATAGTTCCAAAAGGCAAGAAGAAGAAAGATGCTTGTCTCAAGTGCGGTGAGCTGGGCCACTGGGCTAGAGACTGTCCGATTTTTCATGGCACTTCAGGTACAGAACTTTTAGTTTTGGAAATAAATTGTTCTGCTACAGTATTTCCTACTTCCTGGATACTGGATTCTGGTGCTAGTTCTCATATTTGTACCGTGAATTAGGATCTGGAATAAAGTAGGAAGCTTGGAGCTAGAGAAGTTATGATCACAGTCGGAAGCGGGCATAGTGTCGAGGCGACCGACATAGGATCACTTCTTTTGGGTTTAGAATCCGGCTTTGTTTTGACTTTAGAAGATGTACTTGTTTTGCCCAAGGGGCACAAAAACATTGTATCCATTCCAGTCATGGACCGAAAAGGCTTTTCATTTTTCATTGGTGATGGTTCCTGCAAAATTTATTTCAGAAATAAACTAGTGGGTACTGTTACATTGTTAAATGGATTGTATCATCTAAATCTCAGCAACAAAGTAGTTGTGAATACTCTGACTAGAAAACGTGGTAGGGATGAAACCAATCAAGTTTTGAAATGGCATCTTAGACTTGGTCATGTTGGTCAGACCAAGGTTTACAAGATGGAAAAATATGGACTTATGGCTCCATTGGGATCGGATCCCTTTCCTACTTGTGAATCTTGCCTTAAAGGCAAAATGACTAAGTCCCCCTTCACAGGGACTTTTGAAAGAGCCGCTTGTAATACCCAGATTTTCAGTATAAATTTTTCGCATTATTTTATCTGAGGTATATTGTATAGCTTGGTATCTATACAGTATGTATAAAATAAATTGAGAACTAAGACAGCTATATTTGTACTGATATAACTGTCATAGTGGTTCGACAATTATTTTGAGGATATCGTGTATCAGGTTATCGTACTTTTGATATTGGGTATATCATATGATGATGTTATTCGATTCAATACATGTATTCAATATGCCGTATGTTCGTATTTTGGTATGTCGAGACGGACGAGGAGAGTTGGAAATTGGCTAAGTATAGCCTGATTAGCGCACGCTAATGGTTAAGTATAGCGCACGTTATCGTTCATGATTAGCGCACGCTAGACGCAGAATATAGCGCACGCTAGTACAGATCAGATCAGAGGGAATCTGCGTGTGGACCCGGCTGCTTTCGGTGAGTGTCCGGATAAGGTCAATGGTTGTTTGTCCTGAAGTATTAGCGCACGCTAAAGCATGAGGCTTAATGCACGCTAATTGTAGATCGGTCAAAGGGAATCTTATCCTTGTCAGATCGGCATGGGGGGCACATGCGGTAGGCAGACTGTAGCAAGTCAACTGATGTTAGCGCACGCTAAATGCAAGGACTTGCGTATGCTAGACAGTGTAAGTTACGTACGTTAATGCATGGGCATTACGTATGTAAGCTCATGTACGAGGCAAGACAGTGGCCTCTGGGCTGCGATAGTGCATGCTAACAAAGTCATTTAGCGCACGCTAGGGCAATAGCGCACGCTATTTTATGAGAGTAGCCCGCGCTAGTAATGTTTATTATATAAGGGGACAGATGAATTTTGAGATGCATTTAATCCATTCTTTCCCCTTCAGTCGATAGAGAGAGCTTTGGGAGGTTCTTGAGGTTCACAAACAGGGTGAGGTGGTGATTTTTAACAAGATTAAGATAGAGAGCATAGATTCAAGCCTTGTTCTTCAAGTTGCTCATGATTCTTGGAATGGAGTTCAAGTGTTCTTCTTCTTGGTTCATCTAATCCATGTAATATTCGTATCCCTTGTTAGTCGTTCGTTTTAAGGATGATTACATGTGAGGAACATGTTGGATAATCATGTGACGATATTATCTGAGATTTTATGGGATTATGATAAGAGTTTTCGGATGTTATTTAAGATTCTTCATGTTAATGGTGATTCATTTAACTTGATGAGATTGAATCATGGATTTCTGAATCATGATAATTTCAGTGGTCGATTTACATGAGTTAAATCATGATATGAGGTTGTATTCCAGATTATGTATGAGATGATCCTTGTTATCGAGTTGGTCTGATTATGTGATTTGCATGATGAAGAAAATGATAAACATTATGAATATGGGATACTCGTATCTAGAGCTCTGAAATTATAGGATATGATGATTATGTATAGAAGGTGTTGGTGTTTTGGATATGAATATGGGATACTCGTATCTAGAGCCAAGTTATGTGTTTTGATATAATATTCGTATAAGAATATGAATATGATTTCGAGTATGATGATGAGTTGGGATCTGGAAAGTTATTGTTAATCTTGGTGTATGATTTCCTTTTCATTCAGATTCGTAGTCTCAAAGTGTTAGTCGATGCTTGGAATGCATGCCACTGTACAGCATTACCGCACGCTAAGCTTACTGGCTAGCGCACGCTAACGGGAGCAACTTAGCGCACGCTACGTTATGTGTTTAACGTACGCTAAGTAGGCAGACAGTGCAGTATTTTTGTGTTGTGATTATGAATTCGTCATGGTTTGATTTAGTTTGTTCAGACTGCATTTATTCGAGATCTTTGTTGAACCGTTGAGTTCGATTGGTTGGTTATGTCGGTTGTTGATTATTATCGGGTGTGTTGTCATTTGATTATTACATTAGGTTGCGATAATTGATCGTGGATTACGACCGTTATGTTGCGGTTGAGGCTGAGGAGTTCGTATTTTGCTTTTGATCGGGGCTGAGGAGCTCGTAGACAAAGGCAATGGGTTCGGTAATAGCTTCGTGGTATCGGTATCGAGGCAAGTTTATACTTGCTCAGTTTATAATATTTGATGAATGGTTTCATTTTCATTTCATTTATAATTCGTATAGCAATGTTGTTAGAAATGTAAGTTGTCGGATAATGAGTTGTATATTGTGCTCTGGTTTGTATTAAATCATAAGGTATATGATTTAATTGTGTTCAAGGAAGACGTGAGTTATCTTTGGTCAAGGATATAGAATATCGGATATGAAGGATAGTTATCGTGATGACATAAGTATCGGGATAAAGGTTTATTGGTATTGAATGGATGGTACTTTATTGGGGATTATTCGTATAACTGTGTATTGGTTCAGGGATGTTGTTCGTGGAAAGGATGTTGTCTTCGGCCTTGAGTTAATTTATGTTCAGTTATGAGATAATTATTATGTTGAGTTGTTGTATATGTTGTACATTGAGGCTTCATATATTGAGATTCGTATTGGTTGTTCGTTGAGGGGTGTTGATTCCAAGACTATTGTTGGTATTAATGGTTGTGTTGAACGTCTCATCGAGGGATGTTGATCCCAGAACTATTATCTGAGATTGTTGATCGTATGGATTATCCTTTGGGGTTTTTGATCCCAGGATTGTTGTTTTGAATATTTATTAGTCGTGTCGACTTTTCTTTGTCAGATTGTCGTTTTTCACTTCAGTGAGTCTTTTGATCCTTATTGAATATGTGATTCTTTGAGTTTTGTTGTCGTGTTGCGTCGTGGCATATCTGGAATCATATCTGCATTCCGATTGGTTATTGTGTAGGATTTTTAGCCAGGCACATGATGGTTATGCGTGGATATTTCCGCATTGAACCGTGCACATGAGACATAGTTCGTGAGGCTAATTAGGTACAAGACCACACGTGTATTTGATCGATACCCGGGGTGGCTTGTGCACGGACACATTTCCGGATCGGGCGTACTGTGACGTCCATCTTTTGAGCCATATTGTTGGGTCGTTCATAGTCCATGTATGATTGGATATGTTCGACGGTTTGCGACTGGCTGTTCATACGCCCGAGGGGTATGTTCGACAGTCAGAGTTATTTCTTTGAGATCCATTATTGTTGATCATTTGGAGTCTACCTTGTTTAGGGTATTCTCGGTTATTGTTGGTCCTTTGTTGATCATTTGGAGTCTACCTTGTTGAGGGTATTCTCGGTTATTGTTGATCCTTTGTTAACCGTGTTGGGAGTTTACCATGTTGAGGGTACTCTCGGTTATCATTGATCCTTTGTTGGTCATATTGGAGTTATCATGTCGATGATATTCTCAGTGATGTGTTGGTTGATCATTGTTATTGATCGTATGAGCATTCGTACTGTACGTCAATGTCTCGGGATTTGTTATCATTATCATGTGGTAGTTGATCTACAGATATGTTGTGTATTATTGGTTTATCCAGGTTGGGATTTGATTGTGTAATCCGATGGACCGGATTTGGCACAGATTGGATTATTTCCGCAATTATGATTTATGATGATGTTTTGAGGATTGTTGGTATTTTTGGAATACAGTACAGATAATTACTGTTGCGTTCAATTCGTCATTTGAGAATGCGAAATGTGAATTATGGTAAGGATCGATTTGGTATGGATTGCCATGGATTGATAAGGTTATAACGGTAAGATTACATTGGTAGTACTCATACAGTATTAGTACATTGGTATGTAATTATTTATGATGATGTGATCGATATCATTGTTGAGTATTATGGCTGACCCCGTCGTGGGCTTTATTTTTAGGTACTCGGAGATCGAGCTAGTAGCGGTCGTGAAGGGATGAGCTTCCCGGGTGATACTGGTTGTGGCATTTATTTGAGTATTGAGTTTTCTCTTCTGGTTGTTTTATTCCGCTATAAATGTGTATTTCGAATTGTGTTTATCTCCGCTGCGTGTGTATTTTTTTTAATGGCTTTTGGTATCTTTACCAACTCGTGTGTACTTTCAAAATGGCCTTTTGGCAATTTGCGAACTTGGGTTATTTCGTTAAACCCTTTTTCCCTAAATTATTCTATCGGTACGTATAAGTGTTGGCTTAACGTACATTTTGAAAATGTTGAATTTTGGCATTTCGCCTTGTATTTTCAAATGTAATTTTATGATGGTATTTGAGAACTATGTTTTGGGTATTTAAAATATTACCGTCATCGGCCTTTTGGCGTCTTTAAACGTATTTGAAATGATTTTTAGCCTGGTGGGTTCTGGCGTGGGACCCACGGCGCTGTAATATCCCGGATGGTTTGGGGGGTGTTACAGAAGATGGTATCGGAGCTTGGATTTTGTGAACTCAGGCGTGTGTGTTATGTGGCTTTACCAGTACGGTAGTAGCGTGGCTTTTGAAAATGATTTTTCTGACTTTTGAGTCGAATCGATTTTTGGAGGTTCCAAAATTCTTGAGATCTTTTAAAATTGCTATTTGTGATATTGGTGTGTGTTGGTTGTGTTGAGACTTCATATGGGAGTCGTGTGCTAGTATCACGGGAGATCATCGGCTTCACGCACCTGTAAGTATATCGTTTTGGTTATTCGCTTGTGGCGACGATTGATTGTTTTCATGATGAGTTGGAAATTTTGGGGTTGATATGTTGTTTATGGCAGGTTGCAAGTTTCGAGGACGAAACTTATTTTAAGGCGGGTAGTATGTAATACCCAGATTTTCAGTATAAATTTTTCGCGTTATTTTATCTGAGGTATATTGTATAGCTTGGTATCTATACAGTATGGATAAAATAAATTGAGAACTAAGACAGCTATATTTGTACTGATATAACTGTCGTAGTGGTTCGACAATTATTTTGAGGATATCGTGTATCAGGTTATCGTACTTTTGATATTGGGTATATCATATGATGATGTTATTCGATTCAGTACATGTATTCAGTATGTCGTATGTTCGTATTTTGGTATGTCGAGACGGACGAGGAGAGTTGGAAATTGGCTAAGTATAGCCTGATTAGCGCACGCTAATGGTTAAGTATAACGCACGTTATCGTTCATGATTAGCGCACGCTAGACGCAGAATATAGCGCACGCTAGTGCAGATCAGATCAGAGGGAATCTGCGTGTGGACCCGGCTGCTTTCGGCGCGTGTCCGGATAAGGTCAACGGTTGTTTGTCCTGAAGTATTAGCGCACGCTAAAGCATGAGGCTTAATGCACGCTAATTGTAGATCGGTCAAAGGGAATCTTATCCTTGCGATTTGTGGAAGGATTTTCTAAAATCGCTCAACCCATGACGAACCTTTTAAGGAAAGATAAGAAATACACGTGGTCCGACGCGTGTCAACAGAGTTTTGAGGAACTCAAGATCCAGTTAATTTCAGCACCTGTCCTTTCTTTACCGCGAGGGACGGAAGGATTTGTGGTCTATAGTGATGCGTCCGGACAGGGTCTCGGATGTGTACTAATACAGAATGGGAAAGTTATTGCTTATGCTTCACGGCAATTGAGACCTTACGAGGTTAATTATCTGACCCACGACCTAGAGCTAGCAGCCGTGGTATTCGCATTGAAAATTTGGCGTCATTATCTTTATGGCGTTACCTGTCAGATATTCACCGATCATAAGAGTTTAAAATATATATTTACCCAGAAGGAGTTAAATATGCGACAGAGACGGTGGTTGGAACTAATCAAAGATTATGATATTGAGATACTTTACCACCCGGGCAAGGCGAACGTTGTTGCCGACGCCTTGAGTCGTAAGTCCGTTCAGGAGCAGATGCTTGCTCGATTAACAGTTCAGAAGGAACTTCAGCAAGAATTACTTAGGCATAAGATCGAGGTTTGGTTACAGCGTGTTCAGGGACAGCTTTGTATGCTGGAGATTTCATCGCCACTTGAAGAGGCGATCAGAGTGAATCAGGGTTCGGATCCGTTTTTGTTGCGCATCTGCGAGGATGTAGCACAAGGGAAAGCCCCTGGCTTTGTGGTCCACGAGGATGGACTCTTGAGATTTAAGAATCGGTTATGTGTACCGGCGAATGACGAGTTGAAAAACTCGATTTTGAGAGAAGCCCATGCTACCCCTTATTCTATTCATCCGGGGTCCAGCAAGATGTACAAAGACTTGAAACAAAATTAATGGTGGAGTAATATAAAGCGTGAAGTCGCCGAGTTTGTTTCGAGATGTCTCACCTGTCAACAAGTCAAGATAGAACATCAGCGACCGGCGGGTATGCTGAAACCGCTCCCTATTCGGGAGTGGAAGTGGGAAGATATTTCAATGGACCTCATCACGAGTTTGCCGACGAGTCGCCGTGGCATGAATACAATCTGGGTAATTGTGGATCGTCTAACTAAGTCGGCTCATTTTCTCGAGATTAAGGATACTTGGGGTCCCAAGAGACTTGCCCAGTTGTTCATCAAAGAAATAGTGAGATTGCACGGTACTCCTAAGAGTATCATTTCTGATCGTGACGGGTGATTCGTATCTCATTTTTAGAAATCAGTTCATCGTGCTATGGGAACTCAGCACAGCTTTTCATCCTCAGTCCGACGGGAAATCAGAGAGGACTATTCAGACATTGGAGGACATGTTGAGGGCATACGTCCTCGATTGGAAAGACGATTGGGAAGCCCAACTACCATTGATCGAGTTCACGTATAATAATAGTTGGCATGCTTCGATTAAGATGGCACCTTACGAGGCCTTGTACGGTCGACGTTTTCAATCTCCTTTGTGTTGGGATAACTTATCAGAATCAATTGGCACCGAGCCCGATATGCTTGTAGCCGCCCGTGAGAAGGTAGCTTTGATCAGGAGTCGTTTGTTGACCGCTCAGAGTCGACAGAAATCTTATGCATACAATCGTCGCCGACCATTAGAGTTCGAGATAGGTGACCACGTGTTGGTCAATGTGTCCCCGAGTCGAGGTATCTTCTGTTTCGGGAAGCGGGGAAAGTTGAGTCCAAGATTTATTGGACCGTTTGAGATTTTGGAACGAGTAGGCGAGCTAGCTTAGCGATTGGCCTTACCTCCGGCGTTGAGCCGAATTCATAATGTGTTTCACGTCTCTCAGCTATGGAAGTATGTTGCCGACCTGAGTCACATACTCCAGTTCAACGAAATCGAGATCGCAGATGATCATTCATATGAGGAGCGTCCCATACGAGTCTTAGAGCGGCGAATCAAATAGTTGAGGAATAAGGCGATTCCTTTGGTTAAAATTCAGTGGCCTAGACACGGAGTCGAAGAGACTACTTGGGAAATCGAGGATAGTATGCGGGGGAGTTATCCTGAGTTGTTTGACCCTTAGTTTCGGGGACGAAACTCTTTTAAGGGGGGTGTATGTAATACCCGGTTGTAATTCAGTCATTATCATTCAGTAATTTCATTCATGTGGGGGCACATGCGGTAGGCAGACTATAGCAAGTCAACTGATATTAGCGCTACCTAAATGCAAGGACTTGCGTACGCTAGACAGTGTAAGTTACGTATGCTAATGCATAGGCATTACGCACGTAAGCTCATGTACGAGGCAAGACAGTGGCCTCTGGCCTCGGTGCCTAAAGCGAAGGCCCAGCGGAAGCGGTAAAACGAAAATCAATTCGATTCGAATCCCTATGAGGATCGATCGAGCTACGTATATACGAATATATGAACGAAAACACAAGATATGTAAGAAACTCACCCTTGTAGTGCGTTGATTAAATGGATTCCTTCTCTTGATCTATTGCCCAAGCTTTAAATGAATTCCCTACAATCCAAAGCGCTCCAAGCACTCGAATGATCCAACGTCGAAAATACAACGCCTCTACTTGCCACACGCCGGAAAAACGAACGGGATGACAATCACCTTGCTATCATCCAAGGATACGGCTAGAGCTAAGTGATGAAGCTATTAAATTTGATGAATATACTCTAAGTATGTTTATCAAATATTCTCTCTTTGATTTCTTGATTTTTATCCAAGAATTATCAAGAACACATTAAGAAGAATAAGACTATGAAAAGGAACTCCTTTCTCTCTCTCTCTCTCACCAATATCATGTATGAATGCAAGGCAAGGGGTGGTGGTAAGTGCGAGTTAGTCTTCCTTTTATTCTTCAATCAATCACATGAAATCACCTTTATATAATAAAATGAGATTTCATGTCCCCTAAGACAAAATACTTCATGATATTAAATCATGAAGTCTTACACCACATTAGGTGGAAGACAAAGGGGGGCAGCTATCTAGAATAGTATGAGGAGTTGGTCCGTTTCGGACTCCTGCGAGTCCAAACAGATAAACTTCGATTCCGTTCCGATGTATTTATATCATTTAATTAATCCAATTAATTAAACATATCAAATACAAAATAACATAATTAATTTCTCCAAGAAATAATTATATTCATGAATTAAATTAATCACCCAGTAATATATTTAATTCATTAGGCCGTAAATCAATTTATCCAATAAATCCGTTTAGACATCTAATGTCCTAAATTTAGATATCCAATATCTAATATTAATAATGAGAGAATTACCTTGATTCATTCCATCGTCAATGCTATTGCGCGACTCGGTAGGTCCGTATCAGTCAGTAATGGGAGGAACCAAAGATTAGTAGCACCACCTAGCCAGTCTGGCGGCCTACACTGTACCCCAACTGAGAACGAATGATGGGATCATTCAAGAACCAATATATCGTGAATACCAGTATACGTATAAACCCTTCTTTCAAATGTCCCGATCAAGTTATAGGGTCACGGTCAGTCAAACCCTATCTGTACTTGACGCTATGCATGCGTTAATGCAAATCGAGATCATCGAGCTCTCGTGTATCCAATACAACTAGCTCCAATGCTTTGGCTAAAGACTTATGATCTCATCTGCCAATAACCGCATAGGACATAAAACCCGCTCACTAACGGGAAAAAGAATTCTATCTTGGTATTCAGTAGGAACTGCTACTTGCCCGTCAAGATGCACGTCGAGGTTGACCACCACCTCTCGGTTTACAGGGTCGAACTACTCTAATGAAAATCTTGACGTCACAAGCACATCCCTACTATCCTCAAGTCAAAGGTTCACGTGTACCTATCACAACCTTTTGATTCCGTCATTAACTATCCCGGAGTGAAATCCGTGCAACGAATCGAGGGTGAGTAGGTTCGAGTATACTAATCCAATTAGCATACCTATAATGTGTGCTCCCACTAACCATTAGCGTTCGACAGGCACTCTCCATGTCAAAGAACACGTTATACAAGTCTTCACATAAACTTAATGCCCGGTCAAGTTTCATCGACTTGCGAACGATTAAGTATTTGAGCTATAAACCTTTCCAGTGCTGACCCCCTTATCCAATAAGGAGTGGAACGTTTTGCTCTCAAATACACGGACTATATATGTATATTTGCGAGTTAGGAATGCCGGTAGCTACCAGTAAATAAAGAAACATACATTGCCTTATATTAATGATTTACATAATTACAAGTACAATGCCCTCACTCAACATCCTCTAAGGAAACCGAGCCCAACAACCAATGCAACGTGAACCACCTCCATAACAAAGGAACTCTCTTGAGGAGAGTATTGCGGCATTCATTAAGGAGAGCAGGGAAAACCGAGCAGGGGAAAAGGTTCGAATCTTTAGAAGCCTCAGTGAAGAAAATGGAAATTCAAATTGGGCAACTTGCTACCGAGGCACGTAGACAAGAAAGGGGTAAACTACCAAGTCAACCCGAGTAAGCTCAAGCTATTACCACCCTCCGAAGTGGTAAACTGATAAATAAAGAGACAATTGCAGAAGCAAAAGAGATGGGCGGTGGGAAAGAAGAAGAGTCGATAAATCAAGAAGAGAGAGTATATACAGCAACTTCGACCTCCAAGCTTCACAAATCTGCTCAACCATATAATCCACCATTCCCTTTTCCGAGCCGACTTAGAAAACCAAAGCAAGATGAGCAATTTTCCGAAATCTACGACATGATTTCGAAGGTTCATGTCAACTTACCTCTCTTAGATGTTTTGAAGAACATTCCCGCTTACACAAAAGTATTAAAAGAATTGACCTCCAACAAAAGACGATATTTTGGGAACGAGAAAGTGGTGCTCTATGAGGTATAAGAGAGGAGTCAAAAAAAGGGGGATCCCGGAAGTTTTATGATCGACATCACTATGGGAGATAAGAAGGTTGCTCGTGGCATGCTCGATTTGGGAGCAAGTGTGAATCTCATGCCATACTCGACTTATTTAAGGCTTGGACTTGGGGGAATCAAACCAACAAGAATGACTCTTCAAATGGCGGATAGGTCGGTGAAATACCCCAAGGGAGTCATTGAAGACCTATTAGTGCAAGTGGACAAGTTGGTGATTCTGGCCGATTTTGTTATCTTGGAGATGAGGGATTTAGCAACAAGTGAAAATGAAGGGACAATACTTCTAGGATGGCCATTCATGCATACAATAAAGACAATCATGGATGTTTATGAAGGAAAGGTCACCATGACCGTCTTGGGCGAAACTGTGGAAATCGATGTGTTCGGTTCATCTCCTGTCCCTTCTCATATTTATGCTGCCCATGATTGTAATTTTATTGATTGCATTGATTCTTTGGTTGATGATACATATTTGCATGATGATGTAGGGGACACGTTGCATGATGCTCTAACCGTTGAGCATGATATGGGGCTGAATAATTTAGAAATTGAAGAATATGTTGCATTGCTAGATAATTCCGAACCATTTGATGAAGTTGACATGCCTTTGGAATTAAATCTTGAGGAGCTGTTCAAATCACCCTGCCCCAACTTGAATTGAAATAACTTCTGGCGCATCTTAAATATGTTTTCTTAGGCAAAAGTGACACTTACCCTGTAATTGTCTCTTCCGAATTAACTCCTTTGCAAGAAAACAAATTAGTAGATGTTCTGACTAAATTAAAGGGGGCGATTGGGTGGAGTATTTATGATATCAAGGGGATAAGTCCTGTAAGGTGCATGCATAAAATAATTCTTGAGGATAATATTAAACCTGTTAGGCAAGCCCAAAGGCGTTTGAATCCGAACATGCAGGATGTAGTTGAAAAGGAAGTTTTGAAGCTACTAGATGTCGGAGTTATCTACCTGATATCCGACAGTAAGTGGGTTAGTCCTGTGCATGTAGTTCCTAATAAATCTGGAATAACGGTGGTTCGTAATGATAAAAATGAATTAGTGCCTACCAAAACAGTGACCGGTTGGAGAATGTGCATTGATTATCGGAAATTAAATGTCTTAACAAAATCCGACAGTAAGTGGGTTAGTCCTGTGCATGTAGTGCCTAAGAAATCTGGAATAACGGTGGTTCATAATGATCAAAATGAATTAGTGCCCACCAGAACAGTGACTGGTTGGAGAATGTGCATTGATTATCGGAAATTAAATGTCGTAATGAAAAAAGATCATTTTCCCCTCCCTTTCATTGATCAAATGTTGGAACGTTTAGCTGGGCATGATTATTACTATTTTCTATATGGTCTTTCAGGTTTCTATCAGATTCCCATTGCTCCGGAGGATCAAGAGAAGACCACTTTCACTTGCCCTTTTGGCACTTTTGCCTTTAGGAGGATGCCGTTTGGTCTTTGCAATGCTCCCGCTACTTTCCAAAGGTGCATGCTTTCCATATTCTCTAACTTGTCGGAAAAGTCCATTGAAGTATTCATGGACGATTTTTATGTGTTTGGAACTACATTTGATGATTGTTTACATAATTTGACTATTGTGTTCGAACGATGTATTGAGTGTAATCTTACACTTAGTTGGGAAAAGAGTCATTTTATGGTGAAACAAGGGCTTGTCTTGGGTCATGTGGTTTCTAATAAGGGAATGGAGGTTGATAAGGCTAAAGTTGATTTAATTGTTAAATTACCTCCGCCTTCATGTGTAAAAAAAGTTCGAAGCTTTTTAGGGCATGCCGGGTTTTATAGGCCTTTCATTAAAGATTTTTCAAAAATTGCCCGCCCTTTAAGTAATCTTTTGTGTAAGGATGCTAAATTCGATTTTAACGAAGAATTATTGATTGGTTTTAATGCTTTGAAAGAGAAGTTGACTTCCGCGCCTATTGTTGTTGCACTCGATTGGTCTTTACCATTTGAAATTATGTGTGACGCGTCTGACATTGCTATTGGAGCCGTTTTGGGGCAGAGAGTGAATAAATTTTTCCATGTAATTTATTATGCTAGCAAAACACTCGATGAAGCTCAGGCCTATTATACCACCACCGAAAAAGAGTTTTTAGCTGTTGTGTTTTCTTTAGACAAGTTTCGATCCTATTTGGTTGGTTCGAAAGTAATTGTGCATACGGATCATACCTCATTGAAATATTTGTTAAAAAAGTCTGATGCCAAGTCAAGATTGATTCGGTGGGTTCTTTTGTTGCAAGAATTTGATTTGGAGTTTAAGGATAAAAAAGGTTCGGAAAACGAAGTTGCCGACCATTTTATCTATATTAACCGAGGGAGATCATTTTAAGCTCGATAGCTCTTTGCCAATTGTTGAAACTTTCCCTGACGAACAATTGTTTGATGTGACTAAGACACCTTGGTATGCCGATATTATTAATTATATTGTTAGTGGTGTTTTACAGCCTGACATAACCTTTCAGGGGAAGAAGAGATTTATTTCCATGTGCAGGCATTACTACTGGGACGAGCCCTACTTATTCAACCCAATCAAGTATTCCGACATTGTATCCCGGAACCAGAGTACGAGAGCATCTTGTCATTTTGTCATGACTTGCACCGTGGGGGACATTTTAGCGTGAAGAAAATGGCATATAAAGTTCTTCAATCTGGATTCTATTGGCCGACATTATTTAAGGACGCTTATTCCTATTGCAAGAGTTGCGATCGTTGTCAACGAACAGGGAACATAAGCAAAAGAAATGAGATGTCGTTGACGAACAATCTAGTAGTAGAAATTTTCGACATTTGGGGAGTTGATTTTATGGGTCCCTTTATACCTTCCTTTGGCTTTGAATATATTTTGGTTGATGTGGATTACGTTTCTAAGTGGGTGGAAGCAATTCCAACCCAGACTAACAATGCTAACGTGGTTTGCAATTTATTTAAGGATGTGATTTTCTGCAAGTTTGGGACGCCTAGAGCTGTGATTAGCGATAGAGGCACACACTTTTGCAATAGACAACTTGCAGGGTTGCTCAAGAAGTATAGCGTGATGCATAAGGTCGCTACGGCTTACCATCCACAAACCTCCAGGCAAGTTGAAGTGAGTAATAGACAGATAAAGTCAATACTTGAGAAGACAGTGAAGCCGACAAGAAAAGATTGGGCATTGAAGTTGAACGGCGCCTTATGGGAATATCACACGACTTACAAAACTCCGATTGGAATGAGCCCGTATCGCCTCATTTTTGGGAAGGCATGCCACCTACCTGTTGAGTTAGAACATAAGGCATATTGGGCTATCAAAGCGCTAAATTTAGATCAAGAAAAGGCGGGGGAAGAATGACTTCTACATTTGAATGAGTTGGAAGAGATGCGATATGAGGCATACGAAAATGCTAAGCTCTACAAGGAACGAACGAAAGGGTATCACGACAAGCGTATCATTCGCAAATCTTTCGAGCCTGGGATGGACGTTCTACTACATAACTCTCATCTTAAGCTCATGTCGGGAAAATTAGTGTCGCGATGGGGCGGACCTTTCAAAGTCGTTCAAGTATGGCCACACGGAGCTGTAGAACTCCTTGAACCACAGAAGAATGAGCCTTTGAAGGTGAACGGACATAGAATGAAGCCATACTTCGGGCAAAGTGAAGAAATCAATGTGTTTGAATGCATAGAGGTGCATGATGTCGAAAATTGAGTAAGACAGGAAGAAGTCGAGTTAATGACTATAAAAAGCGCTACTTGGGAGGCAACCCAGCGGTTTAGTTAGATTTTCATTTTTTTGTTTTTCGAATTTATTTTCCTTATTCGCTTTTGTTTGGTTCGAGACTGACCAGTTCGACTTTAGGTGTTAAAAATGCATAGAAACGAGAGTGTTATCAAAAATTCACATTCTGCGCAGGTTAGACACGGGCCGTATCACAGGACACGACCGGGTTAGCAATACAGTGAGTTTTTGCAATTCTGGAGGAGTTGGACATGGGCCGTGTCATATTACACGGCCGGGTTGGCAAGGCAGAACCGGTCACTTCTAAAAAGAAGGTATTTATGGAAGTAAGAAACCTAGCCTATTGAAAGTTGAGACCCAAGCACAAAAGCAGGGTTCCCCGCGATCAAAAACCACACTTCTTAATCCGGTAGTTTTATTTTCTCTCTTTTTAATCTGCGTTTTCGTATTTTTCCCGACTTAATTATTTTGCTTGGGGACAAGCAAAGGTTTAGGTTTAGGGGGTGCAACTTCTTCGATTTTTATTTGTTTTTAGTTTGCATGATGTTTGTTTCCTTTCTTTATTTTTTTTTCTTGCGTGATGTCGTAGTTGGATTATAATAACCTTGTTAACTGTTGGGTATATGGATGATTAATCGTGTTTGTACTTGGCTCGTAGATTTTTATAAATATAATTGATTGTTTGACCTTGCGTGTGAATGTATAGTTTTGGTTACTTGATTTGACGTGTAAAGAATGAGCATGGTAGTCCAAAAGTCGTGAGTTCTTGTGTGTAATTGAACCGTTCACTTTTAGCGGTAAAATTCTTTCATGTGTGATTTCTATTCTTATGGATTGTATCTTTAGAACTTGCATGATTCTGTCGGATGATGTGTTGATATTTACATACACGAGAAATGATTAGGGTTGCCCCTTTTTTGTCTTGAACCTACTTATCTTAAAATACCCACCATTTCATATCAATATCCTTTGCTAGCCCCGTTGAGCCTTTAGCCGTAATTTTGTTCGAAAAACCCTCATCTTATAGCTTCATATCCAAAGGCCATAAACTTACCCAAGTATTGGTCCACGTAAGAGCATGAGAGGGTATATTTGAAAAATGAAGGTGTGCAAAGTTGTGGTGTATAGAGGCAAAAATCTTCTCTCCCGTTACCCTGAAAATAATAAGCCCCACAAAAAAATGGGCAATCCTAATAATAATAATGGGATAGAAAAGATAGTGGAGGAGAGGAGTGAGCCTAAGAAAATTAAAAGGGAAGTCGTTTGGTTGTGAGAATAGGCCAATATCATAAGAATTGCGCTTAACAAGGCCTAGAGAGAAAAAAAGAGATACAAATATACGGGAGAATTGAAGTAGAATGATCGCCTTGAGTGTTTATTTCATATATGTGAGGATCGTATATGCTCTACTTGGACTGAACTTGTAACTACTAGCCAAATTTTACCAACCTGAGCCACATGCCCGTTACAACCAAAAGTAAGACCTTATGACTCGTGTTTTGTGAATATTAATGCGATTGGTGAAGAGAAGAAGTGCAAGCATATAGTAGAACTTTCCATTCGAATCGAGTTGAGCGTATTGACCTATCTAAACACTTGAGAGATGAGTAAATCGATAAAATTCTGTGAGGGACTACTAAGACTTGTTTTCTTGCATGTTAGATTAAATGCCATTGCTATCCATTCATTTGTGAGTTTACGCTTCCATGACGAGTTATGAGACTTTACCATACTCTTACATTCCTGGTTGATTGTATTTATACCCGATGATTAACTTGATTATTCAATCCTTCTCGTTTTCTTTGTCGTGTGTTTTATTTATTTTTGCTTGGGGATAAGCAAAGTTTAAGTTTAGGGGGATTTGATGAGTCGATTCTTGATCGACTCATTCTATTCTATTGAGTCGTGTTTTTGTTTGCTTTTTAGTCTTTTTGTTCTCTTTTATGCTTGGTATGTTGTGTTTTTGTTTATAGGTAGCCGAGCGAAGATTGTGGTGAAATATTTGCTTTTATTGCCAATATTAGAGTTTATGACGATCAATAGCAAGTCGGGAACAAAAACATAGCTCGGGCGATGAAAAACGAAGCAACATTGGTCGTACATTCTAAATTCCAGAATCATCACTTTGAATTTGGATGTTTTCTCTATTGATATAGATTCCTCGTGAAATTAGCTTCGAAACGGTATATCATACGGTAAATTTCGAGGTGTATTGATGTAAAAATGAAAGATCAAGCCGAAGAAGACAAAAAATTGGAGTCAAAACAAGAAAAAATGACCTAGGCCGTGTCAGGCAACTCGGCCGTGTCACAGGACACGGCCGGATCATCAAAACAGAGAGATTTTCATTTTCGGAGCAGTTCAACATGGGCCGTGTCAGAGGACACGGCCGGGTCACGCGTCCAGTGAGACTTTCATTTACAGAGCAGTACAACACGGGCCGAGTCACAGGACACGGCCGGGTCCATTGGGCAGTGAAACTTGGCGTTTCCAGGATATTTCATCACGGGCCATGTCATCTGACACGGGTCGTGTCACTTTTCGGTGCATAACCTTTTCATTGACATTTTTACATGATTTGGAGGGATTTTCTTGGCTTTTTGGCTTTATAAAAAGGTCTTAGGCACCTAAGAGGAGGAATAATATGATCTTGTGAGATATTTTGTGTGAAAAAACACAAGATTTGTGGAGAAAACACCAAAAAGGGAGGAAAAGAGAGATTTTTTTCATCATCTTCCTTGTATGTTCTTCATTTTGAGAAATACATTTGTGAGTGATTATAATTCCTTGTATCATTTGTATGAGTTCTTGAAGGAAGAACATCAAACCTTCATTGGGAATTCGATTTCGACTTTTACAAGGGAATTTTCTACCATGTTTTATTTTACGATTTTCACTATTATTGTTGAAACAATCATGTGTAGCTAATCTTTTCATATGGGTTTTTAGATTGAGCCACACATATGTTGTCGATTGTTAGTTTCAATTGATTTTTCGGGTAGAGTTTGGGATTGTTCCTCTTTGTTTGTTCTTTGCATGAGAACTTTTGATTTAGATCATCAAACATATTTCATAGTTGTTATTATTGTCAAAACGAGGGTTTTTGTCGGAGTCCGCCATCAAACGACCCAATAGAAGCGATTGTTAATGTTCTAAACCTTTTTTACACGATCTTTTAGCGATTTACCTCATTAAAAGTAGTCGGTTAATCGATTTTTAGTTAGGGATTCATCCCCATAAAAGGAGTGTCTCTTATTTTCAAAAAGAACAATCGTGATTTTTAGAATTACCGCCATCAAATGGATTTCTTTTAATCGTGAGCAATCGATAATTCCTAACCTTATTTCTTTGAGTATCGGAACTAATAATTGATTTCGTGTGTGTCAGTAATTCTAAACTCCCATATCATTCTCATAATTGTAATCTTTTAATTATCCAACCATTAATTCTGTGTTGTTAACGTTTCGTTTACTTTAATTTTCTGCGTTTGTGATTGTCATCCTATCAAATCATTGGTGTATTTTACTTTACTTTTGTTAATTCGACTATTTGCCGAACATTATTGAATTTCAAACCATTTCCAACTCCTTGTGAGATCGACCTCGGAGTTACTTGTCGCTACCTACAAAAGTGATTCGTACACTTGTGAGTTTTAATTTGTTCATCACGTACTGTTCTAAAAAGTGTAAAAATAACTGGCTTGTGACATGACCAGGACCTCGACAGTGTCATTTTTAACATACACAAGCATCACGCACGTTCAATGCTCGTGCGTCTCTGTTCTTCTGGTTCTTGCACACCACGCACGAGCAAGGCGCACGAGCAAATTGCTTATCCTTCTTGTATATGGCCTGTATTTGATCTTTTCTCCTTCTTGTGCTCAGTTTGATCGTGTGGCTTGGGTTTGGTACTAGTTTACCTCGAGTTTAAAGTGCTAAAAACCTGCAGAAAGTCCAAAGCGTAATAAAATCCAAAAATAATAATAACTAACGTAATAGCAGTGTAGCACACGATTTTTACACAAACACTCTCTAACTTGCCGTAAAATAATGCCTAAAACTACTACAAAATCACATGCAAACAACTATAGCCAGGGAAACAACAAAGAGCCTCACACAACTTACAACAGTAAAGTTGTATACTCCGTACAGGGAAAATGAATGATTACTATAACGAACTAACTTATCAAGATGCCACAACAAGGATCCGTAGGACTGAAGGAGTACTTTATTCATAAAGAACTGGGGCACGTGTGGAAGTATTTAATGTGGATTTCATACGCATAAAATGGCGCCAGGAAAAATAAGAGACTAATAGCTATGTAAGAAAGACAACATTTAATGTAAAACTTAAAAAGGAAAGATTTCTATTTCAAAATGTCCATAAAGCGTCGTTTTAGAAGTGTCAATCTCTCACTAATCAGCAATGGTCATATTAGAGAACGACTACTTTTCTCTAACTATAAAAAGTTGAAGAACCATACCGAAAAGAGTGACAAAAAAGAACAAAATCAGGAAAACACCCATATACATATCCAGACAATAAGAAGGACAAGACGAGCTCAAATGCCATATCTTCATGGCAGGACAGTCTCACTTCAGAAGGAGCTTAATCGTTTAGATAGTTGTTTGTTGACAATCAAACTTATATTCTCATGTATTCACTGGGATACGATCTTGTGTAGGTCGTGAAGTTAGCTAAACACCAGCCGTGGGAGGGTGTTAGATCTTGGCAATTAAACACTGAAGTGTGTGGGGGAGTGTTGGCTCAAGTCCAGTTGAATGTCGATATCTGGGAATGGTGTTAACTGCGTAGAAAACTCAAATACCAACCAACCTACATGGAAGGGAATAGACTGGAGTGTATCTTTAAATTAAAGAATTGTTGTGTACTTTTTACTTTTCTAGTGAATTTCCTCTTGTGTGGAGCAAAGTGGATGTAGAAGGATTACCCCACCATTATCTTAGCTTCATCATCGCGAAATGAAAAACAACAATTTATTATTTTACACATGACAAAACATGTAATTTAGTGAAATAACAATCTGGGCTAATGAAATAATCGTGTGGATTAGTAAAATAACAATATAGATTAATTTAAAATGTGAATTGATAAGTATAAATATGTGCTTTGAAGGGATAAATTGTGCTTCGAAGCATCAAAAATGTACTTTATCTAGAAGATCAAGAAAATAGAAAATTTGTTTAATCCACAATAACAAAATAATTTCCTTATAACTAACGAGTTGTTCACAAGGCCAAATAAAGTCTCTCCAAAACATTTTATTATTGGGCTAACAATGCAAATTAAACTCCTCTTAGACACATGCCTAATGCTAATGCGTTAGGCATGTACCTTCTCAAACTTTTAAAAAACCGTAGATCTTATCTTGATTCGTCTCTTATCTCATGCATATTCATTTTTACAGTACATCAATGCTTTAAAGAAAATACTTGTAAAACTAGAGTTTGAAAAACTTTATACTGTTGTCATGCGCATTTAAACAACTGAAGAATAAAAAGATGGTTATATGTAATATCTTTAAAACACATACAACATGCTTACTACAAATTTCCACACTAAACTTTATCTTAGTCTATTTAGGACCAGAGCTTTTCGCCCATATCCTTTTGGGACCAACAAGTAGTATCAGAGCAGTTGGATGTAAAGAATAAATTGTGATGACTAAATAAAATGGATCCAATTTATTATCAAAACCAAATCAAGTTATTTTTAGAATCATTTTATTTGTTCCTCATTCTTACACGATCATATTCATAATAAACTCATGAAATGATTATAATAAGTGCTAATGCTTTCGATTGATGAATTAACGACAGAAAGAATGTATGAAAGGCACCACTTGATGGAATACACAAAGAAATTGGTTTAGAAGCACATAAGAGGGAACATACAATATTTCACGAGATGATTGGACTCGAATAGATGATACTATCAAGTGCCGGAGGACTGGTTGAGCAAATATAGTACGTTGGAGCTAGGTGTTGGGGAGATAAGTGATAAATCCAACACTAGAGATAATGCAGTAGAAAGCTGGCAAGTGTCTACAGTCTTGAAATGCACTGAAATGTGTAACCTGACAAAATTCAAGAACAAATCGTATCGCATCCATAAAAGGATCTGGTACATCTACAACCAAATACAACCACTGTAAGAATTTAAATTTTAGAGAGTACACCAACTATGGGGCAATATTTTAGGATCGAAGAGCATACAAGTCCGTATTTAGTACTATTTGATAGAGCGAGTAAGGGGGAACACTTTATTTAAAAGAATACAGTAACACATACTTACAATTGTATGATGTATTAACTAAGGGGGACACTGTAGGACCTAAGAATACAATATCTTTCACCCTTTCTGTAGGAAACTAAACCTGGATAAAATACTGTAGGTAGAAAATTAATAAGTCAGATCAATATAACTCCCTGCAGACATGCAACCTTCAATCGAGGGAATACTATAAGGATCGATTGAATCAACTCATCAACCGGTGTAAAAGCATGACTAATGATCCTGATAGGATGAGAGCCGACAGAAATGGGTACCAACAGCAGTGTTAAGATAAGGACTCTATCATATTCGACTGTTGTATTTCTATTTTTTTATATTTTTATTTTGTGTACTCAAAACCCTATAACTATATTTTCAAAATATTCATCCTCTGAAAAGTTGTTGTATTTTCAAAGTTTTCATCATTGCTATATGATGTATGAATGTGTGTAAGAAAATGCATGCGAGCCATTCAGAGGTTGAGTTGTTGTTAGAAATATACTTGAGAATTTAATGATGTCATACGTATATTAAGTTAGATTCAAATTTAAGTTAAGTTACTTGGCATTGTATAGAAAAATCAAATGAGTACTTTCTATATGCTCTAAAAAATTATAAGTTAGAAAGCTATCAGAAGCTAAGTAAAGATAGGAGACAACCGAGTTCGAAGACCATCAATGGCTGAGACGGATGTCTGACAGTTGAATTGAACAGTCGATAGCTGAGATGACCAGTCAAGAGGAGTTGCTCGACAAACGACTCAACTACAGCTAAGTTAAGGGGTTAACCAGCTGACATGAAAGGTGCGGACTATCAAGTATGACAACTAAGCCTCAACACTTAGACGAATCAAGTCTTCAACAGTCCACGCCAGCAAGTCGATAGGAAAGAGGTTACTACCCTTTGAGCTATAAGTCTACAACATAAGACTTCCAGTTGGCTACGACATTTTTAACTGTCGGTGCTTCACTTACAAAAAGTAAAATAGTCTTCCAACCGAATAAGACTTGGAGTAATTAACCTTTGTAAGTAAGGGGATCTCATAAGGTATTCATGGTTGTAAGAGCATTTAATGCCGGTGGAGAAAACATTTAATGCAACCAAAGACTGAGATGTCCAAAGCATTAATGACAGCCAGAAGAATATCTAAAGTATTAATATTAGACAAGATAGATTACTTAAATTCAATGGACCGATTTACAAGAACTACCTGGCAGAGCAGTCCACATTTCACCTACCTGGCAATGACTATATTTATACTGGACATATTTGCCAGAACTATAATAGCCAATAAAGAGGACTTGAAGAAACACTTGTCTACTTGCCGGATTATCAAAGTACATACATACGAACTCTTTTTGCAAAGCCTACATCGCCGATCTAATAGCAAAGAAACGATAAGTCCTCAACTTGCGAACACAATATAACAAAGTTCTTCATAACCTAGATGATGTGAACCCTACACGATGTGCCATGGTAACTTTCATCGCTAGTATGATTTAGTTCCCAAGATCATTCTAATATTAAGTAAATGGTTGTTTTACTTCAAACCCTCTACTTGATGTGTCGTAGCAAACCGAAAGGCGCAATGCAAACACGCTACGAGATTTCCAGCACCTCAATAAGTAAATTGAAATCATGATTTGTATTATGGAGATATACTCAATAAAATAATAAGAAAGTTTGTTAACACAAAAACGCTCAAAATTTTCATAAATTTCCAAAGTGATTTTACAAAGCAAAGTGAGGGCTATTTATAATCAATATTCCTACAACTTTAGAACGTAAAAATCAAATAAAATTTTTTCTAGTTATTTCATGTAAAGACTAAGACCACACAACACCTAATAAGTATGTACAGATCAAACAAAAAAAAGTGTAGAGGATTTATCCACAAATAGTCAAAAGTAGACCGGGCAAACGGGTCATTCGGGTCATATTCAGGTTGGGTGAATTCAGATCGGATATTTGGGTTCTGTGGTTTTTTCGGGTTGAGTTTGGATCGGATCGAATCTGTTCGGGTTCGGGTGTCGTTCGGTTTCGGTTCGTCGGATCCAGGTCATGTTCGGATGACAAAATTTCATGTCATTTCGGGTCGGGCCAATTTCAGAATGGATCAATTCGGATCATACCAAATTCGGATTGGGATATTGTTCGGATTCGTATTCTATTCGGATTATAGTACATCGAGCCATTTTCGATACGGGTCAAGCCGGGTCCGATCCATTTCAATTCGGATTATAATAATTCTTGCTATTTCAGATTCGAGTCATTTTGGATTCGGGTTGATTAGGATCTTAAAACTTCATGTCATTTTGCCGTTTGTGTATTCGTTTAGATTTTTTTTCTCTAATTCACAAAAATTAAAAAAAAAAAAAGGAATGTTGTTTTTTTAGAATAAGTTGTGCGTAACACTTCAATCTATTAAAAATTAATTGCACCTAAAGGTATGGGAGTAAAGTTGTAAATAAATAGCAATTTACTAATGAGCATATCTTCATATGTAGATGAGATCAATTATGAAAGATATATTGTGCTTCCGAAGAGGCTTTTGAAGAGTACTATTTGTGAAGAGTACTAGTTTGATTAGCTTCTCAAGAGTACTATTTTCAATATTTTTGTCACTACTTTAGGAGGGTTTTTTTTTTTACATCTCTAGTAATAGATATGGTGGTAAGTGCATGTTAGTGTAAAGGGTTGGGTTTAACACACTTTTTTTCCATCACAAAAAATGTGTAATTTTGTTTTATTGATTAACCTTATAAACTAATTGTTGTGTTCTTTTGTAGATGGGGATAATCCAGAATTCTTTGGTTCTCATGTGGATTGGAACACATGAACTTGTTGGTACAGACACTTGGGGCCTGAACATTTCATAGATGTATTTGATGGTTGGAACTTAGAACTTAGGTGAAAAAATATAGTGTTTTGGGTTTTTATTCCATATGTTGAGAGTATGCAAAGAAAATTATAGCATTTTGTTGGTTTTATTTTTAGAACATGCTTCTTTTTTGATACAGTAAAATTGGATTGCAACATGTGAATTGGTTTGCTATTATATTGCGAATATGAACTAGCATGCAACTCTTTTACTACTTCGAAGGTTTCTATTATTACGCATCTATACTTTTAGACTGTTTATGTATTTATTTTTTGTCTGTTTTTTATATTGTTTATATTTTTTTGGGTAAGTTTTTATCCATCACCTTTCTTGTAAGTCCTATCTTAGGCTACCACTAAAGAAATCGTCACATAATACATAACTCCTAAAAAATAGTTTCAGAGTCAAACGTACACAAACACAATCTAAAATAATAGGAGTATCTTTACTGCATTTTTTTCCTTATGTAACTAAGGGCAAGTGAGATCACTTCATTTTGATATTTAATCTTATTGTATTTTTGATATCTTTATATTATCTCTAATTGCTAAGGTATCAATCAATCCAAATATTCTCATAATAATTCTACTTCTACATTTACTCTTTTAGTCTACATGGGATGAGACTTCAAAGTAAACAAAAATTTTGAGTTTTAAATTTAATTATTTACACTATCATAGTATTATCTAAGATTATTTGTTCAAAATCAAAACATATTACATGGAGCATCTAAATAAGATGATTGTAAATGAATAGATTATTTATAGATACTGAATAAATTCATATCATATTTTTATAAATTCGGGCCGGTTAAGATCGGGACGAATTCAGATTAAATATAATTCGGGTCATTTCGGATCAGATGAATTCGGGTTAAATATAATTTGGTTCGGGTGAATTCAGGTCTACTTTACTTTGGGTTATTTCGGATTGGATGGATTCGGGCCAGATTTAAATCGGATCGGATCAATTTGGGTATAATTGAATTTGGATCATTTCAGATCGGGTGAAATCGGGTCAAATTTAAATCGTATAGGATGAATTCGGGACAATTCAGATCGGATAAATTCGGGTCCATTCGGATTTGGGTCAGTTTCGGACCAAACATATTCCAGGTCGATTCGGATTCGGATCGGGTCTCGGGTCACATTCCGATAGTTCAACTATCATATCTCGGGTTTAAATTTGGATTTTGGATCGGATCGTTTCGGATCGAGTTTCGGGTCCGAGTCACTTTTACCAGGTCTAGTCAAAAGTAGACCAAGAAAGATTGTAGAGAAAATTGTATCTCTCTGACCGTCATATATGTGCATGAAATAATCTGTATTTGATTTTGTTGCCTTAAAATTATCATAGCTTTTTCTCATAGGTTTCCATATCCACTTGAATGACTTAGATCGGACATCGAATAAGAGAGTTATGACCAAAATACGAAACTGCCGCGTTATCTCCTTATGCGCGGAAATTTGTATTCCTGTCCGTGTATTTCGGTCACATATTGACTCGACTTAACATACATATTTTAGTCTTAATATTAGGTAAAGTAATCAATTGATCTTTTGCCCTGCACTAATATAAATCATATTTCCTACTCCTGAAGCATCACATTCAATTTCAAACGTATTAGAAAATCAAGTAATGTTAAAACAGGTGTGGTGCATAGTTTATCTTTCAATGTACTAAATGCATTTTCCTATTCTCTGCCCCAATAAAATTTAGCATACGCTTAACAAGTTCATTCAAAGGGGCAGCAATAGTTCTAAAATCTTTAACAAATCGTCGATAAAATCAAGCTAAACCATGAAAGTTCCTAACTTCAGTAGCTTTCGTAGGGTCTTGGAAATAAAATGCAGCGGAAGTGAAGTTTATAAACTTCGACGTTTTACGCATCAACGATCACAAAATCTATTTAAGCATGCTAATTAATTAACTACTAATAAGCAATTTAAATACTACTTCCTCAGTCCATGAGACAAGTTCAGAGTTGGTGCTCGGCACGGAAACTATGAAAGCTGAAAATGTGGTGTAAAAAACTAAAAGGGTAGTGTTAAAGGTGGGTCCAATTGATAAAGTGTAGTAATTTTAAAAGTAAGGGGAGTAAATATATCCAAAAAGCAGAGTGGGAACTTGTTCTGTGGACAAAAATTTTGAGGCAAGTGGGAACTTGTTTCGTGGACGGTGGGAGTATTTATTATTTATTAGATAATATTGTTGGTAAATTCAATATCCTAATTTAGATCAAGAGATCATTGGATATTACCTTTTGAAGCAAAGTGGTTGCTACCTTTGATCTCTTCCTTAAAACCTTCTAGAGTATGTTCTCGCCTTAATTTGGACGTTGTGTGGGCAACGAGCTACCGAATCTTGCTTGAATTGAATATGAATCGGCCGAAATATTGTCCTTGGGAGTCACTCGATTTTTTCTTTATTTTCTTGTAATATGTAAACAATCTTAGAAAGTTGATGTGTTATTGTAGAATCAAAGACACAAACCTTGATCTACGATTAAACACAAGAAGAAAAAATCAAACTCTCAATTATGAATATAATGTCACGTCCGAACCTCATGCCTAGAGTCTTATTTATAGGTTTTGGACTACTCTAGGGATCTTAAGGAGGAATAGCATTAGAACTCATAGTATAACCCAACCTTTCATATTAAGTCCTTCCTAATATGGTGGAGTTCACTATATCAATCCAATCCACTAAAGAATTAATAATGCACTTCCAACCCAAATCTCAATTTACGAAAGTCGGGCTCCTTATTTAAATATTTTACTTTCCGTTTAAGATATCGAATGTCCATTAATTAATTTAAGCTACTGACAACTTTAATTAATTAATTTCTTATCCAAGAGTAGTACCACTAGACTTTATTATTCTATCGGAATTAAATCCACCTGCGGGATTTAATATAATAACCATTATCGAGCTTCTCAAGGGGCCATCATCAACCCGCACGAGTCGGGACACAATTTCTAGTTATAATAATAACTGTCATATAAATAATATTATTGCTCAAGATACGAAGCATATTGAGTCAATCACTGGGACTCACCCGTGGTAAATCAAAGCAATAAATATTATAAATACACAATTAAATATTGTACTTAGAATTAATAAATAATAATTATCCGAGATTTACGTTCTCCTTACAGTCAGTACAGAAGACACTATCTCACTGCAGTCCAGTTCAACGTATGAAAATACACTAATGCATACTAATAGTCAAGACCAACTAATCTCAAGCATACATTATAACCTTTCATATTATTTAGCTAGTAATTATATAGGTTGTGAACTATTATATTATTCTATAAGGCACCGATAATGTGATCTTCTGTGTGACACCAACACACCATATTATCTACAATATAAAATAAATAGACAATACATTTGCATAACCATAACGTGAATAAATATGCAAAACATGTTATTAAATGTAATTAATATTCTAATAGGTAGTTAGAGGAAAATAAGGTAATACAAGCATAAAGTATGTTTTGCAGTATACAACCCTAACAATCTCCCGCTTATACTCAAAGCATGCTTTTAAGTATACTACTCTATTATATAGTCTATCATATCTCCCACGTATACTCAAAACAACGTTGTCATACACCGTAATCTCATTCTTCCACATGCCCTTCAAAAACTTTTGAGGGTAAACCTTTCGTGGAATGATCAGCAATATTATCTTCCGATGCAACCCTAGCTACAACCACGTCTCATTCCTTTACGAAGTGTCGTATGATATGGTACTTGCTGTTGATATGTTTACTTGCCTTATGGGCTCGTGGTTCACTCGAATTTGCGACTGCACTGGTTTTATCATAGTAAAGTGAATATCCTTTAGCAAATCGGGACTCACATCTAAGTCCTGCAGGAAGTACTTGAGCCATACATCCTCTTTGACTGCCTCAGAGGCTGCCACGTACTCGGCTTCCATGGTAGAGTCGGAGATGCATTTTTGTTTCACACTCCTCCAACTAATGGTTCCACTGCCCATAGTAAACACATAACCTGGAGTAGACTTGGACTTTTCTCTGTGTGATGAAAAATCTGAGTCAATATAACCCACTGGACATAGGTTATCTGGTTGAGATACTAGCATGTACTCTTTAGTCCTTCTCAGGTACTTGAGTATGTGCTTGACAACAATTCAGTGTCCTGGTCCAAGGTTCGACTGATATCTAGCAGTCATGCCTAAGGCATGACAGATATCTGGTCTAGTGCAAGGCATAGCATACATGAGGCTTCCCACTGCTGAAGCATAAGGGACTAGCTTCATGTCATCTATCTCTTTTTGTGTCTTAGGACACATATCTTTAGATAGTTGAATTCATGCATGTAAGGTAGAAAACCTTTCTTGGAATTCTCCATGTTAAACTGCTTTGTCACTGTATCGATATAGGATGTCTGGGATAAGCACAACATCCATTTCTTCCAATCATGAAAGATCCTGATTCCAAGGATGTGCCCTGCTTCTCCCAAATCCTTCATATCGAACTGCTCAGACAGCCATACTCGTATGTCCGACAACTCCTTCATGTTGCTTAAGTCCATAAATGGATCTCTTAAGCTTGCACACTATGCACACTAAGTGCTCTTCTCCTTCAGCAATGAATCACTCTGGTTGCGCATGTAGATTTCCTTGTCTAGACTGCCATTCAAAAATACAGTCTTGACATCCACTTGTCAAATCTCCAAATCCAAATGCGTAGCTATACCTTAAAGAACATCGAATTTGTTCACTAAATCTCTATCAAAATCTACATTTGAGAAACATATGAGAAGAGTCGGCATGCATCAACTGTCCGAGCTCAACAAGTACTAACCCATCAGAATGAGCAGTTGTGTATACTTCCGAGGAAAGTATACTCCACATGCTTTCAACATTTGTAGTTCGTGAATTTTGTTTTTTCCTCACCAAGTCTTTATTGTTTTCAAGGAATTTTTATTTGACTTGGAAAAAAAATTTACCCACACATCTTATGCACCACGGTTATATTTGTGCTCGACACATGCGGGAGTGTTTCGGGAATTACAATTTTGTCCTTCCCTTGTATGTTTCTTGTCTAATACAATTTATAGTAGGATATATAGAATCGAAATCCTTCTAGAATAGTAGGATCTTATTAGGTAGCTTCCCTTAATTAGAAATCTTATGTACATGATGACTCATTGCAAAACCTATAAAAAAATCTCATCTATCAGTGTTATGAATATAATTAGTTGCTTTACTGATTCATCTTTCTTACAATCTCCTGAAACAGATACTAATATCATTATACGCTTATCACATCGAATCCATCCATATAGATGCTTAATGAGTATATATCTCAAACATACTTGATTACCTGATTAGTTAAACCTCAACATGGCAAAATGCTAAACTTGATAATATACTAATATGATGGTGATACGGATATCCGGACTACTAAAACAACCCGGTGGTTGCAAAACAAGCATTACAATGAAAAGAGAAACTATAATTTGAAGACAGTAAAAAAGGTAGTCTATGCTTCCTGAATAAAACATCAGAATTGAGAACCAATTATGATCAGAATTTAAGTTATTGCATATTAAGTTGCATAACCACAATTTTATTCCAGAATTCGCATCATCTCAGTAGGTTAATCACGTGTTTAAAAGCAGAATATAAAGTTTGAGAAGAACTAAACCTAAATCTCATTCAAACAGGAGTTCACAACAGCTCTCGTAATCAATAGGGTACAGCCATAATTTCTATTCAGCAGCGTCTACATGCTTTGGCGCCTCAACTTCTTTCAACTTCTCCAATGCTGAGACACGTCCGTCCAGAGACCCATAAAGGCTATTCATCTATATAAGAACCAGTAAATAGCACATGGAAAAAGAAGCATTAAACTCAATTCAAGTCAGCTTCTAGATACCTAAATGTAAATTTAGTACAAGAAGGAATCATCTCAATTTCGTTATCAAATAACTCGGTAAAAATAGCTAATTCTCACGTTAACTAGTTACGAAATACTTAACGCGGGTCTCAATTATCTGAGTTAACTATTATTTTTCAAACATAGCTTGAGCAGTAAGATGCTCCTAAAACTGCCAACACAATCAACCAATCCGGTAAATCAACTTATTACAATTTTTATATCTTTTGTTTATGCATTGAATCAAGTAAGTATCCCGAAAGATTCCTCTTAAAAGTTTGTGTTGATACTCTGTATAATGATTACTCGCAACCTGGATTCTATAATGATTCAAATGCTATTGCAATCAGATTCAGGAATGAAAAATGTAGAATGGAAAGGACAGAGTCACTTGTAGTTGTTAAAGGCGAAAGGCGAACCAAGACAATAAGGGCTCCTATCGCCTGAGGTACAATTGAAAAGAAAAAAAAACTTAAATTATAAAACTTGTAAACATTAACGACAAGAAAATATAACTATCCACTAAAAAAACTTAAAAATTAACAAAATTAAAGTGTGAAAACAATAAAAATAACTTCGGAAATGTTCGAAGAAAACAAAAAGAACTAAAATAGAGGGGCACCACCCGCCTTTGGGCTTAAGAGGTTATTTCCATTTCATCAACCAGCCTCTCGCCTCAGGCACGCATTTAACAATTATGGAGTTATTTGGATAGTTGGGAATATTTGCAATCTAATCTAATAAAAACATGGCCCAGAAGTTTGAGAAGTTCCTAGTAGGTTGTTGATTGGCATGAAATTAGATGGTTTTCAATACCACAACAACAATAACAACAACATCTAAGCCTTAGTCCCAAAATGATTTGGGGTCGGCAAACATGAATCAAACGTTGAAACCGTCAATGATCGTTACATAAATAACATAAAAGGAGAAAAAGAGGTAAAAAATAGAGAAAAAAACAAATAAAAAAGAGAATGAATGTTAAAAAAAATCCTAAAAAATAAATTAAAAGATAACATGAAATAAAAGAAAATAGGAATAAAAATACATATAAAAAAAAGGAATCAGATTCCATCCACCATCCGTATTCTTTCCCGCCACATTTGCCTCTCTATCGCCATATTTTCTCCAATTCCAAGAAACCGCATATCATTTTCAATCATCTTTATCCAAGTTTTCTTGGGTCTTCCTCTACCTTTCACAACATTACTTGTTCCCCAACTTTCTAGCCTCTTCACTGGAGCATCAACAGGCCTTCTTCTCGCATGACCAAACCATCGTAATCGATTCTCCATCATCTTGTCTTCTATAGCCGCAACTCTTACCTTCTCTCTAATCACCTCATTTCTGAGCCGATCCTTTTTTGTATGACCACACATCCATCGTAGCATACGCATCTCCGCCACATTCATCTTTTGAACGTGACACTGTTTTACGGCCCAACACTCGGTGCCAATACCAATACCGGAAAATCTTACGGAAGAAGACAATTCTATGAGATACCAAAAGCATATGCTCAGCACCTTCTGCATCATCTAGATATCTTGAGAATCATGCATCTCTTCTTTCCATGCATAATAACTCTAGAGTATGGTATTCTTTTTAAGTAAATGCTTGTCACATCAACGAACCAATTTTGAGAGAAATTGTACGAACTAAAAGGACTTCATAAACCTTCGTGCTCAAGCATGTGCTGATATTGGTTTTTAACACTGTTGGGAAGAGAATAGGATGTATAAGAGTAGACTAGAGGACATCAATTTGGGATTTTCTTGTTCGTGGTTGTAATGGGAAAGAGGAAACAATATAAAAGGAAATAAGATGCTCACTCAAAGAAAAAAAATAAGAAAATAAAATTCCGTGAGCTTGTCTAGTACTATCAGTGACAGACATGTATCTGCTTTGCCAACCATAGACTTATATTCTATGCCAGCAAGGAAAAATGGTTCTGTTGTGAAAAAATGCATCCATACACTGCCTCAAAAGGTGTGCACCCCGTAGCCGAATGAAAGCTAGTGTTGAAAACAAAATTCCGCCCAAGGAAGCCATTAGGCCCATCGTTTCAGGTGATCCCCAAAAAACAACGCAAGTATGTTTCTAGACAACGATTCATCACTTCCGATTGGCCATCCGTTTCGGGATGGTAAGCAAAATCATATGAAGAAAATCCCCGGTGGCTTTGAACAATGCCTCCAAAAGGCACTAAGAAAGATGGGATCACGATTCGAGACGATTGATCGATGGACTCCATGCAAACGTACCACCTCACGAGTAAAAGCTGATGCTACTCCACGGGTAGTGTTGTGTGCAAGTCCAATGAAATGGACAGCCTTCGATAACCGATTGACCACCACCAAAATGACATCCCAATGCTGCGAATGAGGCAACCCTGTGATGAAGTCCATACTCACGTCCTCCCAAACTCGGTCCGGAATGGGTAATGGTTGAAGTAACCCGGCCGGAGCGCGTGTATCCGCCTTACTTCATTGACAAACCAAACATTCCACCACAAAGCGGACAACTGACATCATCATACTACGCCAATAAACATTGCTGCCAAACGATGATATGTTCTGTATGCGCCTGCGTGGCCACCTGAAGGAGTCAAGTGGAATTCGGATAAAAACTGAAGGGCCCATGGAGATGGCGAAGAAATGGATAACCTATTCTTGAAATATAACAACCCGTTAGCAAGAGTAAAGGTCGATTAATTGATTGTTCATTTTCCAAGGCGGTGATGATAGGCCCATAGACAGGATCAGCCCGTACTGCCGCATGTAACTTGTCCAAGTCGGCCCAACACGGGATTGAGACAGCCCCATATTCAGGCTCGGAGTGACGACGAGATAAAGCACCCGCTGCCACATTAGAGGCACCAGACTTGTATTCAATCACAAAAGCAAACCCGATTAGCTTGGCCACCCAATACTGTTGAGCCGGTGACACAATGGACTGTTGCAAGAGGTGTTTCAAGCTGTGGTGGTCCCAACCAAATAAAGGCGCCAGTGGAGAACAGCCAACACCAAGGCCGTCAACTCCTCGTATGTGGATTTCAAAGCATTGCGGCCGGACAATGTCTTGCTAAAATAAGCAACCGGGCGGCAGTTCTGCATCAAGATTGCTCACAACCCACGACCTGAAGCATCACATTCTATGCAGAAGAGAGCTGGAAAATTAGGAATCGCCAGAACTGGAGCCATGGTGATAGCACACTGAAGAGCCTCAAATGCTGCCTGGGCCTCAGGGCCCCACGAGAATTGGCTGTCCTTGGATTTGCGAAGCAAATAAGGGGAAGGGCAATTTTCCCATAAACACGGATGAACCGTCTGTAATAGCCAGTCAGCCCTAAAATCCATGAACACCCTTCAATGACCGAGGGGTTGGCCATTGAACGACAGCAAGAACCTTGGATGGATCCATGCGGACTCCCTCAGCCGGGACCACCTGACCTAAGTAATCAATAGAAGATCGGTCCCAAGAACATTTCTTGGGGTTCACCACAAAGGAGTTAGCAGCCAAGGTACCCAACACTTCTCGCAAGTGCAAAGTATGAGAACCCCAAATAAGAATATCGTCAAAAAAAACGAGAACAAACCGACAGAGAAAGGGGCGAAATATGTCAATCATGATAGCCTGTAATGTGGATAGTGTTTTTTAGGCCAAAGGGCATAACCAGGAACTCGTAATGCCCGGAGTGTGTCCTGACTCCAGTCTTCGAAATATCTTCTTGAGCTACCCGAATCTGGTGATATCCGGCCCGTGAATCAAGTCTAGTGAACCACGCTGCCCCGTGTAACTCATCCAAGAGCTCTTGAATGATCGGAATAGGATAATTGTCCGGTATAGTGATTTTATTCGGCTCCCGATAATCGACACAAAATTGTCAACTACCGTCTTTCTTATGAACCAATTAAACTAGACTAGAATTGGGACCCGTGCTTGGTTGGATCAAACCTGTAGCAAGCATGTCAGCCACCAAACGCTCAATCTCCGTTTTTTGAGCAGCATTATAATGATATGGTCGAACGGACACCAGAGCAGCCCCAGGTAATAGTGGTATACGATGGTCGCTTTCCCGAGGCAGGGGGAGCCCTGATAGGGGTGATAAGACCTGAGGAAAATCATCCAGAAGTTTCTGAACATCTGGTGGGTAAGACGAATCTGAACACAACTCGGCAGACTGTAATTTGGAGGGCCAGAGTAGCCAACACGAATTGATCTCCATTAACTTCATTGCTGTAGAAGCAGAAATGAGAACCCAAGCCAAACCCGGAATTTTAAACCAACCTGCTGCCCGCCTCAAGTAAAAAACATCGTCATCGCAGCCCAGTTTGCTCGAACCTCATCCAACAACGCGAACCACGAAACCACCAAAATAATGTCAACACCACTTACTGGAAACAGGAAGGCATCGACATGAAAGCTAGCAGATCCCAACAAGATTGGTATCGATTGAACAACCCCAGACGTAGTTGAATCCTTGACATCCCCTAAGCGAACTGGCAAAGCAGCAGAAGGATCAACAGAGAGATTTAAGGCAGCAGCAGCTTTGGGCGAAATAAAATAGTGCGAGGCCCCACTATCAATCATCACTACAATTTGTTCGCCATGGATGGATCCCAACAGTTTCATCGTCTGAGGTCCGTCCAACCCACAGGTTCTTGCAGCAGAGAAGTGCAAGTGGATGTGGAGTAACATCCTCTATCTCTTGAATGGCCTGAAAATCGGGCAAATCCCCCAAGTTTGGGTTGTCATCATCCATAACTACCATAACCCTCAAAGGCCGATTAGCACATACATGTAAAGGGTTGTATGGCTCCTTGCAACGGAAACACAGGCCCTTAGAACGCAAGTCACGATATTCAGACTGAGATAATTGCCGAGATTGGCGGAAAAACTGACTTACCGAGGATGTAGATGACTCAGACGAAGGCGGGGGCTGGGTGAAACTGCCCGAGGCACGCAACTGCTCTGGCGCACGAAACTGGCTGTTAGTTGCTGCCTTTGGCACCAGCACACCTGAGGAGCGGTTGTATCCCTGGGATGCAGGCGGGCGGCCATTGTAAGACCGGGAAGCTGCGGTGGTTGGACAGCCAGTATAGCTGCCAACTCGCGTTTGATTGCTCGTGCTGTATGCATAGCAGCGCTGAGGTCCTCCGCATCACGTGAGCAAATGCGAACACGTATATCCTCGTGAGGACCATGGAGAAACAGCGCTAAGGCGTCTGCTTTTGTGAGCGATGGAACCGCTGAAAGGCGAGAGATGAATTGATCAGTGTAAGCGTCAACTGATCCCGTGTGGCGAGTAAGCGCTAATGATTCACACGGATTCTCGCGGGGATCATCCCCGTAGCGACGTAGCAGTTCCAGCGTGAACTTCTTCCAGCTGAGATTAGGCGACTCATTCAACAACCATTGCAACCAATGGAGGGCTGGTCCCTCCATGGCGATCAAAGCGTACTCCAAAGCATGTCCTCTAGATTATTATCACACGAAAGATATGTTCCGCCCTAGATATCCACGCCGAGGGATTCTCGCCATTGAAACCAGGCAATTCCAGTTTCGGTACGTATGGCGGAGCAGGCGACCAGTGGAAGGGATTCGGTCGCGCCAGTGTCCAGGATCCATCGGCTGAGGACGAGTCATCTACGGCAATCCCTTTATCGCTCGCGATGGTGCGCATAAGGGTCTCCAAATATTCGAAACAAGCATAGAGATGGACGAGTGGATGGTTTCCACCCGAGCGTCGAGGGCTTCCAAATCCACTCCTTTCCCCAATGCAGAGACAGTAGTCTCCAAGTTGTCCACCCTAGTCTCGCTGCGAGTCATGGTGGATGGCAGGTTGAGACCAATGTGTTGGGTTTATGCAGAGAGTTGAATTAAAATAAAAGGGTAGTTAGCACACAATCAGAAGTAATCCTGCCTACGCCAAGTGGCTGAACAATTTCAATATTCAATACTCAGTGATACAAAACATCTTAATCATGCTATTTAAATACTTCCCAAGCACACTGGTCTAACTCCCAGTCGCGCACCCACATTAATTAATCACCTTAATCAGTTTTATTTCACTGGTCCAACTTCCACAGTCCTCTCCCACCTTAATTAATCTTGACTTGAAATAATTAAAGCATCACATAAATAACAGAAATAATTAAGAGTAAAATTGATGGTCTAGACGATGTTGGTAACAATGACAAGACATTGCTTTGTATTAAAAAGGGGAAGAGTGAAGACAAGAAGAAACGTATAAGAAAAAATAGAATAAAGAAGATGTAAAGATACAATAACACAAACACACACACACACACAAAAAAAAAAGAACGAAATAGTACTAGAAGGTTGGTGAAGCTGTGGTAAAGACAAAGCAGCAAAAGGAGCCGTCTATAATCAAAGGACTTGATTGAAGACCTGCGCCCACCGGCGGATCTAGGAGGTTTAGACCTCCAATATGGTTATCTTATATAATGATATTATTTTTTAAACAAGCATGATATTAACAAATAACGATATAATAAATTATGTTTATATCAATTGATGCAATCGGGGGGGAGAGAGAGAGAGAGAGAGAGAGAGAGAGAGAGAGAGAGAGAGAGAGAGAGAGAGAGAGAGAGAGAGAGAGAGAGAGAGACTAGCCGAATCAGGGGCCTCATATTTTTTGTTAAATTTAAATATAGATCAAAATAATAGATAAATAGAGAAAAATAATTGCAAGGTTGAATATGCCACAACTGATAAATAACATATCAATTTAGTGGGATTAAATGTACTTTTATTTTTTATAAAAATTACTGGAAGATGATCATCATCATCAACAACTGCACCTTAATCCCAACAACGTTGGGGTCGGTGGCATGAAAATTATCGTGCCAATTAATTGTCGAAAATTAGTTAACACTACAATTAATGCAAAAGATAAAGTCAATGTTTTAAAAAACGCCAGAGGCGTACGCCTCGAGGCGCGGCAAAAACGCCTCGGGACGTTGTAATTCAGACTAAATCTGAGGCGACCGCCTCAGTCAATCGAGGCGGCGGAAGAAACGCACGCTTCGAAGCGTGCGTTTGAGGCGCAGCCTTTTTCTTTTTTTTTCTGTTTTTTTTACGGGTTGTTTAATAACCTGACCTTTAATAACTCTCGCCCACCAAAAGAAACCACACCTGCCTAACCTAACCTAACCTTCAGCGCCGAAAAGAAAAACCGCCCGCTACTCAGGGAATATCAGCAGAGATAGCGGCGAATTTCCGACCACGCAGAGAATTTCCGACCGCGCACAGAAGTTCCGAAGCGTCGACGGTAAGCTAAAACTAGTTTTTGACTCATTTTTTATTTTCAGTTTTTTTTTTCGCAAAACTAGTGTTTGACTGATTTTTTTCTTTTTAGTTTTTTTTTTTTGCCGTTAAACCAGAACCACATTGTCTCACGATTGTTTTAAGTGTTTCAATTTTTTGGTGTAGATAGTCCAATTTGTCAATTTTTTTTTGTTCATCTTTTTTTAGTTATCACAATATTTATTGAATATTGTTCTGAATGCTGTTTTTAATCGTAGTGATTTGTGCTTTATGGCTGCTCGAAAGGATCCTGCTTGGAAGTATTATACTGAAGTGTCGGAAGGAATGGATGGGAAATCGTACAAGTATGTAACTTGCGACTTTTGTCAAAACCCAATTAAAGGGGGGGTAATTAGAATGAAAAATCACCTTGCAGGCAATCATAAAGGCGTAGCCCCGTGCGTTAAAGTGTAATGAAGTGAAAAAAGAAATTATAGAGTATTTACAAAAGTTTGAAAAAACTAAGATGGATACACAGAGAAATAGAGAAGAAATAATTGATCATGGCGCCTATTATCAATATCAAAAACCATCTTTAGGAACTTCAACTACTGGTAGTGTTACACGGGGAGTCATGGGTCAAATGGATAGGTTTGTTGTGGATTTAGATGGTGATGGTGATGGTGATGGTGATGGTTACGCACATAACGCAAAATCGGGAAATGAGAAGGAAGCTATTAAACAAGTGAAGTTGGACATCGGTAGATATTTTTTTGAGAATGGCATTCCTTTTAACGTCGTGAGTTGTCCATCGTTTATTAATGTGTGTCGTTCCCTTGGGAATTTTGGTCGTGGTTTTAAACCACCTACAGCTTATGAACTTAGCACGTGGATACTGGACGAAGAGGTAAAGACCACACAAGCTATTGTCGATGAAGTCAAAAAAACGTGGTCTCAAACAGGGGTATCGATTTTATCGGATGGGTGGAAGGATATAAGAGGGAGACAATTAATAAATTTTATTGTTAACAACCGCGATTGTAAGGAGTTAATAGAGAAGTTGTCTAACCGTATTAAGGATTGGAAGAATAAGTCTCTTTCGTTTGCTGGTAGGCTTCAACTTATTCAATCTGTCATTTCATCACTGCATATTTATTGGGCTTCGGTTTTTATTCTTCCATCCCGCATTATTTATGACTTGGAGCAGCTAATGAGGAGTTTTTTATGGGGTAATGGTGCTGGGATTAAAGGTAAGTCCAAAGTGGCATGGGAGGTTGTTTGTCTTCCTAGGCAGGAAGGTGGTCTTGGGATTAGAAGGTTGGATTCTTCCCATATTTGGAGTATTATTACTGGTAAAGAGTCTCTTTGGGTTAGATGGATTCATATGTATAAGCTTCGTGGTCGTAACTTCTGGGATATCCCATGCCGAGGCATTATGACATGGAGTTGGCGAAAGATCTTGCAACTTAGGCCCATTGTCCGTAATTTTCTTTGGTACAAAATAGGGAATGGTTTTAATGTTTCAGCATGGTTTGATTCTTGGTGTTTGCCGAGTCCTATCTCGTGTATTGTTTCATCTCGTGATATTCACCGTGCAGGATTTAGTGCTAATTCTACTGTGCGTGATATCATTTCTCCTAATGGCTGGGCGTGGCCGGTTGAGTGGATGGTTCGTTACCCTATTCTTGCCTCTATTTCCGTTCCTCAATTGGTGGATCATTCGGATGATTGTTTAGGATAGCGAGATAGTCAGGGGGTGTTTAGCCCGTTTTCGGTTTCTTTGGTCTAGGATTGCATTAGGCCTCGGGATAATTTTGTGGATTGGTATCACTTGGTTTGGTTTTCTCATAGAATTCCTAGACATGCGTTTCATTTGTGGTTAGTCATGAAAAGGCGATTACGTACTCAAGATAGGCTCCGGTTTCGTGATGCTACTAATGATGGCCCGTTGTTGTGTCCTCTTTGTGAGATGCAACCGGATTCTCATGATCACCTTTTCTTTTCTTGTCCGTATGCTATGCAGGTTTGGGATTCGTTGAAGATGTTTGCTGGTTTTTCATTGCCTACATCTATGGATGCTATTACCAACGTGCTTATCATGTCGGCGAAATCTCGGTCGGTTCGTAGTGTTGTTTCTAAGTTGTTATTTGCTGCTGCTTCTTATGTTATATGGCAAGAGAGGAATAATCGGATCTTTAAGAAGCAGAAGAGGTCTGAAGCGCAAGTTGTGGAGTTTGTCAAGTCCACGGTGCGGTTGAAGCTTCTTACGTGCAGGTTTAAGAAGACGGCGAATGTGACTGATCTCATTCGTGTGTGGAGGCTGCCTCCTTCTCTTATGCATCCTTGATGTCGTGCATTTTTGTGGTTATTTGCTGTAATCTAGTGGATATGGTCTCTTTGGAAGTTGCTTGGGGCATGGTGGATTTTTCATTGGAGATTCAATTGAGAGTTGTACTCTTTTTTCCCTATTCCAAGGTTTTCCTGGTGGGTTTTTACTTGAATAGGTTTTTAAGGAGGCAATCTCATTTGACTCATCATTCTCCTTCGAAGCGGCGTATGGACGGTTGTGGCGATTCTTGTTGTTTTCGTTGGTGGTTCCCTATTTGTGTTTTAGTATCCGTATGTCATTAGTTAGTTTCGCTTTGTGGCATGTCACAAGCGATTAGTGTATAGTGGTTGTTCTAGCGTTCGCTTGAGGTTAATGTGGTATGTCTGCCACATTCCATTGTACTTAATCTGTTTCTGTGATTAATATATTTTGCCAGGGTGAATCCCTTTTACCCAAAAAAACCCACATGGCAGTGTTTTCTTGAAATCCGTCGATACATCTGATGTAGTTAAAGATGCGAAAACGTTGTGTGAACTTCTTGATGAGGTTGTGATGGAGGTTGGAGAGGATATTGTAATTCAAGTGGTGACAGATAATGCAGCAAATTATAAGGCAGCAGGAGACTTACTAATGGCGAAGAGGCCACGTCTGTGGTGGACACCATGTGCCGCCCACTGCATAAATTTGATTCTTGAGAAAATCGGAGAGTTGCCGCAACATAAAAATGCGTTGACAAAATCAAAGAAGGTATAATTTCATAGTATATTACTGTTTACCTATGATCGTTAGAATAATCTTGTTTACTTTGAGTTTTAACTATTTTTCAAATACTTTTAGGTGTCATTTTATATATAATCACGGATGGGTATTGGCATTAATGCGAAAATATGCTAATAGAGAGCTTGTTCGCCCCGCGGCCACGAGATTTGCTACGGCTTATTTGACATTGGAAAGTATGTCTATTTCAAGGGAATCTTTAGAGCGAATGTTCACCTCTCCAGAATGGGGTAGGTCTAGTTGGGCTAAAAATAAAGAAGGGAAAAAAGTGAAGGACATCATTTTGAGGGACAAAAACTTCTGGGGGAGCTTGACATATGCAATCAAGTCCACGAAGCCTCTGGTTGGTGTATTGAGAATGGTCGATTCAGAAAAAATGTCTGGGATGGGATTTTTATATGGTGCCATGGATAAGGCAAAAGAGGAAATAGCCAAAAATTTAGGAGGTGGAGAAGGAGCTTACAAAGAGATTTGGAGTATCATTGATACCAAGTGGGACTTTCAGATGCATCAACACTTGCATGCGGCTGCGTACTTTCTTAATCCCTAGTATCAGTATGATGACGACTTTTCGACACATCCGGAAGTAAAGGTTGGCCTTTTAACTTGTATGACAAAACTTTATCCAGACCCACGAGTTCAAGAAAAAATTGATCTTCAAATGGATGCTTTTCAGCGTAGAAAAGGATTATTTGGCTTCGAAGCAGCAAAAAGAACATGTAAAAAACCCAGTCCCGGTACTTCCCTTAATCTTGCAGTTCTTTACTTTATTAAATGTCACCCTCTTTTTTTTCTGATTATTGTTTACTTTCCTAAATTCCTTAATTGATTGGTGGCTTCAATATGGAGACGAAACACCAGAACTTCAAGGCTTTGCGGTTAGAATTTTGAGTCTCACATGTTCATCGTCAGCTTGTGAACGTAACTGGAGTACCTTTAGTCAGGTATATGTTGATATCTTACTTAGATTTTAAATTAATTTACTAGTCTAGGTGTACAAAATTATTTTATAATTGGATAATAATGACTAGTTTTTGTAAATATAAATGTAGATATATACGAAGAAAAGGAACCGTTTGTCTACGATAAAGCTGAATAAGTTAGTTTATGTATTGTACAACAAAAGATTGAAGATAAGGTGGTTGAAGAAAGCGTCACTTAAGGAGGATGACGACCCACTACTTCTTGATCATTTGCCATCCGATGATGAATGGATTGTTGACGAAGATTCATCAGATGCTAGTGGATCATCGGGGTTGACTGTCAATCTTGATGATACATTGGATGTTGAATTTGGAGATGACGTGGATGGTAATGAAGGTAGTGAAGATGGTGATTTTGGGCGTGGCCGCGGCTCCCACATTACGCGTGGACGTGGACGTGTTCATGGACGTGTATGTGGACAAAAGAGAAAGATAGCAGCTTTAGGTTAGCGTCAACAACTTCTATTCGTATAGTAATTCACTAGATATTTTTTATTAATATCAACACTTCTCATATATTAATGTCACAAAAAAAGGAAAAGGACTGCAATTATTTAATGAGGAGTTAGATGAGGAGGACTATGGTGAAGAAGAAGATCTACAATTTACTAATGATTTGATTCGAAGTGACAATGATGATGATGATGATGGAGATGCCACTGGATAAGATCCGTATTTTAGACCACTGAATACGGATTCACTTGATTTACTAGCAAAATAAAAATATTATTATTATCTTATTTATGTAGTAATTTTGCGTAAAACTCGTCACATTCCATGGACATGAATCAAACATTGAAAATCGTTGGGGCGTCTCCTCAGAAGCGACGCGCTGCATTTCATAGGCCCGGGTGCAGTGATAAGTATGCGAGGGTTGCTAGGTCGTCGCCCGGAGCGCGCGCCACCTTTACATCCGAGGGTGGTGTCAAATGAGCAAGGATGCGCTACACTTCATAGGCCGGGTGTAGTGGAAAATATGCGAGGTTGCTAGGTCGTCGCCGAGCGCGCGCCACCTCGAAGTATGGGTGTGGTGTCAAATGTGCAAGAATCCTTGCAGCGTGGACGGGACAGACAGAGAAGTTAGTTCTTGCGTCTAGTAAGGGTAGAAAGGTGCGGTTTGGAACTTGGAACGTTGGCTCTTTGTGGGAGATCGGCGAAGTGGGGAGGTTATGAAAAGGAGGAGAATTCACATAATGTGTCTACAAGAGACTAAGTGGGTTGGCGAGAAGGCAAGAGTGTTAGCTCCTTGGGGTTACAAGCTTTGGTACTCTGGAAAGGATAGAAGTAGAAATGGAGTGGGTATCGTCATTGATAAAGAATTCATTGATGATGTGGTGGAAGTGTCAAGAAAGAGCGATAGAATAATGAGTATTAAGCTTGTGATAGGGGATGAGTTTCTAACTATCATAAGTGCTTATGCACCACAAGTAGGATTGGATGCATCGATCAAACAAGAATTTTGGGAAGATTTGGAAGAGGTTGTCGAACGAATTCCTATGGGTGAGAAATTGATCATTGGTGGTGACCTCAATGGGCATGTCGGTGTTAGCAGAGATGGCTTTGAGAGCATTCATGGTGGCTTTGGTTTTGGGGACGGGAATGAAGCAGAAATGATATATTGGATTTCGCATTAGCTCATGACTTGGGTATTATGAACACTTGGTTCGAGAAAAGGACTCTCATTTGGTGACATATAGAAACGGAGGTAATGCAAGTCGATTGATTTCTTTTTAGTAAGGAATGTTTGGAGGAAAAGTTTTACTAATTGCAAGGTAATACGGTGAGAGTGCCGCAACACAAAGATAGGGTTGTGGTGCTTGACTTTCGAGGTAAGAGGCACTTAAGAAAGAGAAGACCACAAGTTGACCCTCGAATTAAGTGGTGGAAGCTCCAAGGAGAGTCGACATACTTTTGTGGCTAAGATTCTTGATAGTGGTATTTGGTCCGATTGCACGGAGATGGATATAGATTCGATGTGGAACTTGTTGGAACACAACATAAAGGAAGTTGCAAAAGAAGTCTAGGAGAATCTAAAGGAAGCAGACCATCAAGTAAGGACACATCTTGGTGGAATGATGAAGTTAAGCAAGCGATAAAGACCAAACGTGAATGTTATAAGGTCTGGGTAAATGCTCGAGCGATGAGAATTATGAGAAGTACAAGAAAGCTCGAAGCTAAAAAGGCGGTGCGAAATGCCCGATCAAAGGTCAATCAAGAATTATATGCAAGATTAGATACTAAAGAAGGGGAAAAAGATATCTATAAACTTGCTCGAATGAGAGAGAAGAAGACGCGAGATATTGGAAAAGTTAAATGTGTAAAGATATTGACCAAAAAGTTTTGGTTCAAGATAAAGAGATAAAAGAGAGATGGAGGTCATACTTTGATACCCTATTCAATGGCCATCAAGAACAAGATATTGGGAATTTAAACATCCCCTCAAGTATGGTTAACCGAGAGTTTAAGAGAAGAATCCAAAAGGGTGAAGTGACAATTGCATTGAAGAAGATGGGGTCAAAGAAAGCAGAAGGACCACATGGTATACCTATTGAAATTTGGAGGTGTTTGGGGGAGAGAGGGATCGAATGGGTAACTATGCTTTTCAATAAGATTTGGAGAAGCAATAAGATGCCATCAGCATGGAGGAAAAGTATTCTCGTCCCTTTGTATAAGAACAAAGGTGATGTTCAAGATTGTTCTAATTATCGCGGAATTAAACTAATGAGTCATACCATGAAGTTGTGGGAGCAGTGATTGAACAAAGGCTCGGGAAATGTGTGAAGATAATGAGAAAATCGGTTTGGATTTATGCAGAAAGATCGACCATGGAAGCAATTTATCTTATCCGTGAGTTGATGGAACATTATCGAGATAAAAGAAAGATCTGCATATGGTTTTATTGATTTAGAGAAGGCGTATGATAAAGTACCAAGAGAAGTACTTTGGTGGGCCTTAGCAAAGAAGGGTGTATCGCGGAAATATATTGACATTATATAGGACATGTATGAGGAGCTAGTACAAGTGTACGTACTAATGTTGGGAGGATGGAAGAATTCCCTATTACGATTGGGGTGCATCAAGGATCTGCTCTTAGTCCTTTTCTCTTTGCCATAGTCATGGACGAATTGACAAGAGAAATTCAAAATGACGTGCCGTGGTGTATGATGTTCGCAGATGATATTGTGTTGATTGATGAAACGAAGGTTGGAGTGCACGAAATTGGAACTTTGGAGGATACTTTGGAAGCTCGAGGCTTTAGGAGTGACGAGTAAGGCGAATATATGGAGTGTAGGTTTAGCGAAAACAGTGATAGAGAGGCGGGGATGATCACATTTGATGGGAAAGTTGTTCATGGATTCACTTTCTTTCGGTATCTTGGATCTATTATCCAAAAGGATGGAGAGCTAGATGGCGATGTGGCTCACAGAATAAAGGCAGGGTGGTTGAAGTGGAAGAGTGCCACAGGGGTTTTATGTGATACCGGCATGCCTCATAGATTAAAGGATAAATTTTACCGCACGGCAATTAGGCCTGCGTTGTTATATGGCACCGAGTGTTGGGATGTAAAACAGTGTCACGTTCAAAAGATGAATGTGGCAGAGATGCATATGCTACGATGGATGTGTGGTCATACAAAAAAGGATCGGCTCAGAAATGAGGTGATCAGAGAGAAGGTAAGAGTTGCGTCTATAGAAGACAAGATGATGGAGAATCGATTACGATGGTTTGGTCATGTGAGAAGAAGACCTATTGATGCCCCAGTGAGGAGGCTAGAAAGTTGGGGAGCAAGTAATGTTGTGAAAGGTAGAGGAAGACCCAAGAAAACTTGGATAAAGATGATTGAAAATGATATGCGGTTTCTTGAAATTGGAGAAAGTATGGCGATGGAGAGGCAAATGTGGCGGGAAAGAATACGGATGGTGGATGGAGTCTGATTCTTTTTTTTTTTTTTTAATTCCTATTTTTTTTATTTCATGTTATCTTTTTTTTTTTTCCATTCATTCTCTTTTTTTATTTGCTTTTTTCTCTACTTTTTCCCTCTTTTTTCCCTTTATGTTATTTATGTAACGATTATTGACGGTTTCAAAGTTTGATTCATGTTAGCCGACCCCAAATCATTTTGGAACTAAGGCTTAGATGTTGTTGTTGTTGTATTGCTGACTTTTTTTATGTGGTGACTTTGTTATGTTTGTGTGATGACCATTGATTTCTATGTTGATGTAATGATGTTTTATGTGATGATTTGAGTTTGTTATTGCTTCTCTAGTAAATTCCGTCGCAAAGTTTTACGCTGGATGCCCTTCCTGTCGCAACTTTCATATGTAAGAGAAATGAGATGAAATTCATGCGCGTCACTCATGAACTTCATGAGATGAAAATTACTGGAAGATAATGATGGATTTTATACAAGAATAATGTTGAATTTTGAACAGTGTCAATGGATAAAACAGTATATCAACTCATCGTGGTCTCATGATATTTTCCATGCGTGTGAAAAAACTTGTGATGATGACGGTTATTTGAATTTCATCTCACTTTTCCATTGTATGAAGGTTGCGATAGGAAGGTATCCGGCATAAAATATTGCTACTTTGTATTTTGAATGATTTCATAGTGTTAACTCATTTTGATCATTTTTTACACTATAATTTTCATGTCACCGACCCAACATAGTTGGGATTAAGGAGCAAATGCTGATGATGATAATTACAAGTGGACAATAAGTAAATTTTGTGAAAAATGAGACATAATTTTGTTCTTTCTAAAAAAAATGTGTAGACGAGATTCATCATCATCTTGCACCTGACTCTCAACTATTGTTGGGTCCGGTGGCATGAAAATTATAGAGTCAAATAATAGCCAAACTTAGTTAAAACTATATAATCATGAAAATTTTAATCCAAATGCCCTTCATGCTGCAACGTTCATATGAAGGAGAAATGAGATGTTGAAAACGTCATCATCATAAGTTTTTCCACTTGCATAAAAAATATTGTGAAACGATAATGAGTTAAGATAATTGGTATAGTCATGTCCAGTTACAGGATTCATCATCATCTCGTTATCATCTGCACCTTAATCCCAACTATGTTTGAGTTGTTGGCATGAATCAAAGTTAGTTAACACTATAAAATCATGCAGAACACTTAGTAACATCTTAAGACGGATGCCATTCCTATCACAACCTTTATATGAAGAAAAAATGAGATGAAACTAAAATAACCGTCATCATGATAAGATTTTCCACTTGCTTTGAAAATATCATGAGATGGCGATGAGTTGAGATAATTGTTATAGTCATGTCTAGTTATAGGATTGATATTGTGAAATCATCATATACATCGTGGAACATAACGGGTATGTGTAGATGAGATTAAAGAAAAAAAAAAAATGAGAACGAGCAAGTAAATAATACTTTTTGAGAAGTTTTTTTGCTATCTAATTGCACCATAACAAATGTCAATCATTTTAATTGTTTACAATATTCCACAATAAAAAAATTATGTGTCTAGAGCGTCCGAAATTCTTGAGACGACACTGAGAGAGAGGGGGGGACAACCAAGTGCTTGTTTGGAAGCATCATTGTAGCACATGAATCCCTCGGTTCCTTGCGGTAATGCCAACACTGAATTTCAATTAAACTGTATTTCCACAGTGCTCGTTTTTGGGAGGGAGGGAGAGAGAGAGAGAGGGAGGGACCAAAAAGTACAATATTTGTATTGACCCCTAAACCTTCATATTTGAAAATACCGAGTGAGAATTTTGACCAAACAACAAAATTAGAAAGCTTAGGGGCATAGTAAAAAATAAAATAAATGTACGAATGTTTTGGTAAAACAAAAAATTTGAAGGTTTAGGGGTCTAGTAAAACACAACTGACTCTAAGGGATTATTATAATAAACTGTGAGAATCTACTGAACGAAAAAATGACCTAAAAAAGCTTATTGGTAAATCTTGGAATATATGAATTTAAGGGGATGCTTGGTAAAATAAGAAGGAATGGAAAGGGAATGGGAAAGAGAATGGATAGGAATGATACCCATACCACTCAAATTGTTGGGGTATGGGGGATTCCTCATTTTGGGGGAATTAGAGTCATAGTAGTGTAATTCCAAGCACACACTATGACTTTGATTCCCATACCTTACTCCCGAAACCCCACAACAAAGCACTCCCTAAATGTGAGTGAAGGTAGCTTAAGAATGATAAAAACTGAACTGGAAAAAAAAAAAAGAAAAAAAAAACTCCTCAAACGACGCCACAGATCCTGCCACATCCAAGTTGTTCAACCACAATAATGATCCCAAGATGCCTAGTCCTGATTCATAGATTACTATTAAAGATCTAAAAAATCGAGGCTCAAGTACAGAACTCAACTGCCTTACCAAGGACCGACCCACTAAGGCCAATGCAAAAGCCTTTCCAAAAGAAATATAAATCAATAGCAACTAATAACTAATAATTGAATGGTAATTAAAGAAATACGCCTAAACAGGCTTCCCTGCCATCTTCTTGCGCTGCTATAGCCTCGCCTGTCAAAACAGCCTTGCCGGAAGCCTGGATTGACTGATTGGTCTACGGGCTGCCCTCTGTTGCCATTTGATTGTGTTTGTCAGCGACGTCTTCCTCAGAGGCAAGAAGCACATGGAGGGATTTCGCTGCAGACTTGTGGTGAGGACTAAACGTTTGGCTGCAACGGAAGCATTTTCCGGTGGCACGGTGCTCTCTATACTCCTCTGCTGTCAAGTGGCGCATATTACCATGGGTTTGCTCAGTCGACGGGGAAGTCAGAGTAGGCGTGGTGGAAGGGGACCCCCCCCCCAATATGGTTGACACCAGCGAACTAGAAAACACGGAGCGACCTAGATCCTTAATCCAGCGTGAAGCAGGTGGCTGAGAATTGGAGTAGCGGCTGGGCGCTGGAGGGTGGCCGTTCTGTGCGCGCAATTTTTCACGCATAACTAAAAGCCGAGAACACATCTGTGAGTTTAGAATCTAGTAACATCAGGCGTATGTCAGGTTGAAGGCCAGCGAGAAACATGCCCACATATTGGGGCTCTGGTAATTCAGGTAATTGGGAAACAGGTGCTGTAAAGAGCGACACATACTCCTCCAACAACCCAGTTTGACGTGTGACGTGCATGGCTTCATATGGATTAATGGTGGAGTTATCATCGAATTGTTCAATTAGCTTGCATGTGAACTGCGACCAAGAGACGGATGTGAAACGGCACATAAGCCATTGAACCCAATAAAGTGCACCATATGGCATGGTGATGAGGGGCAACTTAAGGCGTGACTGATCAGGCGTCTCATGTACCCAAAAAAATCGTTTTGCCCGAGGCATCAAAAGGGGGCAGTTCAGGCGGAGCTGGACAGACTGACATATGGTACCCTGACGCACAAAATCAGAGACGGTAGTGGTAGGATCCGTGCGGGGCTGGGCATCCGGGAATACTGTGAATCTTCCACGAAAGGAGACACCCCCAGTTCACTGAGTTTGGCCATGATAGCCTGAAATTGCAACTGCTGGTTGCCGAGGGTTGGTTGGATGGCCTGAAGGCCAAGTTGGAGATCACCGATCAATGCATTGTTCCCGAGTCATCATGGATGGGGGAGCAGGTCGGACCATTTGCTAGAGTGAAGGTAGGTTAAGAACGGTAAAAATTGAATTGAAAAAAATGAAAACTCCTCAAACGAGGCCACAGGAAAAGAATCCTGCCACAGCGAAGCTGTTCAACCACAATAATGATCCCAAGATACCTAACCCTAATTCATAAACTATAACAACCTAAAAACTTGAGTCCCAATTAAATCACTCAACTAACTTACTAAGCCCTGACCGACCAAGGCCTCAACTTACCCAATAAAGCCCATGCAAAAGCCTTTTTAATGAAAATACTTAATAAATAAAATAGCAACTATTAACTAATAATTGAAAGGTAAATAAATAAACATGCCTAAACAGGCTGCCTTGCCATCCTCTTGCGCTGCTATCATTAAATGTACAATTATGGAGATGCTCTCCATATTTGTGATTCGCGCGCACACACCAGGCCTCCAATCCTGCCCCCGTCACTGCCTATGTGTTGGTCTCAGAATGGCACTAGGATTGTGCCTCACTGCCTCACCCAGGGGCGGATCTATGTAGATCCTGCATCCAGCCCAGTGCAACCCCATAATAAATCTTTATATATATATATATAGCTCAAAATGAGCCCAAACCAATCATAAGTCCACCATAAAAATGAAAATTATCACCAAATTCAATAATTATTCTCAAATTTATCTAATTTTAAGTGGGCTTATCATTATAAACTGAAAATCTCATTCTATTTTTGTTACATTGTTATATTACTATGTTTTTATATAATTGGTTGTTTATAATAATTTATTATAGGGTTTCGTGTAAATGTTTTTAATTTATTTATTTGGAACTGCATATCCAATTGTGTCTGATAGTCATAAATTGTGTTTTGTGTTTAAGCCTTTGAATTGTGGGAGTTCTCACTGAATTGGCAAGTTCCATAAAACTTTTAATTAAATTATATTGTCAAGTTGGTACGAATTATTAAAATTTTTGTAGACTTATATTCGTCTTAATGTGAGATTAAATTATTACTTGTAGATGAGTTTTTCGTAAAAAAAAATTATAATTTGCTTTATTAGATTAATTATGAGGAGTTTAGGAAGACATTTTTAAGTTAGATTTTTTTCTTTTATAATTCTCTATGAATTTTTATAATTTCTTTTATTTTGTTTAAAAATATTGTATGAAATTTAATACGTCAAATATTTAACTCTCAGCCCACCCCACTATCAATTCCTGGATCCACCCCTGGCCTCACCATGACCCGTCCCGGAAGCTTGTATACTCAGGCCTCGTTTACTTCATATTACTAAGTTGGATATACTATTTTATCCAACCTAATGACATGTTTACATTAATTGATGCGAGGCCATGATAAATTTCATTGCCTGGGTTAAATCCTCACTTTTAAGGGATAACTCACCATACCTATAACGAGGGTTTATTAATTCCACCATTATATGTGATGCAAGTTAGTCAAAAATACATAATTGAAGTAATGATCCATTGTAGTAAACAAGTGATACATCTATATCATGAATATCATCCAAGCAATCATGTCAAGTAAACATGAGATTTTTTTGGATAATTTAATAAAAAGTCCATCCGCAATCAATTTTTATCAATCATTTCTAATCCTATCTCAAAAAGTAAACGAGGCCTCACGGTATTATTAACATATAAATCAAACTACTGGAGTATATTCCCATGAAGTCCAGAGAAATATGCCAAGTTCGCATCATATAATAGGAGTACTAAACAGATAGGAAAGAGAAATGACAGCCTATTATTGTTATCAGCTTGTATATAGAGACATGACGGTACGCTAAAATGGAGAAAGGTTGGATCACTGTCAAAACTTTGGATGCAATTAAAAAGTTAACATATGAATCTACTGTATCCCGATAATGTTAGACACGATACTAAATGGGAGAGGACCACTTTCAAGGCAGGCATCAAAACAAAGAAGATACCTAACTGGGTTCAAATCATTGGATGAAAGAGGAAAACAAGGGAAGAGACAGAAGCTACACAGATTGTTCAAACAAAGTTATGCAGATGGCTCGCACATCTTTATTCATAGGAGCATCATCGAATTGAGTGGTTACACACTGGTTCAACCGTTCAAATGATGGACCTCAGCAGAATGATCATAATAGTAACTGGTACAGTTTTCACCAATTCTGCATTCAGTTAATTTTAATATTTTACAAAACATGATTCTTTATGCCACTCAGTATGATATCAATTTCCCAACCACTCAATCTCACCCGAATTAATCCCGTGTCATGCAGTCTCCTTTACTCGCCATATTCACCCAAACACCTTTTTTCATTCAAAATTCTTAATTATTCCATAAATTAGGAATCAAATGTATTAAACATAATCATTTCAGAAGACGCACCAAATTCAGACCCAACCCACCACCATCTCCATTTCAAAGCATTAATCGAGTAAAAACCAAATCGAAAATTGTTTTGACACAGAAAGAAGCAGAAGATAAGTAAGAAAACCTGTTGAGAAATGGCGTGGTGGGCAATCTTGTAATCCTTCTGGAGAAAATATAGACCGGCGGCGGATGCCAATGCGGCGCCTGTGAAGAACGACGCAAATCTCACTCGCAGCATATAACCCATTCTTCCTTCGGTTTCCGGGAAACTCTCCCCCCTTTTTGATTTTTTTTTAATTTTCTCACCTTTTTTTTTTTGATAAATATGAATATTTTTGTTTTGTTAAAGATTATATATATATATATATGGATTGACTACGGTGGCCCTTAATGGTGAAATCTAGAAACCAATTGTATTATTAAGTAATTTCATTGCATATTTGTTATTATTTGTTGCAATTTCTGGTGCTAAGATATGTCAAATAATAATGCAATAAAAAAATATATAAATGCATATAATTCTACTCATCTACAGCCTTTAGATCACTAATATCAATGGCCTACAAAAGTTTCTAGATTTCACAAGGTAATTAGTTTTCATATGATCTATTTCCTATATATATATATATATATATGTTATAAACATTGAGAGAAAGAGGAAAATATGAAAGAAGATGAGAGAAACAAATGAAATTGTGTATATTATTATGAAGGTCATAGGCCTCTATTTATAGGTACACATCTAGGATTTTAGGAGCATATTAGTCATTCATCAAATACATGACTTATTTACAACACTCCCTCTTGAATGACTATTTACATAAATTTCTACTGGAATAATTCGAAGAAAAACCTAACGAGAGAAAAACTTTCAAACTATTTGGAGTGATCTTGTAACACGTATAACTTGCTGCATCATAATGCTGTTAGGAAAAGTTCCGAGTAATAATTGAATTTGCTCCCCCTCAAATCGATCATTCTTGTATGAATATTCATGTGCCGTCTCAGTAAAACCTCATGGGACAAAAACTAAGTGATCATAAGAGTTAAGTTTCTCCGTATACAGAATATTCATATAGGAGTATCCATGTGTTGCCTCATCAAAACCTTGTCAAGAAAACCATGTGGGGAAAACTTGATCGAAGGAAAAAGAGTACAACTACTCCTTCGTACTTTATTTCTTGAGGTCTAATATCGATCTTTGTAATGTCCTCATCATGCCATGAATTTGCCTCGTCAAAACCTTATTAGGAAAAACCCAGCGGGAAAAATCCTAATGAAGGGAAAAGAGTACACTATTCATGTTAATATGCCATCCTAGTTGCCTCGTTAAAAACCTTGCTAGGAAAACCCAATGGGATAAAACTTCAACCAAGGAAAAAAGAGTGCAACGCGTATTTTTATATAAATATTCTTCAGGCATTTAAAAATCCCCCGCGAATTAGCATAGGTATCATATTCAGTGCAAGTTAAAATCTCGAACTCACATGTTGGTGAGACATGTCATCTCTTCTGGAGATTTCATATTAGTTGTTGTTAAACTCATCAACCATAATATTCTGAGCTTCATGTGTTGCAATAATTTCATAATAATTGGGAGATGTTGTTAGTAAGATTTACTTCATAGATTTTTAGTGGCAGTTTTATTGAGCTCTTCAGGAGTCCCAATTAAGTTATACTACTATGAAGTATAATTGCTATAATTGCAAATCTGTTATTTATTTTCTTTATGAAACTTTCGGATTAGAAAACATCATTTATATCGTCTCTCCCCTTGATCCACACATCACTTGTAGAACACGAATGGATACATCTTCTTCTCACCACACACCATATTGCCTCTATGCAAATAGTTGGGATAATTTCATTCTTCTATTATAGCCCACAATTCTTTCAGATCTAGTGGGTGATTGATCTTATTTCAACGCACTCTCAATGCATTATAAATGCAGAGAACCATATAAATAAATATAAAAAAAATTGCAGATAGCATTGAAGTTTTCAATACCTTCTTTGAATGTTGACCATTAGATGATGAATTAAGCCTTGATTATATAATAGTTCATGTAGAACTAGTAAGATATACAAATGCAATAATTACATTGAGATGTGATGCTTCCGGACCATGAATCTCTTCATCATCATTTGGTATAAAAGTTTCCTTAATATGATCAGGTGACAGATCAATCATTTTGATGAGCGTATTTCATTCATGTAAATCACTCTATACCTTCTAGATATAAGTGAGTTGATATATAATAATACACTTTCCAAGTATTTGTAACCCAAGGTATATTCTAGATATTTCAATACGATCTCAAATTATCTTTTCAAATATTCAAGTGTGAGTTGGATCTCTTCTGTAGTTCCAATCAATCTAAGATCATTCATATCTATATATGACATTGAGTCATTAATATACCTTTCTTTAGTCGAATAATATTGATTAATATGGTTATTTCAAATTCGACTATAATATTTGAATCTATATAAAGACTCTTGCAATTTGAAGGAATATATATATATATATATATATTGATTTATATGCTTCAGGCATATCATCCATCTAGGATTTTATGTATTCATAAGACAAATTTTCATGTACTTTCAAATCTCACTCAATATCTATATATAATTCAATTCAGGAGTGGTCTTATAAAAAATATAATCATTGTAAGCAATTTTGATTACAAAAGTCATGCTTCATATCTCATGTTTGCATGAGTAATGCTTAAAATTGGTGGCAACTCTTCAAGAGTTTCAATTATCATAATCATATAATGTATGAATATTAATCAATATTCAACAAATTTTATTCAATATGATATTTTGAACTGCAGGCCAAATAACAAATTATTGACATTAATCTAAATCATATTATATTGTTTTGCCCATCTTGACCAAATATTTTATTTCTGACATTAATCAACTTAGATCATTATGATCTTTATTTGTATCAAGTGCTATTGTTAAATCTATTTATATAGGCTCCAGATTTCATTTTAACAAAATTCGTAGAACGTTATATAATTTAATTCTCTTCAAGAGTATGCTCTTCAAGAGCGACGTCCTAAGGACGTTGAATTTTGTCACTAATGTTTATTTTTGATCTCCAGAGATATATAATATAGTTCTCACCATTTAGGTGGGCTAGCCTTAAACTCAATTGTAGCACCTGCATGTGTCTTCCAAGACATCAATTTCTAGCTAGATTTATTTAAACTCTTCCGGAGTATATACATATAATTGATTGCAGTTTCTGCAAAATCGATAATCATTTGAACTTCAAGTTCATAATTTTTCAAATAATTTTCTTGATCGGTTGATACTTTCCTCCCCATAATGTCGGGAATGATACTGTCTTACAATATCAATCTTATTCATATCACCCATCAATACTTCAGGTATTGTCATAAATAGAACCATACCCGACATATTTTCATATTCAATTGGAGCCATAAAGGGGGATATGTGTTAGGAGTGTGCCCTCGAATGCCACTCAGAGGATGTTGAGTGAGGGCATTGTACTTTTTATTATGTAATTCATAAGGCAAATGGATGTTTCTTTATCTACTGGTAGTTACTGGCATTCCTAACTCGTAAATATATATAGAAACTAGTCCGTGTATTTGAGAGCAAAACGTTCCACTCCTGTAATGTCCCGACTTTCTAGGGGTATTTATTGGGGAAAATAAATAAAAAGGTAAATTTTGACAACAATAATTTTCTTTTGAGAATAAAAAAATTCTCGCCTACAAAGTCGTGTCGTTACACTGACATAAATTACATACCTTTAAATAAGGCAACAATACGACATAAAGACGAGACAAAATTAGCTCCAATGCTTTGGCCAAAGACTTATGATCTCATCTGCCAATAACCGCATAGGACATATAACCCGTTCACTAACAAGAGAAAGAATTCTATCTTGGTATTCAGTAGGACCTGCTACTTGCCCGTCAAGACACACGTCGAGGTTGACCCCCAGCTTTCGGTTTTCTGGGTCGAACTACTCTAATGAAACTCTTAACGTCACAAGCACATCCCTACCAAATTCTCAAGTCGAAGGTTCACGACACTACGCCATAAGTGCTCATATGCAATGCTTTTTGTAAAGCATTGCAACCATAGCGTCGCAATAGCTCTCACACTTGTGATCTTCTGCAACACTAGTAAAAAAGTATTGCATTAGACATGAATGCAGTGTTGCTTGAGAATAATACTATTGCAACGTGCAACACCAATTGAAAGTGTTGCATTTAACTTAATAATAATAAAATTATTAAAATTAAATATATTATTAAAAACTACACAAGAACTTTTAGATTTTGATCTATTCATACTTCAAAATGAGATAAATAATTTATTATAAATTTTAACATTAATTATGAATATATTATGTAAATAAATATATATTTTTTAATTTAAATTACAATTTAAAATTTTATAATTAAAATTATATTAATTAATTAAACAAATAATTATATAGATATAAATATATATTTTTATATAATAATACATGTAACTTATAGTTTCCCCCCTTAACAGATCTAGAACTTCCCTCCTTGAACCAAAAAAAGAAATAAAAAACAAAACTTCCCTCCTAAACAAAATTTTTCACGGTACACTTTCCCCCTTCATTGTCCCGTTTTCCCCCTTTCCTCCTTTACTCACTCAGACACTTAACACTTCCAGACACTAAACACTTCAATTAGGGTGTCGATTTGCCCCTTCCAGCTCTGAATTGCCCCTTCCAGCTCCGACTTGCACCTTCGATTAAGGTTTATATTGGTAATTAATAAACACCCACTTCGATTAGGCTTCGATTTGTAGCTTCAGTTTGCATTTGTTAAACATCCACTTCGATTAGGGCTTTGATTTGTAGCTTCGAGCCTCGAATTAGTAATTGGTGAACACCCACTTCGATTAAGGTACTTTTTTTGCATTTGCTTTCGTTTCTTGTTTTAAGATATATTTCATGGTATTTTTACATTGCATGGTATTTGATTGAGATATATTACATGGTATCTGTTTTGATTTGCATTGCATGGTAGTAAATTTTCTGATCAGATTGATCTATTGAGGGAAGGTGTATGATACTTGTTGGTGTCGCTTGTTGTAGTAAGTAATTCCATATACTTTTGAGTGATTTACCAGTGATAACTATTATAATATTCTTGATGAGTATGATTGTGTTAGAATTTGTATCTAATATTTGCTTTCTTTTGTGTTATGTGAAAGTACTCGTGTGGTTCTTATGTGAAATCATAAATAAATTCATGATGCCGCTGTTGTGGGTCATGCAAACTACAAGATCTTTTTTGTATTTGTTATATACGCTGTGATCGCATGTATATACTCCTTGGTATGTTCAAGATAATGATGATCTTTCTATGTTCAAGATGGGTCAATATAGTTTAAGCTATATTTTGTGAGTTTAGAGTGTTCTTTTCTACTGAAGAGTGAACATCCTTCTTGACCAAGTGGCATGACTGCTACTTCTCTTCATTCTTAGTTCTTTTTCATTTCTGCTTTGTGTTGGTACTGCAAATGGTGCAACCAGTGCATACATTAAGCTAGTATATGATGATATTTTTTATTTCAGGTCATCAGGGAGCTATTGTGTGTTCGTTCTTTAACCAGTTAAGTAGTCAATGGTTTGAGCATTATACTATATATAGATAGATAATTTATAATTTGTATTATTAAGTTTCTTATGTCTTATATATGCCTCCTTTTTTTCTTCTTAATTTTGCTGATGAAGGTCGGGACAAGGAAGATTGAAAGCTTTGTAATATTTATTTAGCAAACACGTTTTTGGTGAAATAGATAAGGTACTGTGCTCACAGAGATACATGTATTCACACAAACTGCTTGCGTGCACACACATTGAGTGACTAACAGTGAAGGCATTGTCGAATTCGGTATTTATTTTCTTGTTTAATTTCTTATTTTGCAGGTCAGTCGTGAGTCATTTTAAATCTCTGATTCACAATCTTCTACTCTGTTCTACTACTCTGTTTTATCATCATCTACTCTGTTTGATCAGGTAAATAACAAAACTCAAAATAAATTACGTGTCTCAAATATTTGTGATGTAAATTAATTATCTCTTTCCTTTTATTATTACAGGCTGCCCCTTATCGATTCATTGGGATTTGTAGTGGTACCTAGGTTTAGTGTTACTAGGTAGCGGGTATATTATCGTAATGGATAATGAGCATACCATTTGGATAGGACTTCCACGATATAGTGTAGAATATGTAATTGGGATAAAATCTTTTTTGAAAAATGCTTTTCCCATTTTTGGCAAATGAGATGAGATGAAGTGCCCCTGCAAGAATTGTATTGAGCGTAAATGGCATCGTCAAGATATAATTTATGATCATCTCATATGCAGTGGGCCTTCTCCAGTACATGCCAAATGGATTTGTGAGGTTTCGCATACGAAATTAAGAGCTAGTGATGATTTTATGGATTGTGAAATGTGGATGAATTTTGGAGATAATTTAGATGCAATGTTTAATTGTACCGGTAAGAAATTTGAAAACCTAGGAGATTGTGAGGATAGACCAAACCTAGAGGCTAAAAAGTTTTATCAGCATGTTAAAGAGGGAAAACAACCATTATATCCTGGTTGCACTAAGTTTTCTCGCTTAAGTTTTATGATCAGGCTTTATTATTTAAAGTGTGCTCATGGAATTAGTGAGTCAGCTTTTGGGGAATTATTAAAGCTGATGAGAGAAGATTTTCCTAATGCCCACCTTCCTTTGTCGTTCAATGCTGCCAAAAATATAATTAGGGATTTAGGTCTAGATTACCAAAAAATACATGCCTGCCCAAACAGTTGCATGTTGTATTGGGCAGAAAATAAAGATAAAGATGTTTGTCAAATTTGTGGTGTCTCGAGGTGGGTTCTAGAAGAAAAGAAAGGTACTGCTGCTAATAATGATCCAGAGAAAATAATTTCTAAAGTACCGGCAAATGTTATGAGGTACTTTCCACTGAAACCGAGGTTGCAAAGGCTTTTCATGTGTAAAGATTTTTCCAAATTGATGACATGGCATGTAGTTGGGTGAAAAGATGATGGGAAACTAAGGCATCCAGCTGATGGTGAGGCATGGAAGACGATGGATGCTTATTATACTACTTTTTCTTCAGAAATTCGAAACATTAGGTTAGGTGTAGCATCTGATGGATTTAACCCTTTTCGGACAATGAATTTAAGTCACAGTACTTGGCCAATTGTATTAGTGAATTACAACCTTCCTGTAACACCCCCAAAACCATCCGGGATATTACAGCGCCATGGGTCCCGCGCCGGAACCCACCAGGCTAAAAACCATTTCAAAAATGTTTGAAAAATGCCAAAAGGCCAATGACGGTAATATTTTAAATACTCAAATATTTTCAAAAACATAGTTGTCAAATACCGTCATAAAATACCTTTTAAAATACAAGGCGAAGTGCCAATTCTCAACAGTTTAAAATGTACGTTAAGCCACCCCTTAAACGTACCGATAAAATAGTTAGGAAAAAAGGTTTAACGAAATAACCCAAGTTCGCAAAATGCCAAAAGACCATTTTGAAAGTACACACGAGTTGGTAAAGATACCGAAAGCCATTTAAAAATAGACACGCATTGGATAAAAACACAGTTCAAAATACACATTTGCAGCGGAAATACAACCAAAAAAGAATACTCGATACTCAAATAAATGTCACAGCCAGTATCACCCGGGAAGCTCACCCCTTCACGACCGCTACTAGCTCGATCTCCGAGTACCTAAAAAAAAGCCCACGACGGGGTCAGCCACAATACTCAACAATGATATCGATCACATCATCATAAAAAATTACATACCAATGTAATAATACTGTAAGAATACTACCAACGTAATCTTACCGTCATAACCTTACCAATCCATGGCAATTCATAATAAATCAATCCTTACCATAATTCACATTTCGTATTCTCAAATGACGAAATGAACTCAACAACAATTATCTGTACTGTATTCCAAAAATACCAACAGTCCTCAAAATATCATCATAACTCATAAGTGCGGAAATAATCCAATTTGTGCCAAATCCTGTCCGTCGGATTACACAATCAACTCTCAACCTGGATAAACCAATAACATACAACATATCTGTATATCAACTACCACAAAACAATGAATACACAAGTCCTGAAACATCGACGTACAGTCCGAATGCTCATACGGTCAATAATAACGATCAACCAATACATCACTGAGAATATCATCGATATGATGAGCTCCAATACGACCAACCCAAGGTCAAAGTACAACCGAAATTATCATCAACATGATGAATTCCAATACGATCGACAAAGGGTCAACAATAACCGAGAATACCCTCAACATGGTAAACTCCAAATGATCAACAAAGATCGACGATAACCGAGAATACCCTTGACGTGGTGAACTCCAAATGATCAACAAAGATCAACAATAACTGAGAATACCCTCAACAAGGTAGACTCCAAATGATCAACAAAGGACCAACAATAACCGAGAATACCCTCAACAAGGTAGACTCCAAATGATCAACAAAGGACCAACAATAACCGAGAATACCCTCAACAAGGTAGACTCCAAATGATCAACAATAAAGGATCTCAAAGAAATAACTTTGACTGTCGAACATACCCCTCGGGCGTATGAACAACCAGTCGCAAACCGTCGAACATATCCAATCATACATGGATTATGAACGACCCAATAATATGGCTCAAAAGATGGACATCACAGTACGCCCGATCCGGAAATGTGTCCGTGCACAAGCCACCCCGGGTATCGATCAAATACACATGTGGTCTTGTACCTAATTAGCCTCACGAAACTACCTTTCGTGTGCATGGTTCAATGTGGATTAATATCAACACATAACCATGGTGTGCCCAGCTAAAAATCCTACACAATAACCAATCGGAATGCAGATATGATTCCAGATATGTCACGATGCAACATGACAACGAAACTCAAAGAATCACATATCCAATAAGGATCAAAAGACTCACTGAAGTGAACAACAACAGACTGGCAATGAAAAGTCGACATGACTAATCAATATCCAAAACAACAATTCTGGGATCATCATCCCCGACAAATGATCAACACAATCAACGATCTCAATACAATCAGCCCTGGGATCATCATCCCTCAACGAAATAATCAATACGAATCAACATACAACATATACAATAATTCCTCAAAACAATTATCCTCGTAATTGAACAATACTGGAATTACCTCAAGCCAAAGACAATATCCTTTCCACGAACCAACATCCCTGATCGAATACGCAGTTATACGAATAATCTCAAATAAGGTACCATCCATTTAATACCAATAAACCTTTATCCCGATACTTATGTCATCACGTTAACTATCCTCGATATCCGATATACTATACCCTTGACCAAAGATAACTCACGTCTTCCTTGAACACAATTAAATCATATACCTTATGATTTAATACAAGCCAGAGCACGATATACAACTCATTAACCGACAACTTACCTTTCTAACAATATTGCTATACGAATTATAAATGAAATGAAAATGAAACCATTCATCAAATATTATAAACTGAACAAGTATGAACTTGCCTCGATACCGATACCACGAAGCTGTTACCAGAATCCATTGCCTTCGTCTCCGAGCTCCTCAGCCCTGTCCAAAAGCAACCTACGAACTCTTCAACCTTGACCGCAACACAACGGCCATAATTAATGCTCAATTAATGCGACCTAATGCAATAATCAAATGACAACACATCCGATAATAATCAATAACCGGTATAACCAACCAAATCAAACTCAGCGGCTCAATAATACTTCGACCATTTACAAAACCGAACAATACAACTCAAACAATTACGAACTCATATAAACAATCCAAGCTGAAATCCGATAAATCATAATTATCAATCAATAACCGATCAATAAACCCAACAGTTCCACAATATCTCGATTAAACACAGTCTTAAACAATCCAGTTCAAACCATCACGAATTCATACTCACAACACGAAAATACTACACTGTCTGCCTACTTAGCGCGCGTTAAACGCATAACGTAGCGTGCGCTAAGTTACCCTCATTAGCGTGCGCTAGCCAGTAAGCTTAGCGTGCGCTAATGCTACATAGTGGCATGTATTCCAAGCATCGACTAACACCTTGCGATTACGAATCCGAATGAAAAGGAAATCATACTCCAAGATTAACAATAACTTCCCAGATTCAAACTCATCATCATACTCGAAATCATATTTGTATTCTTATACGAATATTATATCAAAACACATAACTTGGCTCTAGATACGAATATCCCATATTCATATCCAAAACACCAACACCTTCTATACATAATCATCATATCCTATAATTTCAGAGTTCTTCAAGAACATGAAATATCCGACATCACGTTCAAAACAACATAATCCGAGGTATATATCATAATGTTTATCATTTTCTTCATCATGCAAATCACATAATCAAACCAACCCGATAACAAGGATCATCTCATACATAATCTGGAATACAACCTCATATCATGACTTAACTCATCTAAATCGACCACTGAAATTATCGTGATTCAGAAATCCATAATTCAACCTCATCAAGTTAAAGGAATCACCATTAACATGGAGAATCTTAAATAACATCCGAAAACTCTTATCATAATCCCATAAAATTTCATATAATACGTCACATGATTATCCAACATGTTCCTCACATGTAATCATCCTTAAAAACGAATAACTAATAAGGGATACGAATATTACCTGGGTTTAGATGAACCAAGAAGAAGAACACTTGAACTCCATTCCAAGAATCATGAGTAACTTGAAGAACAAGGCTTGAATCCATGCTCTCTATCTTAATCTCGGTAGAGATCATCATCTCGGAGTGTTTCTGGACCTCAAGTACCTCCCGGAGCTCTCTCTATCGAGTGAAAGGAAAGAAGTGGACGAAAATGCTTCATAACACCCTCCTGTCCCTTTTTTATAAAGTGTATTACTAGCGTGCGCTAAACCTTATGTTTAGCGTGCGCTACGGCCTTAGCGTGCGCTAACCGACTTTGTTAGCATGCACTAACGCAGCCCAGAGGCCACTGTCTTGCCTCGAACATGAGCTTACGTACGTAATGCCCATGCTTTAGCGTACGTAACTTACACTGTTTAGTGTACGCAAGTCCTTACATTTAGCATGCGCTAATATCAGTTGACTTGCTACAGTCTACGTACCGCATGTGCCCCCACATGCCGATCTAACAAGGATAAGATTCCTTTTGACCGATCTACAATTAGCGTGCGTTAAGCCTCATGCTTTAGCGTGCGCTAATACTTCAGGACAACAACCGTTGACTTACCAGAACGTGCGCCGAAAGCAGCCGGGTCCACACGCAGATTCCTTCCGATCTAACTGCATTTAGCGTGCGCTACATTCTGCCTCTAGCGTGCGCTAACCATGAACGATAGTGTGCGCTATACTTGAATACTAGCGCGCGCTAATCAGGTTATACTTAGCCATTTTCCAACTCTCCTCGTCCGTCTCGACATACCAAATACGAACATATGGCATACTGAATACATGTACTGAATCCAATAACATCATCATACGATATACCCAATATCAAAAGTACGATAACCTGATACACGATATCCTCAAAAAAAATTGTCGAACCACTACGATAGTTATACGAGTACAAATACAGCTGTCTCAGTTCTCAATTTATTTTATCCATACTGTATAGACACCAAGCCATCCAGTATATCTTAGATAAAATAACGCAAAAAATTCATACTGAAAATTCGGGTATTACATACTACCCCCCTTAAAATAAGTTTCGTCCTCGAAACTTGCAACCTGCCACAAACAACAGATCAACCCAAAATTTCCAACTCATCACAAAAACAATCAGTCGTCGCCACAAGCGAATAACCAAAACGATATACTTACAGGTGCGTGAAGTCGATGATCTCCCGTGATACTAGCACACGACTCCCATATGAAGTCTCAAAACAATACCAACACACGCCAATATCACAAATAACAATTGGAAAATATCTCAAAAATTTTGGAAACTCCAAAAATCGATTTGACTCAAAAGTCAGAAAATCATTTTCAAAAGTCACGCTACTACCGTCCCGGTAGAGCCACATAACACACACGCGCGGGTTTCAAAAAACCCAAGCTCCGATACATCTTCTGTAACACCCCCAAAACCATCCGGGATATTACAGCGCCATGGGTCCCGCGCCGGAACCCACCAGGCTAAAAACCATTGAAAAAATGTTTAAAAATACCAAAAGGCCAATTACGGTAATATTTTAAATACTCAAATATTTTCAAAAACATAGTTCTCAAATACCGTCATAAAATACCATTTAAAATACAAGGCGAAGTGCCAATTCTCAACAGTTTAAAATGTACGTTAAGCCACCCCTTAAACGTACCGATAAAATAGTTAGGAAAAAGGGTTTAACGAAATAACCCAAGTTCGCAAAATGCCAAAAGACCATTTTGAAAGTACACACGAGTTGGTAAAGATACCGAAAGCCATTTAAAAATAGACACGCATTGGATAAAAACACAGTTCAAAATACACATTTGCAGCGGAAATACAACCAAAAAAGAATACTCGATACTCAAATAAATGTCACAGTCAGTATCACCCGGGAAGCTCACCCCTTCACGACCGCTACTAGCTCGATCTCCGAGTACCTAAAAAAAAGCCCACGACGGGGTCAGCCACAATACTCAACAATGATATCGATCACATCATCATAAAAAATTACATACCAATGTAATAATACTGTAAGAATACTACCAACTTAATCTTACCGTCATAACCTTACCAATCCATGGCAATTCATAATAAATCAATCCTTACCATAATTTACATTTCGTATTCTCAAATGACGAAATGAACTCAACAACAATTATCTGTACTGTATTCCAAAAATACCAACAGTCCTCAAAATATCATCATAACTCATAAGTGCGGAAATAATCCAATCTGTGCCAAATCCTGTCCGTCGGATTACACAATCAACTCTCAACCTAGATAAACCAATAACATACAACATATCTGTATATCAACTACCACAAAACAATGAATACACAAGTCCTAAAACATCGACGTACAGTCCGAATGCTCATACGGTCAATAATAACGATCAACAAATACATCACTGAGAATATCATCGATATGATGAGCTCCAATACGACCAACCCAAGGTCAAAGTACAATCGAAATTATCATCAACATGATGAATTCCAATACGATCGACAAAGGGTCAACAATAACCGAGAATACCCTCAACATGGTAAACTCCAAATGATCAACAAAGATCGACGATAACCGAGAATACCCTTGACGTGGTGAACTCCAAATGATCAACAAAGATCAACAATAACTGAGAATACCCTCAACAAGGTAGACTCCAAATGATCAACAAAGGACCAACAATAACCGAGAATACCCTCAACAAGGTAGACTCCAAATGATCAACAAATGACCAACAATAACCGAGAATACCCTCAACAAGGTAGACTCCAAATGATCAACAATAAAGGATCTCAAAGAAATAACTTTGACTGTCGAACATACCCCTCGGGCCTATGAACAACCAGTCGCAAACCGTCGAACATATCTAATCATACATGGATTATGAATGACCCAATAATATGGCTCAAAAGATGGACATCACAGTACGCCCGATCCGGAAATGTGTCCGTGCACAAGCCACTCTGGGTATCGATCAAATACACGTGTGGTCTTGTACCTAATTAGCCTCACGAAACTACGTCTCGTGTGCACGGTTCAATGCGGAATAATATCAACACATAACCATAGTGTGCCCAGCTAAAAATCCTACACAATAACCAATCGGAATGCAGATATGATTCCAGATATGTCACGATGGAACATGACAATGAAACTCAAAGAATCACATATCCAATAAGGATCAAAAGACTCACCGAAGTGAACAACAACAGACTGACAATGAAAAGTCGACACGACTAATCAATATCCAAAACAACAATTATGGGATCATCATCCCCGACAAATGATCAACACGATCAACGATCTCAATACAATCAGCCCTGGGATCATCATCCCTCAACGAAATAATCAATACGAATCAACATACAACATATACAATAATTCCTCAAAACAATTATCCTCGTAATTGAACAATACTGGAATTACCTCAAGCCGAAGACAATATCCTTTCCACGAACCAACATCCCTGATCGAATACGCAGTTATACGAATAATCTCAAATAAGGTACCATCCATTAAATACCAATAAACCTTTATCCCGATACTTATGTCATCACGTTAACTATCCTCGATATCCGATATATTATACCCTTGACCAAAGATAACTCACGTCTTCCTTGAACACAATTAAATCATATACCTTATGATTTAATACAAGCCAGAGCACGATATACAACTCACTAACCGACAACTTACCTTTCTAACAACATTGCTATACGAATTATAAATGAAATGAAAACGAAACCATTCATCAAATATTATAAACTGAACAAGTATGAACTTGCCTCGATACCGATACCACGAAGCTGTTACCAGAATCCATTGCCTTCGTCTCCGAGCTCCTCATCCTTGTCCAAAAGCAACCTACGAACTCTTCAACCTTGACCGCAACACAACGGCCATAATCAACGCTCAATTAACGCGACCTAATGCAATAATCAAATGACAACACATCCGATAATAATCAATAACCGGTATAACCAACCAAATCAAACTCAGCGGCTCAACAATACCTCGACATTTACAAAACCGAACAATACAACTCAAACAATTATGAACTCATATCAATAATCCAAGCCGAAATCCGATAAATCATAATTATCAATCAATAACCGATCAATAAACCCAACAGTTCCACAATATCTCGATTAAACACAGTCTTAAACAATCCAGTTCAAACCATCATGAATTCATACTCACAACACGAAAATACTACACTATCTGCCTACTTAGCGCGCGTTAAACGCATAACGTAGCATGCGCTAAGTTACCCTCGTTAGCGTGCGCTAGCCAGTAAGCTTAGCGTGCGCTAATGCTACATAGTGGCATGCATTCCAAGCATCGACTAACACCTTGCGACTACGAATCCGAATGAAAAGGAAATCATACTCCAAGATTAGCAATAACTTCCCAGATTCAAACTCATCATCATACTCGAAATCATATTCGTATTCTTATACGAATATTATATCAAAACACATAACTTAGCTCTAGATACGAATATCCCATATTCATATCCAAAACACCAACACCTTCTATACATAATCATCATATCCTATAATTTCAGAGTTCTTCAAGAACATGAAATATCCGACATCACGTTCAAAACAACATAATCCGAGGTATATATCATAATGTTTATCATTTTCTTCATCATGAAAATCACATAATCAAACCAACCAGATAACAAGGATCATCTCATACATAATATGGAATACAACCTCATATCATGATTTAACTCATCTAAATCGACCACTGAAATTATCATGATTCAGAAATCCTTGATTCAACCTCATCAAGTTAAACGAATCACCATTAACATGGAGAATCTTAAATAACATCCGAAAACTCTTATCATAATCCCATAAAATTTCATATAATATCGTCACATGATTATCCAACATGTTCCTCACATGTAATCATCCTTAAAAACGAACAACTAACAAGGGATACGAATATTACCTGGGTTTAGATGAACCAAGAAGAAGAACACTTGAACTCATTCCAAGAATCATGAGTAACTTGAAGAACAAGGCTTGAATCCATGCTTTCTATCTTAATCTCGGTAGAGATCATCATCTCGGAGTGTTTCTGGACCTCAAGTACCTCCCGGAGCTCTCTCTATCGAGTGAAAGGAAAGAAGTGGAGGAAAATGCTTCATAACACCCTCCTATCCCTTTTTTATAAAGTGTATTACTAGCGTGCGCTAAACCTTATGTTTAGCGTGCGCTACGGCCTTAGCGTGCGCTAACCGACTTTGTTAGCATGCACTAACGCAGCCCAGAGGCCACTGTCTTGCCTCAAACATGAGCTTACGTACGTAATGCCCATGCATTAGCGTACATAACTTACACTGTTTAGCGTACGCAAGTCCTTACATTTAGCGTGCGCTAATATCAGTTGACTTGCTATAGTCTACGTACCGCATGTGCCCCCACATGCCAATCTAACAAGGATAAGATTCCTTTTGACCGATCTACAATTAGCATGCGTTAAGCCTCATGCTTTAGTGTGCGCTAATACTTTAGGACAACAACCGTTGACTTACCGGAACGTGCGCCGAAAGCAGCCAGGTCCACACGCAGATTCCTTCCGATCTGACTGCATTTAGCGTGCGCTACATTCTGCCTCTAGCGTGCGCTAACCATGAATGATAGCGTGTGCTATACTTGAATACTAGCACGCGCTAATCAGGTTATACTTAGCCATTTTCCAACTCTCCTCGTCCATCTCGACATACCAAATACGAACATACGGCATACTGAATACATGTACTGAATCCAATAACATCATCGTACGATATACCCAATATCAAAAGTACGATAACCTGATACACGATATCCTCAAAAAAAATTGTCGAACCACTAAGACAGTTATACGAGTACAAATACAGCTGTCTCAGTTCTCAATTTATTTTATCCATACTGTATAGACACCAAGCCATCCAGTATATCTTAGATAAAATAACGCGAAAAATTCATACTGATTCTTTCGACATTAATTTCTGGTCCAGATTCTCCTGGGAATAATATTGACGTGTATATGCAGTCTTTAATTACAGAATTGAAAGAATTATGGGATGTAGGTGTCGAAACGTATGATGCCTTGACTAATCAGAACTTTAATTTACGTGCAAGTGTGTTGTGGACCATTGGCGATTTTCCTGGATATGCCATGTTGTCAGGCTGGAGCACGAAGGGGTACCTAGGGTGTCCAATATGCCATTATGAAACTTCTTCACATTATTTGAAACATAGCAAAAAAATGTGCTATATGAACCATAGGAAGTTTCTTGATCCTACACACAAGTGGAGGTTTGATAAGAGAAAAATTAATGGTGAAATTGAATTGGGGCAGAGTCCAACAGTTTTATCCGGAATGGATATTGAAGTGTTGTTGGAGGGTTATGAAAACAAATTTGGAGAGGCAAACAAAAAGGGTAAAAAAAGTGGTTGCCCTTTTAGAAAGAAATCAATATTTTTTGATTTGCCATATTGGCGATATAATCCACTTCGGCATAACCTTGATGCAATGCACATAGAGAAAAACGTGTGTGACAAGATATTAGGTACTTTATTTAATATCGGTGGCAAGTCGAAGGATCATGTAAATGCCCGTTTAGATTTACAGGAATTAGGTACAAGAAAGCCCCTGCATCCTGTTAAATCTGATGATGGGAAGCATCTTGAAATAAGGGCAGCGATGTTTGATATGACCAACAAGGAGGAAGAAATTTTTTGCTCTGTACTGAAGAATGCGAAACTGCCTTATGGTTGCGCTTCAAATATCAGTAGGTATGTGCACTCAAATGAGAGAAAGATCATGGGGTATAAGAGTCATGATGCACATTTTATACTTCATTATTTGTTACAGTTTGCCGTGAAGAAAACATTAAAACCTGAGGTTGCCTTGCCATTAGTTAGATTAAGTGCATTCCTTAGAGGTTTATGGAACAAGGTTATTGACTTGGATGATATAAGGAGGATGCAAAAAGAAATTGTCGAGATACTTTGTCAATTTGAGATGATTTTTCCACAAGCTTTCTTCGATATAATGGTCCACTTGCTTGTCCATTTGTGCAGAGAAGTCAAATACGGTGGACCAGAACATCTTCGATGTATGTTCTCAATTGAGCGGTATCTTGGGAAGTTGAAATCATATGTTCGAAATAGATGTAAACCGGAAGGTTCCATTGTAGAAGGTTACTTAGCTGAAGAATGTGTGACATTCTGTTCAAGATTCTTGAGTGGTGAAGGAGCAGAAAATACCATGGTCTCGAATAACTTTGAAAGATGTTCCACTGAAGTACAGTATCCTATCGGTACAAGGAAAAATAAAGATGGGAAGATTTATAAATTAAAAGAAAGTGATTGGAAGGCATGTCATCTCTACATTTTATTCAATTCTGGTAATGTGGATGTAGAGAATTTGATCGAGTAAGTTCGTAAGTCCGTTATTCTTTTTATTCAATACTATACTATTAATATTTATAATTCTTAGACTGTTTTAACTTTAATCTATTTTTAGGGAGCATCAAGCTTTAGTGAATGGTCGTGCTGGTTCAAAAAGATACAAAAGGGAACGGACACATAGTGAAGAGTTCTGGATATGGTTAAAAGAAGAGGTTTTGAAATGGGACAGTGACAACTTTTCAAGAGATTTAGAGGTGATGGCATTGGGTCCTAATCGAAGAGCTACGAGGTTTACTGGCTATGTGATAAATGGTTATAGATTCCATACAAAATCCAGGGATTTTCGATGTACAACACAAAATAGCAGCATTTTTTTTACTGCCGAAACCACTAGTTTCGCAAGTTCAAAAGACGAGAACCCAGTAGTTGGGAACGTTAACTACTATGGATCAATTGAAGAGATTTTTGAACTTGATTATTGGGGAGCGTTTATGTAACACCCCCGATATATTCAGGAATATTACAGCGCCGTAAATCCTTTACACAAGAATTTACAAGGCTGAGGAAATGAAAAGACAATAACAGATACCAACTTATAAAAACACTGAAATAAAATACAACAGTTCTGATTTAATACTAAGAATACAAATATCCAAATAAAGAGTTATTAATACATCACCAAAATCCAAACATCACAAACTAACGACGTACTCGAGTACTTATTAAAAATAACCAAACACAGACAATTAAACCCGTCCGGAACATCACTCTGCACCCTCGTCGTCATGCAACTGCAGTGGTTGTTTCCCTGCTCTCCTGGATCCTGAATATAAACAAATGTTCACCCCCGAAGGGGTTAGCACAACGATGCTAGTACAAGTACAATAATCATACAACAGGGATATAATCAACAATTATATCATAACAAGTTTCTCCAACGAGAAATAACAACAACACATATCACATCATAACAGTTTCAACATACTGATAGCATTCCAACGATCCAGCGCACACAGCTATAGATTCCCATGATGATTCCCGTCGGATCAACGCATGGTGGACATTTAATCAAAATGCATAATACACAATACAATCACAATATAGTCGTCATAATATAAATAATTCTAATTAGAGTACTTGCCTCGATTCGAAGACAAGAACAATGCTTCCACGAAAAACAAAATACTCGAAGGTCGCCCCTTTAATCAATCACGTAGCAAGCTCGAACCTTAACAAAAGGAATAATATAGAATTCATCTCACGTCGAACGAACATCTAACAATCCATATTACAGTCGGAAGTTCTTAAAATGAAATCTGTCTGACTTGCTTAACGCACACTGCGCAACTTATGCAGCGTACGTTAAGGCTACTCGTTAGCGCACGCAATTACACACAGCCTAGCATACGCTAACCATGTACGGTCGGTACCTCACTGATCAGCCGACCGACTCGCCTGATGATTTAACGCACGCTAAGTTTCAGTTGTAGCGTACGCTAATTAAGCCCGTTAGCGTACGTTAATTCACAAAGCTTAGCGCACGCTAAGCGTGCATGGCAGTTCACTGCTGGGCAGCAGACTTGATCTAATGGTGATGAAACTCATGAAATCTTCAGTGATTAACGTGTGTTACCTGACTACATGTCATGTTCATAAACTTATGAATGATCTTACGAATCCAATCATCTTTGAGTTTCAAGGAAAAAGAATATCATCACAATACTTATATTCGAACTTGATTATCATTCTCATGCGAATTTCGGTGATCTCCGGTTGGTGCACTAGATTCTATTATCATTATTCACATTTAGACTTCATCTTGAAAGTGAACTAACAATTCCCACTTATACGAAAGGATATTTCCTAAGATGATTCTTCCCTCAAGTCCTTATAACCGAAAATGATATCACCTCCAATTTTATGATCAATAAGACAACATAAATCATACGGATAATCAACTTCAGAATGTTCCTCTCATCATTTGAAGTACTAGGATTCCAACTATGAGGTTCCAACGACAATATCATAAGTGTAATTATTCCAATCTTCTAACATGATGTTTGTTGAATAATTCACCAATAGAACTCAACATCTTGCTAGCATGATCATCTTGTTCTTCATAACACGAATCTAAAGTTGGAGATAGGATTAACATACCTTAATATGACGAAATCACTGAACCACAAAGATAGAATCTGACTCCGGTTGGTTGTATGTCACTCCAAGGTGCTACTCCACTTCAATGATCAATCACAAGAAATATCCAATATCCAATAATCAAGTAGATGTATTCTAAGTGTGTTTGAGGAGGATAAAATGCTCTTTGGGCTATCAAGTACGAAGGACAAATGAAGGGAATGTAAGCCAAAATGGGTTGCTGTCCCATTTATAACATTTCTGCACTTTAGCTAATTAGCGCACGCTACCATACAACCTTAGCGCACGCTAATAAGCGTTGACTCCAAATCTGTCCAGGTTTGTCCGCGGGAATCTTATCCGGACCCATGTCTCGACTGGCGCATGTGCTAGCCGCCTAGCTCAATAATTGATTACCTAGCGCACGCAAGTCCTATATTCGTAGCGTGCGCTAGTTGTTGTCGATAGCGCGCGTTAAGCTACATTCTTAGCGTGCGCTATCACGAGTTTGCATGCGAAATTTGCATGACAATATACTTATGTACAAAGATACCAATACGAGAAATATCATACTCCAATTATCGATATTACAAATCCGAATAATACAGGGTTCGAATACAGATGAAATACACAATAATAAATCCGGATATTACATACTCTCCTACTTAAAAGGAGTTTCGTCCCGAAACTCAAGACGAAAATAACTCTGGATATCTGGACTTCATGCTATCTTCCGTTTCCCAAATGGCTTCTTCCATCCCGTGGCGTGACCACTGAACTTTGACCAAAACGATTGGTTTGTTCCTCAACTGCTTAACTCGACTCTCGAGTATCCTGATTGGTCTTTCTTCAAACGTCCCATCCTGAGCGACTTCGATCTTGCCGAAATCAATGACATGACTAGGATCCTGTATATATCTCCGTAACTGGGATACATGGAACACGTTATGAACATGGCTCAACGACGGCGGCAATGCCAATCTGTATGCCAACTCTCCAACTCTCTCAAGGATCTCGAATGGTCCGATATATCTCGGACTCAGCTTTCCCTTCCTTCCAAAACGAAAGATTCCCCGAGTAGGAGAAACTTTTAAAAGTACGTGGTCTCCCGTACTGAACTCCAATGGGCGACGACATATGTCTGCGTAAGATTTCTGGCCACTCTGGGCGGTCAACAGCCTTTCACGAATCAAGGCTATCTTCTCTCGTGTCTGTACGATAAGCTCTGGTTCTGTCCCGATCAAGTCTGATGAATCGTCCTAACATAGGGGCGATCTGCATCTCCTCCCGTATAGTGCCTCAAACGGTGCCATCTTAATGGAAGTATGCCAACCATTGTTGTAGGTAAATTCAATCAACGGTAGATGAATTTCCCAATCAGTTGACCAATCTAAGGCACAAGCCCTCAGCATATCTTCCACCGTTTGAATAGTCCTCTCGGATTGTCCATCAGTCTGCGGGTGATAAGATGTGCTGAAGTTTAATTCGGTCCCCAAGGCCTTATGAACTGCTTTCCAAAAATGTGACACAAAACGGCCGTCTCGATCAGAAATAATGGTCTTCGGCGTACCATGCAATCGAGCTATCTCCGAAATAAATACTCGTGCCAACCTCTCTGGTCCCCACATGCCCTTAATGCCTAGAAAATGAGCTGATTTGGTTAAACGATCAACTATCACCCAAATCATGTTCATTCCTGTCTTGGTTCTCGGCATACTAGTGATAAAGTCCATCGATATGTCCTCCCACTTACATTCAGGAATCGGGAGTGGCTTCAACATTCTGGCAGGTCGTTGATGCTCGATCTTAACCTGCTGACAAGTCAAGCATTTTGAAACGTAGTCCGCTACATCTTTCTTCATGTTGCTCCACCAGAAATTCTGCTTCAAGTCCTTATACATCTTACTGGTGCTCGGGTGGATAGAATAGGGCGAGTTGTGAGCTTCCTTCATAATCATCTGTTTCAGAACATCAACATCGGGAACGCAGAGTCAGTTCTGAAATCTCACAACTTCATCATCATGAATTAAGAATCCAGGGGCCTTCCCCTTGATCACTTCATCACGTAACTGAATCATCAGAGGATCATCTGTCTGCATAGACTTGATTTCTTCGGTTAACGATGAAGTTATTTCCATCGCACACAGTTGTCCTTGGACTCTTTGTAACCATACTTCAATTCCTTCTCGAATCATCTCTCGTTGAATGCTGAGTTGGGAGGTCAGAGTCTCCAGCATCTGAATAGAAACAGACTTGCGGCTAGGTGCATCTGCCACTACATTCGCTTTGCCTAGATGATACAAAATCTCCAAGTCATAGTCCTTAATCAGCTCTAACCATCTTCTTTGCCGCATGTTCAGCTCTTTCTGACTGAAGATGTATTTGAGACTCTTGTGATCCGTAAAGATCTGACAGTGAGTCCCGTACAGGTAATGTCTCCGGATTTTCAAAGCAAAAGCAACTGCTGCCAGTTCTAAATCATGCGTTGGGTAATTCACTTCATAAGGTTTCAGCTGTCGTGATGCGTAAGCGATCACCTTATCATTCTGCATCAATACGCATCCGAGTCCTTGGTTCGAAGCATCACTGTAAACTATGAATCCTCCAGTCCCCTGTGGAAGTGATAAAATCGGTGCCGTCGTCAATCTCTTCTTAAATTCATCAAAGCTAGTCAGACACGACTCGTTCCACTCAAACTTTTGTGTTTTCTGCAGGAGTCGAGTAAGTGGGCGGGAGATTTTAGAAAACCCTTCCACGAATCGACGATAATACCCAGCAAGTCCTAAGAAACTCCGGACTTCTTTCACATTCTTTGGAGGCTTCCAATCCATAACTGCTTCGATCTTCTGAGGATCTACTCAGACTGCTTCGTCCGACACCACATGACCGAGGAACATTACTTCCTTTAGCCAGAATTCACACTTAGAAAGTTTGGCGTACAATTGTTCATTTCTCAACAGGTCTAACATAATCTGCAAATGCTGTGCATGCTCTTCCGGGCTCTTAGAATACACCAGAATGTCATCAATGAACAAGACCACAAATTTATCCAAAAATTCAATGAACACTCTGTTCATCAATTTCATGAATACAGTAGGTGCATTAGTGAGACCAAACGACATCACTACAAACTCATAGTGTCCGTAACGAGTTCTGAATGCTGACTTCGGAACATCAGATTCCTTAATCCTCAGCTGATGGTATCCCGATCTCAGATCGATTTTAGAAAATATTGTTGCTCCTTGCAACTGGTCAAACAAATCATCAATCCGTGGCAATGGATACTTGTTCTTAATCGTCATCTTGTTCAGCTCTCGATAGTCAATACACAGTCGAAGCGATCCATCCTTCTTCCGGACAAAAAGAACTGGCGCTCCCCAAGGCGAAACGCTTGGCTGGATATAGCCTTTGTCTAGTAGTTCCTCCAGCTACTTTTTCAGTTCGTACATCTTAGTAGGTGCCATACGATACGGCGCCTTAGAAATTGGTGTAGCTCCGGGTTCCAGCTCAATGGTGAATTCTACATCCCGTCGTGGAGGTAATCCAGGTAACTCGTCAGGAAATACATCCGAAAACTCGTTCACAACATGAATGGATGAAAGTTTCACAATTTCGTCTTCTTTCTTCATTGCATAGCACCAGTATCCGGTACAGCCCCGTTTCAACAATTTGACAGCTTTCATCGCCTTGATCAACTTTCCTGAGCTTCCAGGTTTCCATCCTTCAAATAGTATTTCGGAGCCATCGTCAGCGATCAGCGAGATATTCCTCCTTCGGTAGTTTACAATAGCTCCATATCGATTAAGCCAATCGTCTCCGAGTATCAGGTCGTCTCCTTGCATTTCTATTACAATCATATTTGAGAGCCACTCTCTGCCTCCAAATGATATAGGGAAATCTCTAGTTTCTAAGTTTCCAACAATTCTCTCTCCACTCGGTAAACCAACAACATAAGGTTCACAGTAATAAAAACCAGAAATATTCAAACGATTTACACAAGATGAGGATACAAATGAATGCGTAGCTCCTGTATCGAATAAAACGCTAACTGGCTGGGAAAGGATCTGAACAGTACCTGATGCGACAGACGCGGGGGAACAGATCCGGCACTCGATGTCCCCTTTCGGTTCCATTGTCCTCTGCCTCGTTCGCGGCCAAAATTCTGAGGCATCTGAACACTTTGCTGCGTCTATTGGATACTAGCTTCCTTCTGGACTGGCTGCGATGTACGGGTTCCCATTGAACTTGGTGGCATACTTACAAAACATCGCACGGTGCCCTTTCTGTCCGCAATCAAAACATGTAACTAGAGTGCGCAAACAATCACGCCAAAGGTGGCCTGGGCGACCACAGTTAAAGCAACTCCTAGCTGTATCCATCGTGGCTGACATTGTTCCAAAATTCTTTCCGCTCTTAGATGGATGCGGAGGTTTCTTGAAAGAATGAAAAGATGATTGGGCCTTGCGGGCCCCGCTGCTCTTGTGCTATGTAAAGGTACCAGAGACTTTTTGCTTCTTGGACTCCGTAAACTTCTCCATTGCTGCTTCCTTGATTTCGTACGCCAATGCCTTATCCTGGTATTGATGGAGAGTGGTACATTCAAAACCGGACATGTACCTCTGGATTTCTGGTTTCATCCTCATATCAAAATGGATCATCATTTCTGCATCTGTTCTGACCAGATGTCGAACAAATGCCAGCTGCTGGTTAAACGTCTTAATTGTCTGGGATACAGGTTCGTCTGACGGCTGCACGGAGAAAAACTCCCGAACTTTGGCTTCCCTCACAGGACGAGGGCAGTACTGCGCTTCCATCATCAATTTAAATTCCGTCCAATCAGCATCATGATCTGCCGGCCGGATGGCTTCCCACCACTCGGATGCTTCCCCTATCAGAAAGTATTCTGCGATAGAGGCTCTCCGGTCATCTGGGCAGTTAATTCTGGCAAATATTTTCTCCAATTCCTTCAACCAATGATCCCATGTGGGAGTCTCAGAAAATACGTCGAATTTAGGTGGTTGCATTTTTGCCACCTCTTGCAGCCATCGGTCACCTCGATTTCCCATGTCTGGGATCCCTTGCTGTCTCTCTCCCTGCTGTAATCCCACTGCCACCTGCATTCGGTCCACGACCTGGGCGAACTGAGTCATCTGGTTCACCACTTGACGAAGGATTTCAGGCACAGCAGGTTCCGGTTCATTATTGATAGATCTCTGTGGCTCGCCTGAACTGTGGCTGGCCTGATTAGAAGGCGAAGCTTCTCTTTCGGCATTCCTTCGTCCGCGTCCACGACCGCGACCACGTCCACGTTCGTCTCTCAACGTACTATAAGCATAAATACTCAATATGCAGGAAACAATATCGTTCTAATGTTCAAGTATAAAGAAATACAACATGTAAAGAACGAGATAGAGTTTAGGAACTTACAACCACCGTTCGCATGAAGACGTAGGCAGTACAGTGATGTTATTCGCGGCCGATTACCTCAAAAGACATATACGACCCCTATTTTAACCCAATGGTCAAGATATCTATAATCTTATCTCTGATACCATATTCTGTAACACCCCCGATATATTCAGGAATATTACAGCGCCGTAAATCTTTTACATAAGAATTTACAAGGCTGAGGAAATGAAAAGACAATAACAGATACCAACTTATAAAATCACTGAAATAAAATACAACAGTTCTGATTCAATACTGAGAATACAAATATCCAAATAAAGAGTTATTAATACATCACCAAAATCCAAACATCACAAACTGACGACGTACTCGAGTACTTATTAAAAATAACCAAGCACAGACAATTAAACCCGGCCGAAACATCACTCTGCACCCTCGTCGTCATGTAACTCCAGTGGTTGTTTCCCCGCTCTCCTGGATCCTGAACATAAACAAATGTTCACCCCCGAAGGAGCACAACGATGCTAGTACAAGTACAATAATTATACAACAGGGATATAATCAATAATTATATCATAACAAGTTTCTCCAACGAGAAATAACAACAACACATATCACATCATAACAGTTTCAACATACTGATGGCATTCCAACGATCCAGCGCACACAGCTATAGATTCCTATGATGATCTCGTCAGACCAACGCATGGTGGAACTACCTGTCCAACGATCCAGCACACACAGCTATAGATTCGCATGATGATTCCCGTCGGATCAATGCATGGTGGACATTTAATCACAATGCATAATACACAATACAATCACATTATAGTCGTCATAATATAAACAATTCTAATTAGAGTACTTGCCTCGATTCGAAGACAAGAACAATGCTTCCACGAGAAATGAAATACTCGAAGGTCGCCCCTTCGATCAATCATGTAGCAAGCTCGAACCTTAACAAAAGGAATAATATAGAATTCATCTCACGTCGAACGAACATCTAACAATCCATATTATAGTCGGAAGTTCTTAAAATGAAATCTGTCTGACTTGCTTAACGCACACTACGCAACTGTAGCGTACATTAAGGCTGCTCGTTAGCGCACGCAATTACACATAGCCTAGCGTACGCTAACCATGTACGGTCAGTACCTCACTGATCAGCCGACCGACTCGCCTGATGATTTAACGCACGCTAAGTTTCAATGGTAGCATACGCTAATTAAGCCCGTTAGCGTACGTTAATTCACAAAGCATAGCGCACGCTAAGCGTGCATGGCAGTTCACTGCTGGGCAGCAGACTTGATCTAATGGTGATGAAACTCATGAAATATTCAGTGATTAACGTGTGTTACCCGACTACATGTCATGTTCATAAACTTATGAATGATCTTACGAATCCAATAATCTTTGAGTTTTAAGGAAAAAGGATATCATCACAATACTTATATTCGAACTTGATTATCATTCTCATGCGAATTTTGGTGATCTCCAGTTGGTGCACTAGATTCTATTATCATTATTCACATTCAGACTTCATTTTGAAAGTGAACTAACAATTCCCAGTTATACGAAAGGATATTTCCTAAGATGATTCTTCCCTCAAGTCCTTATAACCGAAAATGATATCACCTCCAATTTTATGATCAATAAGACAACATAAATCATACGGATAATCAGCTTCATAATATTCCTCTCATCATTTGAAGTACTAGGATTCTAACTACGAGGTTCCAACGACAATATCATAAGTGTAATTATTCCAATCTTCTAACACAATGTTTGTTGAATAATTCACCAATAGAACTCAACATCTTGCTAGCATGATCATCTTGTTCTTCATAACACGAATCTAAAGTTGGAGATAGGATTAACATACCTTAATATGACCAAATCACTGAACCACAAAGATAGAATCTGACTCCGGTTGGTTGTATGTCACTCCAAGGTGCTACTCCACTTCAATGATCAATCACAAGAAATATCCAATATCCAATAATCAAGTAGATGTGTTCTAAGTGTGTTTGAGTAGGATAAAATGATCTCTGGGTTATCAAGTACGAAGGACAAATGAAGGGAATGTAAGCCAAAATGGGTTGCTGTCCCATTTATAACATTTCTGCACTTTAGCTAATTAGCGCACGCTACCATACAACCTTAGCGCACGCTAATAAGCATTGACTCCAAATCTATCCAGGTTCGTCCATGGGAATCTTATCCGGACCCATGTCCCGGCTGGCGCATGTGCTAGCCGCCTAGCTCAATAATTGATTGCCTAGCGCATGCAAGTCCTATATTCGTAGCGTGCGCTAGTTGTTGTTGATAGCGCGCGTTAAGCTAAATTCTTAGCGTGCGCTATCACGAGTTTGCATGCGAAATTTGCATGACGATATACTTCTGTACAAAGATACCAATACGAGAAATATCATACTCCAATTATCGATATTACAAATCCGAATAATACAGGATTCGAATATAGATGAAATACACAATAATAAATCCGAATATTACAGTTTACAGTGGTCCTTTTCAAGTGTTCTTGGTACCAAGAAGAAAAAGATTCATATGGTCTTACTAAAGTAAATTTTAGTAAGTTATGCCAAAAGTCTGATCCTTATGTGTTGGCTCCACAAGTTCAACAAGTATTTTATGTGGAAGATCCAATTGAAAAGTTGGTGGATTATGTCATTAAGAAATTGCCGAGGGACTGGTGTGAATCTGAAATGTACAATGCAATCAATTAAGATATCAAAAAATCTAATACAAAAGATGATGATTTTGGTTGCCGAACAGAATCTGAATTTGCTGATGGAAGTTGTTTTAGAGATGATGTCCCCTTAACCCATATTCCTGTTCCGTCTTAGTTTGGTTATATATGTTATCTTAGTTTTTTTAATGTAATTGTCACTCTCAATTGTAATCAATTGTAATGTTATATTCTCTGTCTTTAAGTGTTTATGAGGTACTCATTTGTAACAGATTTATTGTAATCAATTGTCTTCGATTGCATTTTGTCTTTAATGTAATCAATTGTCTTCGCTTGTATTTTTTAATGTAATCAATTGTAATGTTGACAGCATTTCTGATGTATTCATTTAGTACAGGATGAACAATGAAATTCATGTCAGGCTGCACTACAAAGGAGAGTTTAAGAGGACTAGTTTTGTGGGTGGACAATCGTTAGTTATTGCCCACGTTGACCTTGAGAAATTCTCATATACTGTCCTTGCCGAGTTTGTGAAAGATTACCTCCATTTTGAAGAAATTGGAGGAATCTACACTTGCAACAAGAAAGGTGGTTGGCAGCTAGTTAGCAATGACAAGGACTTGTTTGAAAATATACAAGGTTGTCATAATGAAGAAGAACTACACTTTTATATTGACAACACTGTTGACAAGGAAATTGAGCATGTGCTTCAAACGCAACCACATGTCATCATACAGCCAAGAAAAAACCTAAGTCAAGGTAAATATATATTTGTGATTTACTGCCATTTTCACACACACACACACACACACACACACACATATATATATATATATATATGTGTGTGTGTGTGTGTACATATATGTATAATGAATTCTGAATTCTACCATTATAATCTTGGTTTTAAGGTTCTGCTAGAAAACCATTGAAGCGTAAGTTTGTTACCATACATCAGCTCCAACAGCAACAACAAAAGAAAATTAGTAAGTCACCTCAGATGGGTAAGGGGAAGATTTCTTCACTAGTGCTAGTTTTGTTAAGTAATCAACAAGATGTAGCTGTGAAGGAAAAAGGAACAGCGAGAAGGAAATTGGAGTTACAAACTGATACAAGTGAAGGCGAAAATATGGGAGAGAATGACCTTATTTTTTTTTGGTGTTCAGGTATTTCATATCTTATTTGTCTAAATTGATGCACTGATTTTATTGATTGAAAACGTAATATTTACTGAAAAGAATTCAGTTAGATTCTTAGGCTTACAAGTTAGTTTATTTTAAATTTTCTAAACCAGTTTGTAATACTAGTAATTGGATTGTGCAGAATCCACCCCTAACACAGTACGAAAAGGATAGAATAGGACGTATAAAAGAAAATGATCAAGTTCTAAAATCATTTGGGATTGAACCACTAGTTGCTAGTATGAAACAACATGCTTCACAGCACAGCAAGGGAAAAGGCAAAGATCATGATGGTCCAGAGGAGGAAGAGTACAATCCGGAAAATGAGGGTGATGTTGAGAGCGAAGATATGTCAGAGGTACATAAAAATTAAATGTCTATTTCCTTACTATTTTGGCTTTAGGCACATAAATCCCGTGAAACTAATTGCTCCTCATCTTATAATACATTGTAGAGAATAGAAGCAATTAAGGCAAAGAAGTTTGTGCAAGGACCGAGAACCCGTTCGCGAGCAAATGCAGCTGCTGAAATTGAGCTAAAATCAACACATGCTGCCACTGCAACTGGGAATAAGGAACCAAGGAAAGCTGCAATTGCAACTGAGAAGGAAGCGACAAGTTCATATCGTGCACCAGTTTTAAAACCAACATGTAGTAAATTGTTTAAACAATCAACCAATGGAGATGCTCCTGGTTCGGTTAATGCTTATTTAGCAATGCAGGAACGTCAGAAATAGAATATTGTGTCTCCAACAGTGTAAGATGCTCCTGAATTGAACTTTGAAGAGACTACAGATGAAGTTATTGAAGCAGGTAATTTGGTTTTCAATTTTTATTTAGTAGGGATTGACATTAATCTTCGCTTTATTTATTGGTAACTAGTTTAATGGTTTTTAATGTACTAGCTCCTAGAAAACCCAGAGGACGGACAAAAATGGCTAAGGTTCATGCAAGAAGTGGTGATGAAAAAGTAGTCATTACGTTGAATGCACTAGGTCAACCCATTTCTGATAATCCAAGAATCTTAACTGAGCTAAGTAATTTTGTGGGGACACTAGCAAAGGATAATGTGTCGCTTACTTATGTAAATTGGTATGTAGTTCCTGACCAATTGAAGAAGGAAATGTGGGAGTATACTCGGGTATATTTCATTACCTTAACTATAGTTTAGATAAATTGAATTAATAAGTTCAGTTTCAATACTAACTTTGATAAATTATAGGGAAGGTATGTTATTCCGGATGAAGGTGAAAAATGGGTGTACAGGACACTTAATGATGCTTGGAGGGCCTACAAGAGTCGTATGAAGGGTAAGCATTACAAAGGCCATAAAACTAATGAGGAAATGATTGAAAACAGGCCTGATGAGATTCCACTAGAGGATTTTAAAATGCTCTTGAAGTATTGGGGCGATGAGGAAGTCCAGGTACTACATTTCTATTCAATTACATTAATTCTGCAATTTCCTTCAAGTTTTGTGATATATTTAGTTGAGTTACCTTTTATCTACAATAGAAGTAGGATTATTAGATATTAAATTGGAGCTGCAACTCTGAGTACAATTTAAGATATCGATGCGACATATCTTTATATTTCAAGTATGTTTTTTTCCACAGAAATTGGCAAAGGATAATTCTGATCGTCGTAATTCATTCACTGATACACACATCATGGGTCCGAAAACTCTAGCTCAAGTTCGGTACGAGATGGTATGTATGTGATTCTTTAGTATTACACACATTGGTTATTATTCTCATCTTTTCATGCTCTTCGTATGATTCCCAATACTTATATATTTAGTACTTGTAGAAGTAAGAAATTTAATCTAAATGTACATTTAAGATTAAACTATTGTGTTGTGGCTTCCCTCCGCACGCGTTCTTTCGCCCCTTCTTTATTCGCGTCTCGATGTGAATTCAATTTAGAATTGCGAGCAACAATACAACATATAAATATAGGGGCAGAGTTTTCTATAGAATTACGGGATCTGTCGACTTTCATTAATTGAGGGGTCATTTCATTTGGCTTATGTCAGTTTAAATTTTTTAAATAACTTAACTTTCTTGAACTCTAAAATTTAATTAACTTGACTGTCTTGAACTCTAAATTCTTGGAATGCTCTGATTCTATAAATACCTAAATATCTATACATTTAATTCGTAAAATTTTTGGGAATTTAATATATATGTACATTTAAAAAATATCTAACAGTCATTTAACTGTTGTTATGGTTCTTATGAGATTTTTGCTCGGTAAAATTTCTACAATTTTAATTGCTAATTTTATATTAGTAGTTCGAGATTGCCAATTTGCTTGCGTTTAAGTATGTGGCACGAACAAACTGTTGTGCTAATTTTGGTATATGTTATCTATACATGACAGAAAAAGAGTGACCCAAAACTTGACTCGCCATCAAATGCTAAAGTCTATCTAGAAACGCGTAAGCGAGAACCAGGGCGGAAATACAAGACAAATACTGATTCACTGGAAAACAAAATTGTAAGTATTATTTCGCATTAAATAAACTTCATGATTTATTTCAAATAATGATGTAGCTATTTGTTGTAGACCAAAATTAAGAAGATGCTTGGTTCTGGCCAAGATGCGGAAGCTCTTGTTGTGCTCACTAAAGATAAGGATCCTGGGAAAAACTTTCTTGTGGGAAGGAGAGGTAAGGGAACTGCTTTGACATTAGCTCCATCTCGTGCTCCTACGGATGACTATGTACAAGAGTTGATAGCAAAGATAAAGCATGATTTGGAAAGTGAATTGGAAGCAAAGGTGAACAGAAAAGTGCAGACGAACATGACATGGGTGCTGAAAAAATTAGGAGATGTTAATCCCAATCTTAAACTGGATATTGGAGATTTTTGTGCTACCTTTTCAAGTGAACAAGACGACAATGGTAGTCCTATGACCCAAGGTGGTACTCCTCCGACTCAAGGCAGAGATATTCCATAAAAAATCTACTTATGTGATTGTCTATAATTATCTAGTTATTTGGAGTTAGACTTTGTTGGAGTTAGAATTTGTTGGTGTAGATTGATTCTTATTTCTTGTTGGTGTAGACTTGTTGGATGAAGGTTGGTATTTTGTAATTTAGTTTCTGCCTGTGGGCCCCACCGATGATGTGGTTGTGGGTCCCACTGATGACGTGGTTGTGGGTCCCACTGATGATGTGTTAACGGGCCCCTGCTGGCATGACAAGTGGGACCCGCTGTTTACATTGCATGTAGCTCTACATCTAATGCAATACTATATATTGTTGCATTTATCTTGTATTGGTGTTGCATTATCTCTATAATGCAATGTTTTTCTCTCTGTTGCATAAAACCACAAAAACGTTGCATTATAGGTCAAATGCAATGGCCGCGGATACAACCCCCCCAAAGTGTTGCATATTTCAATTTCTGGCCAAATGCAATATAATTTGGGGTATAATGCAACATCACGAAGCATTGCATATGAGCACATATGGCGTAGTGCGAATACCTATCACAACCTTTCGATTTTGTCAATGACTGTCCCGGAGTGAAATCCGTGTGACGAATCGAGGGTGAGTCGGTTCGAGTATACTAATCCAATTAGCATACCTATAATGTGTGCTCCCACTAACCATTAGTGTTCGACAGGCACTCTCCACGTCAAAGTACACGTCATACGAGTCTTCACATAAACTTAACGCCCAGTCAAGTTTCATCGACTTGTGATTAAGTATTTGAGCTATAAACCTTTCCAGTGTCGATCCCCTTATCCAATAAGGAGTGGAATATTTTGCTCTCAAATACACGGACTAGTTTCTATATATATATATTTACGAGTCAGGAATGCCAGTAACTACCAGTAAATAAAGAAACATTCATTGCCTTATATAAATGATTTACATAATTACAAGTACAATGCCCTCACTCAACATCATCCGAGTGGCATTCGAGGGCATACTGTGCTTCTTAGCGACTTTTCCGCACTTAAGTTCGATTCTTGCGAATCTCATTCGAAACTGCTGTTTCGAGTTTCCCATAAGTCCGTTTAACTTTGTTAGACGTGTTGTGAACTTCGGTTTGGTTATTCGATCACGTATCGTGTTTTTCGGGCATTTTGGGCCATTTTGTAATTTACCCAAAGATGTGGGTATCTACTTTCGAACTTGTTGTCTTGATCGATTTTTGTGTTTAATCGGTCGCATGTGATTAATCGTTGCATGGTATTTTATTTTGGACTGATGATATTGTAACACCCCGAGATATTCGGAATAATTATAGCGCCGTAAACCCCTTTAAGTAAGGATTTACAAGGCTAATTAAAAGGAAAGTAAATATAAGACATCAATACTGCGAAAATTCAAGTTTATGAAAACGTACAACTGGTTCAACGGGTAATTAATACAACCATATCGAATTAATATCAAAAGGACACGCGTACTCGAGTACAGAAACCAAACCAAGACAACAAATCTCCAATAACAATACACATCACTGAACCCCTTCGTCGTCACGTCGATCTTGTGTCGCTTCCCTGCTCCTTGGCTACCCGAACATCAAAACAAATGTCCACTTCCGAAGGGGTTAGCAAAACGATGCTAGTACAAGTATCATAGTAAACAATTCGAATATGCATCAACAATACATAACAAGATACATCACACGGACTTCCGCTAGGAATCCGACAATGCGAATCTACAAGATTCCATTACACAGCATGGGTATTCCAATGATCCAGCGCCCTCAGCATAGATCCCAAGATGATCCCGTCGGACCAACACGAGGTGGAAATAACCCGTCCAATGATCCAGCGCCCTCAGCCTAGATCCCAAGATGATCCCGTCGGACCAACACGAGGTGGACATCCGATCCAGCGCCCTCAGCATAGATCGTACACGTATACAAACACAACTCATGCATACACATATGCCAAATCATTATGTTCATCAACATGAACATATAAACACTATATAACGAATATCATGACAAATCAACGAAGTAAATATCATGTTCAACAACATGTATAATCATACGCATACTCCAAAAATACCGATATTAACATATCACGATACTTGCCTCTAAGATGGCAAGAACGATATACTTCAATGCTCTCGACGCACTCGAAGGCCGCCTCCTTCGATCAACGTAACAAGCTCGAACCTTAACAAAAGGAACGATATACAAATCATCTCGAGTCGAACAATGGCCTAACAATTCGGCCTACGGCCGAAAAGCTCAAACTAAACAAGTGCTGGATTGCTTAGCGCGCGCTACGTACTCTACGTAACGTGCGCTAAGCTGGACTGTTAGCGTACGCTATCGTATAAGACTAGCGTGCGCTATCCACGAACTGGCAGTCTGACTCGGCTGCCTCATAACGTACGCTACGTACGTTTTGTGCGAAAACCGAACCTCGATAGCGCACGTTACCTCACACATGTTAGCGTGCGCTAATCTTGCATGGCAGAATACTGCAAACCGAAAATTAGGTTGAATGGTGAAGAACTCATGAATCCTATGGTGATATTACAAGTTATCCTCGGGCATATCATGCTAATAAGGTTTTTGGAAGTTTCTATGATCATGAGATACAAATATACGGATAGTTATCTCGATATCACAATTCCTCTACGATCTTCAAGAAATAATCTAAGTTCCATCGTCTTACGTTCCAAAACACATGATTCCAACGTATACAACGTATCAACTGGGTAATATCCGATTACTTGATCATAAATCGATTTAAACATGCTTAGGAGTCCTTATAATAAGATGGTTCAAAGGTTCATTCGACATCTAGTACCGATACGTCAAAAGTATCCTTTTAACATGTGATGACCAATTATAAACGAAGTACTTGCTATCCAAACATGATTCAAATCTTCCTTATGAACATTACTAATCATTGGTGAAGAATCATCTACCTCAAAGTAGTGAAGAACACGGATGAAATGAAGCAATCCAACACCGAGGGTTTGAACACCAATCTCCAATGATGTATGATCTTCAATCTCGAACTAGGAGGTTGATACGGAGTGTTTAGAACGAAAGTAGTTATGTTCTATGTGTCAAAGTTCGGGTTGTGGGAGGAGAAGGAACTGAAATCACGAATAGGATCTTTGTCTATTTATAATAAATGGCTATTAGCGCGCTATACCTTTGTCCGTAGCGTGCGCTAACGGCTCACGATCTAAAGCAGACTCGGCACTTAGCGTGCGCTACGCATCGACACATGGCGTGCGCTAAGGCGTTGACTTCGGCTTTTCCCAGCCGTCCAGATACATTCGACAAGATCCGACAAGGGTCCCCGGCCAGATCTCACCTACCGCGCGTCTCAATCAATCGACCACGTGTAGCGTGCGCTAATTACACTCGGTAGCGTGCGCTATGAAACCATGTTAGCGTCGCTACCCTTAGCCTGTAGCGTGCGCTACATGCCGCAATTTCAATCTTCAAATCACATACACGAAATTATATGCTCGACAACATCGGATTATGAAATACGGAGAATAGTACTCAGACAAAAGTACAATCATTACAATATCACAAGTTCCAATTACATAACAGAAATCTCGGGTATTACATCCTTCCTCCCTAAAAAGAAGTTTCGTCCCGAAACTTAGGATGAAAACAACTCCGGATATTTAGCCTTCATACCATCCTCCGTTTCCCAAGTGGCCTCTTCGACTCCATGTCGTGACCATTGTACTTTAACCAAATGTATTGGTTTATTCCTCAATTGTTTGATCCGGCTCTCAAGTATCTTGATAGGTCTCTCTTCGAAGGTGCCATCATTAGCTATCTCGATCTCGTCGAAATCAATGACGTGATCGGGTCCGGTACATACTTTCGCAGTTGGGATACGTGAAACACATTGTGAACATGACTCAGCGATGGCGGTAAGGCCAACCTGTACGCTAAATCCCCAACTCTCTCTAGGATCTCAAATGGTCCGATATATCTCGGACTAAGCTTTCCTCTTCTCCCAAAACGGAAAATCCCTCGTGTAGGAGACACCTTCAATAGCACATGATCCCCAACGTCGAACTCTAGAGGACGACGACGTACATCGGCATAAGACTTCTGCCGACTCAGGCGATCAATAGTCTCTCTCGAATCAAAGCTATCTTCTCTTGAGTCTGAATAATCAATTCCGGTTCCGTCCCGATCAGATCCGAAGAATCATCCCAACACAGAGGCGATCGGCATCTCCTCCCGTACAAAGCTTCAAATGGTGCCATCTTGATAAAAGCATGCCAACTGTTATTGTAAGTGAATTCAATCAAGGGCAAGTGAACTTCCCAATCAGTTGACCAATCCAACGCACAAGCTCTAAGCATGTCTTCTACAGTTTGAATAGTCCTTTCGGACTGACCGTCTGTTTGGGGATGATAAGCTGTGCTAAAGTTGAGCTCAGTCCCCAAAGCTTTGTGGACTGCCTTCCAGAAGTGCGACACGAAACGACCATCTCGATCCGAAATAATGGTCTTCGGCGTCCCATGCAATCTGACTATCTCCGCAATAAATACTCGCGCCAATCTCTCGGGTCCCCATGTATCTTTGATTCCTAGGAAATGAGCCGACTTGGTTGGTCGATCAACTACGACCCAAATCATGTTCATTCCTGCTCTAGTCCTTGGCATACTAGTGATGAAATCCATCGAAATGTCCTCCCACTTCCATTCAGGGATCGGAAGCGGCTTTAACATTCCGGCAGGTCGCTGATGCTCAATCTTGACCTGCTGACAAGTCAAACACTTCGAAACGTACTCTGCTACGTCCTTCTTCATATTCCCCACCGTAAATTTTGCTTTAGATCCTTATACATCTTACTGCTTTGCCCGGTGAATAGAATAGGCGCTATGAGCTTCTTTCGTAATAGTCCGTCTCAAATCATCATCATCGGGAATGCAAAGTCGACTTTGAAATCTCGAACTCCATCATCTTGTATCACGAATCCTGGGGCTTTTCCTTTCTTTACTTCATCACATAATCGAAGGATCAGAGAATCGTCCAACTGCTTGGACTTGATCTTCTCGACTAGTGATGAAGTCAGTTCCATCACATAAAGTCGCCCTTGGATTCCTGGTGCCCATACTTCAATCCCTTCGCGGATCAGTTCTCGTTGAATGCTGGTCTGGGGCGTAAGAGCTTCCAACACTCGAAGAGAAACAGGTTTACGGCTCAATGCATCGGCTACTACATTTGCTTTCCCCGGATGATAGAGGATCTCCAAGTCGTAATCCTTGATCAATTCCAGCCACCTTCTCTGCCTCATGTTTAATTCCTTCTGACTGAAAATGTATTTGAGGCTCTTATGATCCGTAAAGATCTGACAATGAGTGACGTACAAATAGTGTCGCCAAATTTTCAAAGCAAAGACCACAGCTGCTAACTCCAGATCATGAGTCGGGTAATTTACTTCGTACGGTTTCAACTGCCGAGAAGCATAGGCAATCACCTTATCCTTCTGCATCAACACACAACCCAAACCCTGATTTGAAGCGTCGCTGTATACCATGAATCCATCAGTTCCCTCTGGCAGTGCTAAGATAGGTGCTGTCGTCAGTCTCTTCTTAAGTTCATCAAAACCAGCCTGACACTGCCCATCCCACATGAACTTTCGAGTTTTCTGTAATAGCTGAGTGAGCGGACGAGCAATTTTGGAAAATCCCTCTACAAAGCGGCGATAATATCCAGCAAGTCCTAAGAAGCTTCGGACTTCTTTCACGTTCTTAGGAGCTTCCCATTCCAAGATTGCTTCGACTTTCTTCGGGTCCACCTGAACTCCGTCGGATGATATCACATGCCCAAGGAAGGTTACTTCCTTAAGCCAGAATTCGCATTTAGAAAATTTTGCATATAACTGTTCCTTTCTCAAGATGCTAAAAAGCACACGTAAATGATCAGCATGCTCCTCTGCGTCCCTCGAATATATCAAAATGTCGTCAATGAAAACGACCACAAATTTATCCAAGTACTCCAAGAATACCCGATTCATCAATTGCATGAATACCGCAGGAGCATTGGTGAGTCCAAATGGCATCACTACAAATTCATAATGCCCGTACCGGGATCTGAAAGCAGATTTCGGTACATCCGATTCCTTAATTCTCAACTGGTGGTATCCTGATCGCAAGTCAATCTTCGAGAATACCCTTGCCCCTTGCAGTTGATCGAACAAGTCGTCGATCCGAGGTATAGGATACTTATTCTTGATCGTCATCTTATTGAGTTCCCTGTAATCAATACACAGTCGGAGGATCCGTCTTTCTTAGGACAAAGAGAACAGGCGCTCCCCAAGGAGAAACGCTCGGTTGAATATAGCCCATACAACAATTCCTCCGATTGCTTCTTGAGTTCATACATCTCGGTTGGCGCCATGCGGTATGGTGCCACTGGAAATAGGAGGCTGCTCCTGTGCTCTAGTTCGATAGTGAATTCCACTTCTCTTTGCGGAGGTAACCACAGTAGTTCGTCAGAAATACATCGAGAACTCATTCACAATCGAAATAGGCAGAGCTCTCCTCCTTCCTCTTTCCTCATGGCATAGCACCAAAGTCCGTGACATCCCTGCTTGATAATTTCACGGCTTTCATTGCCTTGATCGATTTCCCGAGCTTCGGTCTCCATCCTCGGAATAAATGTTCGAGATCCGTCATCGGCAATGATGGAAATGACTCTCTCTCGGTAATTCAAAGGCTCCATAACGGTTGAGCCAATCATCTCCGAGAATTAAATCGTCACCGCAGATGTCAACAACGATGAGATTGACGGCCAATCTCTTCCTTCTATAGATCTTTGGGAAATCCCTAGCTTCTAGTGTTCCCACAATTTTCTCTCATTCGGTAATCCCACAACATAAGGTTCACAATCATACAAGCACGAGATGTTCAAACGTTTAACACGGTTCAAAGATATAAAAGAATGCGTAGCTCTGAATCGAACAAGACACTAGCTGGTTGCAAAAGGATCTGAATCGTACTGATGCAACGGCGGTGTTCAGTCGTCGAGATCTCCTCATTTAAATGCAGGCGCGGGGAACGGACCCGGCCTTGGATGTCTCTTTCTTCCCGAGCGTTTTCTTCTTTGAAACCCACTCTGCGTGTCTGCAGTTCACACTTATCTCCTTAGGAACCGGTCTTTGGAGTGCGGGTGCCAACAGATCTAGTAGCGGCTCCACGAGAAGGCCGCACGGTGCCCTTCTTGCCCACAATCGTAACAAGTCACGAGAAGATGCGGCAATCACGTCGAATATGCCTGCTCGACCACAATTGTAGCATTTCCTTGATGCGTCAAAGCTGCGATGTTGTCAGGAACTTCTTTCCGCCTTTAGAAGGATGTGGAGGTCTCTAGCCGAATAAAGGGAAGACTGGCCCTTGCGGGCCCCACCACTCTTGTTTTCTCGCAAAGTGCCGGTCACCTTACGCTTCTTTGCCTCTCGATTTCTCCACCGCCGCCTCTTTCATGTCGTAGGCCAACGCCTTGTCTTGATCTTGCGCAACGTAGTACACTCGAATCGGACATGTCTTCTGAATCTCCGGCTTCATCCGCATATCAAAATGAAAAATCTTTTACGCCTCCGTTCGACCAAGTGTCGCACACAAGTCGGTGATGATTAAAAGTTTTAATTACATCATCACGTATGCCTCCGAACTCTGTGGTGAGAAAAACTCTCGGATCTTCGCCTCTCTAATCGACGAGGACAAGATCGTGCTTCCATCATTTGTTTGAATTCCGTCAATCCGCATTATGGTTCTCGGGTCGAATAGCCTCCCACCGATCAAAGGCCTCCCGGTCGAGAAAATACTGGGCAATGGGAACCTTCCGGTCCTCGGGACGGTTAAGACCGCGAATATCTTCTCCAACTCCTTGAGCCGGTGATCCCAAGTAAGTGCCTCGTGAGATCCGTCAAATTTTGGCGGGTGCAATTTAACCACCTCGGCAAGCCATCTGTCTCCCGGTTATCCTCATGGTGCCTTTGTCCCATCGCCGTCTGCATGCGATCAACGACTTGAGCGAATCGGTTTATCTGCGCCACCACTGTTGAAGCACTCCGGCATGTTCGGATTTGCGTCATCATTCGCTGATCCTTGCTGCCCTCCAGAATGGGAATCGGTTCGACTAGCCGATATTTCAGGAGTAGTTGCGGAATCCTCGTGTCTCAAGTTACCACGTCCGCGTCCACGACCGTGTCCGCGTCCACGTCCTCCTCTCAACATACTGTAAACGCAATTTCTCAATATCCAGAACAAAATTTTTCGAAATAAAATCCGTCAATACTCACAAGGCAGTAATTAAACAAAACGGTAGTATAAGAGATTAAGAGACTTACAACCACGGTCCACATCACGACTGCCGTGACGGTGATGTTACAAACGACCCGTAAATCAAATAACGTAAACAGACTCAATTAAAACCCGACTGCCAAGATATCCATGAATCTTAGCTCCGATACCATATTCTGTAACACCCCGAGATATTCGGAATAATTACAGCGCCGTAAACCCCTTTAAGTAAGGATTTACAAGGCTGATTAAAAGTAAAGTAAATATAAGACATCAATACTGCGAAAATTCAAGTTTATGAAAACGTACAACTGGTTCAACGGGTAATTAATACAACCATATCGAATTAATATCAAAAGGACACGCGTACTCGAGTACAGAAACCAAACCAAGACAACAAATCTCCAATAACAATACACATCACTGAACCCCTTCGTCGTCACATCGGTCTTGTCATTTGCTTCCCTGCTCCTTGGCTACCTGAACATCAAAACAAATGTCCACCCCCGAAGGGGTTAGCAAAACGATGCTAGTACAAGTATCATAGTAAACAATTCGAATATGCATCAACAATACATAACAAGATACATCACACGGACTTCCGCTACCGGAATCCGACAATGCGAATCTACAAGATTCCATTACACAGCATGGGTATTCCAATGATCCAGCGCCCTCAGCATAGATCCCAAGATGATCCCGTCGGACCAACACGAGGTGGAAATAACCCGTCCAATGATCCAGCGCCCTCAGCCTAGATCCCAAGATGATCCCGTCGGACCAACACGAGGTGGACATCCGATCCAGCGCCCTCAGCATAGATCGTACACGTATACAAACACAACTCATGCATACACATATGCCAAATCATTATGTTCATCAACATGAACATATAAACACTATATAACGAATATCATGACAAATCAACGAAGTAAATATCATGTTCAACAACATGTATAATCATACGCATACTCCAAAAATACCGATATTAACATATCACGATACTTGCCTCGAAGATGGCAAGAACGATATACTTCAATGCTCTCGACGCACTCGAAGGCCGCCTCCTTCGATCAACGTAACAAGCTCGAACCTTAACAAAAGGAACGATATACAAATCATCTCGAGTCGAACAATGGCCTAACAATTCGGCCTACGGCCGAAAAGCTCAAACTAAACAAGTCAGCTGGATTGCTTAGCGCGCTACGTACTCTACGTAACGTGCGCTAAGCCGACTGATAGCGTACGCTATCGTATAAGACTAGCGTCGCTAGCCACGAATCGCGATCGACTCGGCCGCCTCATAACGTCGCTACGTGCGTTTTGTGCGAAACCGAACCTCGATAGCGCACGTTACCTCACACATGTTAGCGTGCGCTAATCTTGCATGGCAGAATACTGCAAACCGAAAATTGGGTTGAATGGTGAAGAACTCATGAATCCTATGGTGATATTACAAGTTATCCTCGGGCATATCATGCTAATAAGGTTTTTGGAAGTTTCTATGATCATGAGATACAAATATACGGATAGTTATCTCGATATCACAATTCCTCTACGATCTTCAAGAAATAATCTAAGTTCCATCGTCTTACGTTCCAAAACACATGATTCCAACGTATACAACGTATCAACTGGGTAATATCCGATTACTTGATCATAAATCGATTTAAACATGCTTAGGAGTCCTTATAATAAGATGGTTCAAAGGTTCATTCGACATCTAGTACCGATACGTCAAAAGTATCCTTCTAACATGTGATGACCAATTATAAATGAAGTACTTGCTATCCAAACATGATTCAAATCTTCCTTATGAACATTACTAATCATTGGTGAAGAATCACCTACCTCAAAGTAGTGAAGAACACGGATGAAATGAAGCAATCCAACACCGAGGGTTTGAACACCAATCTCCAATGATGTATGATCTTCAATCTCGAACTAGGAGGTTGATACGGAGTGTTTAGGACGAAAGTAGTTATGTTCTATGTGTCAAAGTTCGGGTTGTGGGAGGAGAAGGAACTGAAATCACGAATAGGATCTTTGTCTATTTATAATAAATGGCTATTAGCGCGCGCTATACACTGTCCGTAGCGTGCGCTAACGGCTCACTGATCTAAATCGTTCTCGGCACTTAGCGTGCGCTACGCATCGACCTGTAGCGTGCGCTAAGGCGTTGACTCGGCTTTTCCCGAAAGCCGTCCAGATACATTCGACAAGATCCGACAAGGGTCCCCCGGCCAGATCTCACCTACCGCGCGTCTCAATCAATCTGACCACGCGTAGCGTGCGCTAATTACACTCGGTAGCGTGCGCTATGAAACCATGTTAGCGTACGCTACCCTTAGCCTGTAGCGTGCGCTACATGCACAGAATTTCAATCTTCAAATCACATACACGAAATTATATGCTCGACAACATCGGATTATGAAATACGGAGAATAGTACTCAGACAAAAGTACAATCATTACAATATCACAAGTTCCAATTACATAACAGAAATCTCGGGTATTACAGATATTGTCCGCGAGTATTTCGTCGTGTTTCGTTCCGTGCGTTTTCGGAAACTAAATCGTCGGGTCAGGGCGGCTGGGCACTGGCCGGGCAGACGCGGCAGGAACCGGCGTAGCGCTCGTTACTACCGGAAGGCTACGCACGCTAGCCCGGCAGGAGTAGCGCACGTTATTCGGCCGGCCGACGCATGCTATCGGGCTGGGCAGAGAGGTATCTGGAGTTCTGGACTCGGGAGGATCGGCAGGTAGCGCACGCTGCTGTCGGTCGTGGCGCGTGCTAACCGGCATGTGTAGCGCACGTTACCCGGCCGAGCAGTTTAGTCCAGAGGGTTCTGGACAGGTCGGCAAGCGCACGTTAGTGTCCGCGCAGCGCACGCTATCGGGATCGGGCAGACATGTCCTGGTCGATAGGTTGGGTCATCAGTGCCGGGACGGGCGGGCCCCGGCCGAGAGTTCTGGGCCGATACTGGCCGATAGCGCACGCTAGTCCAGAAGGCTAGCGCATGCTAGGCCGCGCCAATATAAATATGACTGAGCAGTCATATTTTCACCCGTTCTTCATTTCTATCTTCTTCTTTCTGTGGCTGGAGGCTTGGTGATCATGGAGACATGTTGTCAAGGAATTAATCCATGAAGTTTGGGAGTTTATATCAATGATTAATCATTCTATAACATCTTTTGATCCAGCGAATCAAGGTTAGATTTCCTAGAACCCTATCTTTGGGAAATTTTGCGGTTTTTGGGTTTTTGTCCGATTCGTTCCGAATTGTTGATTAATCCATGATGGGTATGATTAATCTTAGTATTATTCATGTGCTTAACATAATTTAATCCATTGTTCTTCGCCAAATCAAGGTATATTTCTTGATTTTGACTTTTTGGGGGATTTGTTCTTAATTTCTTTTTCCATCCGTTTTTGATGAATCGATTGTTGTTAAATGATGTTGTTAAACATATCCTATGGATTGAACATCCATATTTCGGTTAGGAGTTCCATTTTCATGTTTTGACGGGTCGATTCATGTTCTTGGCTATTTTAGGGGAAACCCTCGAACTCTCATCGTTTGTTCCTTGAATCCAGCGACTTTAGGTCGTGCTTTGGAATTAATTTTCATTGTTGTTATTGTCCTTCGTAGTGTATTGTCTCGAGTGGGCGTTCGGCGGAGTCGGCGGGTTCGTAGTCGGTTTGTGCCAACCTATTTCGGTCGATTCTCCGCGTTGTGGTTATTCGAGGCAAGTACCTTGCCCATACTTTTCTTGTTTCGTGGATATGATGATTGCTGATCGTCTTAGTATGTATGTATGTTTGTTTGTTTGAAATGAATTTTTAAAAGATTCGGTTTAGCCTCGTTAAGGGCTCACATTCAAAACGCGTGTGTTTTGCGAATGTCGTGTCTCGTGAATGGGTAAGTGAACCCTATGAATATGCTTGGTTTTGTTGTTGTGCTTTGATAATATATATATACATATATTATCTTCTTTCGGTACGTTGTGATTCGACAATGGTGTCGTGCTTTGTGTTTGTTGCCTTGGGTGAATTGCTTGGATATCCTTGGTGTGACATGTTGATTGTGTGATTTGTGAATGTATTTCGCTCACCTGGAGAGGGTTCGACGGGGCCACGGAGGGAATCCAATGGTTTCGCCCTGGATTCACGAGTGTTGTGTATGTTTTGTGAATATATTTTGCTCACCTCGGGAGGGTTCAACGGGGCCATGGAGGGAGTCTAATGGTTTTGCCCTGGATTCACGAGTAAAAACTTCACGAGTTGGTGTGTATGTTTTGTGAATGTATTTTCCTCACCTCGGGAGGGTTCGACGGGGCCACGGAGGGAGTCCAATGGTTTCGCCATGGATTCACAAGTAAAAACTTCATGAGTTGGTGTGTATGTTTTGTGCATGTATTTTGCTCACCTCGGGAGGGTTCGACAGGGCCACGGAGGGAGTCCAATGGTTTCGCTCTGGATTCACGAGTAAAAACTTCATGAGTTGGTGTTGCTGTTATGTACGTCGTTGACGTGACGTGGGTTTTAACCCTGTGAATTGTTGTTGGTTTTATTTGTGAAAACAAAACCTTTGGGATGTGACCCCTGCTGATTTTGAAAAGAGAAGGATTCGATAATCCTAAATTGTTTTCTACTAAAACTCCCGATGGCTTATTAAACCCTTTTATAAATTTTTTTCTTGTATTGTAATCTTTCGATTTGGACGATTTTACCCAAACTCTTACCTCGGGAAGTACTTGTTATTACGTTTGAATCTCGTTATCATTATTCTTGAAACTCGAATTGTATGGCTCATTTTTTCACTTTGTACTTGCACTAGCAAAATAGTGGCATTTTGCTAACTCCCGAGTAATCGGGGGGTGGATGTCTGTATTGCATTCAGGTTTCGGGGAGCATAGCACAGGGACGGCATGAAGGATGATGAAAGATGAACGATACTAATCACATGAGGACCCGTTTGATGTCGTATTGGTCTAGCTGTATTTTATTTCCGCTGCATTATTCTTTCCCCGTTGTACGGGAGTGTGTTGTATTCAACCCCTGCGTGGGCATGTATTGTGATTGAGTTGTATGTATTTATTGAAAGACCAAATCGGTCTACTGAGTCATTTTAGCTTTAAAGGCATCGTTGGGTTGTTCGAATTTGTTACCAGCCTGGTAGAACCTTGAGGAAAGGTTCTACGGCGTGTAATATCCCTGAGCGGATTGGGGGTGTTACACAAAGAGGAAAGCTTGGTCAAGGAATTTGCAAGGATGAACCTTGAGATGACTACACCATCGAATCCAGTTGAGTCGTTATTGGCTAGTTTGGTGGTACAACCAACCTTGAAGAAGTAGATCAAAGAAAGTCAAGGTCAAGACGACTTCTTGGTCAAAAGGAAAGAACGTACTCTTTCAGGTGAGGATGAAGGATTCCATGTGTCCGATGATGGCACAATGTACTATGAAGGGAGGATCTGTGTGCCCAATGTTGTCAAGTTGAAAGAAGCAATAGTGAAGGAGGCACATAATACCCCATATACAGCACACCCTGGGAGTACAAAGATGTACCAAGACCTTAAGAGAACATTTTGGTGGGAAGGTTTGAAAAGAGATGTGGCAGACTTTGTAAGAAGGTGTATAGTTCGTCAACAAGTGAAGGCAGAACACCAACGCCCCTTTGGACTACTTAAATCACTTCACATTACAGAATGGAAATAGGAACATATTACGATGGACTTTGTGGTAGGTTTGCCGCGAACGGAAAGAGGAAACCACGCCATTTGGGTTGTTGTGGTTCGACTCACAAAGTCAGCTCATTTTATCCCAGTTAAGATGAACTTTCGAATGGATCAGTATGCTCAACTTTACATCAGGGAGATTATTCAATTGCATGGAGTGCCAGTCTCTATAGTATCCGACAGGGATACTCGTTTTACATCGCGTTTTTCGGGAAGTTTGCAAGAAGCCTTGGGAACGCAATTGAATTTTAGCACGGCCTATCATCCTCAGACTGATGGTCAGTCCGAGAGGACCATATAGATCCTTGAGGATATGTTGTGAGCATGTGTGTTAGACAGGTAATAATTAGGAACGACTATTGCCTTTGGTAGAATTTGCTTATAACAATAGTTATCAGTCGACGATCGGTATGGCACCGTATGAAGCCTAATACGGTAGGAAGTGTCGATCACCTCTGTATTGGGATGAGGTAGGTGAAAGGAGAATTTTGGGTCCCGAGATGATCGAACAGATGGTAGGTGTGGTGGATAAGATTCGTGAGAGAATCAAGATAGCACAGGATCGTCAGAAGTCGTACGCCGACAAGCGTAGGAAGGATCTCAAATTCTGTATTGGCAACAAAGTATTCCTGAAGGTATCTCCTACCAAGGGAATTGTTCGTTTTGGTCCAAGGAGCAAGTTGAGACCGAGGTACATTGGACCATTCGAAATTCTTGAACAGATTGGAGAATTAGCATACCACTTGGCTTTACCCCCGGAACTTTCGGCTATGCACAACGTTTTCCACGTATCGTTGTTGAGGAAGTACGTACACGATCCCAGCCCCGTCATCAACCATACCTCCGTGGAGATGAACAAAGATCTTACCTATGAAGAACAACCAGAACTGATTCTCGACCGATCAGTCCGGCAGTTGAGGAACAAAGAGAAGGTGTTTGTCAAGATCCAATGGCGTAACCACAGTAAAGATGAAGCCACTTGGGAGCACGAGGAAGAACTTCAAGCTCGTTGTCCGAATTTCTTCAATCGAGGTATGTTCGAGGACGAAAAGTTTTCAAAGAGGGGTAGGATGTAATACCCGCCATTTTCATAATGCAATATTATTATTTATAATAATATTATAATGCATTTCATTTCATTTAATTTCATTTAGAGGATCATGAACATTTATTTCGACGTATCACAAGTCCTAGCCCGAGTCATTTTGTCAGATATATTCAAGTGGTCCTTATTTATTTTGATAATAGTGTTATTAATTATTCAAGTATAATACTAACGCTACTATTATTAATATTATCATTATTATTAATAATAATATTATTAATACCATTTTATTAAGTATTAATATTATTATTGTTATTGATTATCATTTTTCAGATTATTATCAATATTACCAATTAATTATTATTCTTACATTACTATTATTATTATATCATTTATATTTAATCATGAGTTATAATTTAATCAACTATGATTAAACTTTCCCAGATCAATCGATGAACCTCAGTTCTTTCACTTTCCTCAAACTGCTCAATGTATATCCTGATACATTGTCCTAATTCAACAGAAACACTTAAAAATTTACATCTATAAAAATATTAATTCTACAGTACAGAATCAGTTTACAGCGCTCAGCATCCAGAAAACAAAAAAAAAATATACATCAGCGGTTCCCTGCAATCTATACACCTACAAATATCCTACTGCCAATCTTCCACTACAACATCACAACAGAAATACAACAGGAGATAAAGATCTACTTATTCAAAGGAGTCCTTCCCGCAGCCCCAGTCATCTTCCTCGAGCAACATCTCTAGCCTTGATCATCCAAATTCAGCCTTAATCACCAAACTCTGCGATTCGACAAGGTAAACATCAGACCTCAACCCGCAACATATTATTCTTGAAAATTTAATGCTTTGGAATTTACAAACCAAATTAATAACCATCGCCCATCATAACAGACGCTCATTGTCAAAAAAAATATACACATCTGAAATCATAAACTATAATCTGCCTCCATGAGTCATATATGAATTTCCGACCTTTGGCAGAAATGAATGATTTTTCACAGATCCGATTACAGTGCCATCAAAACCTTCAACCTAATCCAAAATTAATTTCCAGGATTTTCTTTCAATTTCAGTCGTGAAACCCTTACAATCATAACCCAAGATCGAGTTCAATCGATCGAACCCAAAATATATTTCCAGCAACTTGTTAAATTCATCATGAATTCAAAATCTATCTCCAGAATTTGTCAAAATCAGAAACCAAACCCGTTTTAGCCCAAATCCAGAACCCGACCAAAATATTTTCCCAAACCCGAATAGGAACCAGAAAAAAATATAGGCTTCGGACCTGTGAAAACATACTGAATCGAATCAAATCCTAAGCCAACTTCATTTGATCCGACCCAAATTCGGAAATATCCAAACTTACCTAAATCCGACGGAAAGCCCTTCGGTTCTATCACCATTCCCGGAGACTTTAATCGCCGCCGCCGTAGCCCCAAGCCCCGTGGATGGTTAATCCAAGCTCGGGCGAGCCGAGTGTGTGTGTGTGTCTGTCAGCCGGCTCCAATGTGTCTGTGGGTGTATTCGATTTGTTGATTTGTGTGCAGAAGGGTTGTGATGCGAATCTATGATGTGTGCCTCCGTCCGTGTGTGTGTGTTCGTGTTTTCTGCCACTTATTTTTGGCCGATTCGAGAAAGAAATTTAGAGAGAAGTGACGGGAGGAAGAGGAATTGAAGAGAGAGAGAGAGAGAGAGAGAGAGAGAGAGAGAGAGAGAACGACAGAGAGGGAGCGGGGTTCACGGGAGAAGGAGAAATAAGTTCTAGTCGGCTGAGGAAGAGAAAAAGGTTATTTATACCGCGAAATTTTAGGCTTTTCAGATTAGTCCTCACCTTTTTCAGGGACTTTTAATTTAACCCCAAAATTCTGGATACTTCAATTTAAATCCGTTTTGATTTATAATTCTTCGATTTTAATCCAGTCAGCTTCTAAACTCTTACAATTTGACCACAGTCAACTTTAAACTTCAATTCAGTCCTAATTTTGACCAAGACATTAAAATGTTTGACTTTCAATTAATATTGATAATTAATTCGAATTTATGCACATATATTTTAATTTCAGTCATTATATCGTAATATTATATAATAATTAAATTATTATTATATGTAGACTTTATCGAGGATTTACAGGCTTAGGATTGTGAGTCGAGCATCTTCATATTCAAGTCAGACAGCATCATTTATTCAGGTGGGAATTTTCACTATCACTTTAATTGCTTTAATTGGATTGTATATATATGATATTCTATTCATGTTTACAATTATGATGCAGGTTGTACATCAGGCTCACCTGTATTCCTGTAAGAGGCTATCTTAAGATATATGTTGTTGTGGGGACACCTGCGCAACCTCAATATTCACATGCGCGCTCGATTCATGTTATATGTGGTATTGTGTGTATGTTTAATGTTGTTGCGGGGGCACCTGCGCAACCTCAATATTCGTGTTATGCGTGCTCGATTCATGCTATACGTAATATTGTGTGTATGCATTCACGTTGAGGAAAAGATATGATAGATTATTCATGTTATGCTTTCCATGAAATTGTATATTACTGTGATCAGTGTGATTTCCACGAGCTGAAGGAAGCTCACCTCCACCTTTATTGATCCCACAAGTTAAACAGAGCCGGACGGACGAAGGAGCGAGCCGAGAGGACATATGAATGAGAATTTATTACATGATGTTTATTGTTATGTCTGATGTTTTGAAACATATTTGAGGAAACTTTGACTAGAAATTTATAATTTATAATTTATTCTTCCGAACCAAACGGCACCGAAACGAACTCGGATGGAAAAAAGTGCATATTTAATCATTCTCAGAATGACGAAATGGTCACAAGCGAGTCGTCAAAATGGATTCTCGCTAAAAAAGAAAATTACCAGAAATTGAAATTGCGGATATTACATACTACCTTCCTTAAAAGAAGTTTCGTCCCGAAACTTAAAACAAGTAGGGAGAAGTAATACCCCGCCAGGAAAAATCAACGAGATACACAAGAAACGCGTAACTTATGCCCAACGGCGAAATGTTGCAAGCAACACAAAGAAATATACGGTGTGAAAACACGCTCCACGACGACCAATACAACGCCACCGGTAGAGACATAATAAAACCAACAAGTGACAAGCGTCATCAAACAGATAATACAATTAAGTCGATTATCTGAACTATCACAAAACACAAAGCACCTGTTACAAGGAACACGCACAGTCGAGAAAACAGAAAATAAACACAAAATGATCCACAAGGACAATCACAAACAATTCGGACTACGCCGAAATCCTCAAAAAGCATACTAGGTATCCCTCTGTCCTTTAGGAGCAGAGACGCAACCTCGATCCCCAAATCTCTCAGCTACTGTCTCGCAATGCACGGCTCGGTGACCCACCTGGACACACTCAAAACAGCTGACTAACGGTGAACGACAATTCTTCGCGGTACGAGATCAGGCAACAATAGTCAGACAACCCCGATCGAACAACAACGATCGGACAACAATGACCGAACAACAATGATCGAACAACAACGATAGAACAACAATGATCGAACAACAATGGTTTAAAAAATGACTCCGAAGTTCACACTTCAACTCAAGACATTAAAAGAGCTGGTAGAAACTAAAAGATGTTACTTTCGAACAAAGTTCACAAGAATCGAACCGAACTCGGAAAAGTCACAACGATAAATAGATCGATCCGAAACAAGGTCACAACACGTTCAAACGATGACAACCGAGATACCAAACAAGTTCAAAAAGTATCAACGAACACGAGCAAGTCGATAGAATTTAGAAGGATAAAATGCAGAAGTCAAAAATAACACGGGTATTACATTCGACCTCTTATAAAAGAAATGTCGTCCCCGCAACTCACAACAACGGAAGCAAGGTAACAACACAAAAAAGCAACCGACAGAAACATCTCCCATGGGACTCTCAGAGCCGATCCTGATATCTGTGCTGAAGCACGGACTCCGGAAGTCTCGGTATCCAATTCGCAAAACTGAATTCTGTGTCCCTCGAGTCCACACTTGAAAATCATTACTGACGAGAAGGACAATTTGTACGTACATGACCCCTGCACAATATGGTTGAAGCACCTCGGCACGGTATACCGAATATAAACTGCTAGGTACTATGGAATATAACATGCAAAACAACAGACCGGAGATGCCAACTCCACACAACATATCGACGTAAGGTAGCCCACATATATAGAATCATAGCAACGACGGCATACATTCGGCGATTGCAACGGCCCAAATGATAACCAACACATAGTCACAAAACATCATGAAACCATCATACATGTACACAAACGCACAAACCCAAGCTTTAACAGCTCACACATGTGCGATAGCACGCAAATCACCACGAAATGACAACGTTAAAGATCAACATCACACCTCTCACTGAGGGCTAATACAACAATTGCGTGGCAAATGACTCAGCGCTCACACCACCAATTCAATCACAACTCGGGGGTTAACACCCTAACGAAAGTGCGAACATTATACATATATTCCCGGACCGCAAACAGGAACGATAGGTTTTAAAAACGAAAACCACCTTTTGAAAACAATTTTGGGAACACCAGTTGATCTTGAGTATCATGTTTCGAAAAAGTAACACAACCATCGTTATCGAGACTTTGAAAAACTATCTTACATTTGATAAAAAAATGAGGACACCTTCCTTTTAGTGAAACTTTCTGAAATATTCAACCCTCGGGTCTAAGCAAAGCATTTCTAAATAATCGAAAATATCTCAAAATATTTTGGTCCTCAACTAGAATAATTTTGAAATATATTGCGGAACTAGAAAGCACCTTGAAAACACCGTAAGAAAATAATTAATCTTAAAAGTACGTCTCGAAATTTATTTTCTAAGAAAACCAAATGGCGTGGTTTCCTCTTTCCGTTCGCGGCAAACCTACCACAAAGTCCATCGTAATATGTCCCTATTTCCATTCTGTAATGTGAAGTGATTTAAGTAGTCCAAAGGGGCGTTGGTGTTATGCCTTCACTTGTTGACGAACTATACACCTTCTTACAAAGTCTGCCACATCTCTTTTCAATCCTTCCCACCAAAATGTCCCCTTAAGGTCTTGGTATATCTTTGTACTCCCAGGGTGTGATATATATGGGGTATTATGTGTTGGTTTTCAGTGCCTAAAACGAAGGCCCAACGGAAGTGGTAAAACAAAAATTAATTCGATCCGAATCCCTACGAGGATCGATCGAGCTACGTATATACGAATATATAAACGAAAAACAAGAGTTGAAAGAAACTCACCCTTGAAGTCCGCTGATTAAATGGTATCCTTCTCTTGAGCTATTTCCCAAGCTTTGCTTGATCTCTACGAGTCCAATCCGCTCCAAGCTCTTGAACGATCCAATGCCGAAAGCACCACGTCTGTACTTGCCACGCGCCGGAAAAACGACCAGAATAACAATACTCGATTAACCTCTAAGGTTACGGCTAGAATCAAGTGATGAAGCCTTTTATTATTGCACTCTAAATGTTTAATATTTATCTCTCAATGTATCTTGAATTTTCTCCAAGAAAACTCAAGAACAAGATGAAGAGCAAGATGAAGACAATTTGAGAAAACTTTCTCTCTCTCTCTCTCTCTCTCTCTCTCTCTCTCTCTCTCTCTCTTCAAAACTCATGATGGGAATTGTTGGAATGAGAAGTGAGAGATGTCTTTCCTTTATTCTACTTACAAATCCCACACAATCCCCTTTTATCCATATAATAAGAGATATCATATCTCTTAGGTGATTAGTCTTCACCCACCAAAGGAAGACAAAGACTAAAGTGTAAGAGATCAAAAGTGGGGCCGGCCTCTAGAAGGAATCCGACGAGTTTGGTTCGTTTCGGACTCCCGAGAGTCCAAACAGATAAACTCCGATTCCTTTCCGATGTATTTATATCGATTAATTAATCCAATTAATTAATCATATTAAATACATAATAACATAATTAATTTCTCCAAGAAATAATTATATTCATTAATTAAATTAATCACCCGATAATTTATTTAATTAATTAGGCCGTAAATTAATTTATCCAATAAATCAATTAGACATCCAATGTCCCAAATTAGATATCCAATATCTAATATTCATAATGAGAGATTAAGCTTGATACATTCCGTCGTCAATCCTATTGCGCGACTCGGTAGGTCCGTGTTGCGATATTTCTTTACACGCAAGTGCACGTCATCGTTTACAAGTAATAAAGTGATAAGTAGAGTATCGTTCCCACGAGGATTGAATCTCTAACTACCGATTTTTTCGTATTCCAATTTTATCTGAACAATCGAAGTTGGGTTTTGCGATTAATAACTAAAAGAATTACTAAATTACTAAGCAGTAGAAAACAATATCTTGGATAAAAGAAATCAAATGATGAATAAGTCTAGGGTTCTGAATCCACCTTAGTTTATCCGAATTTACTCTCGATTATCCGTACTAAATAATTTTCCCAATTTATTGAAGGCGGAGATTGCTAATATATTCTACCGCCTCTCCCGAGGTCAATAGATTTATCTAAAGGCGAATAACGCACTCTATCCCTAGGTGAATTAATTCATCGATAGGCAAAAAGCATGAAATCTCCTAAAGGCCACGTAGTTCCTATGAGTATATTCCTATCTCACAGAATAAAACGGTCCTCACCAATAGTTCCTCACCAAATCTCCTCTCCCGATTCGAAGTGAATGATTAAATCAATACAACTATTGGCCAGATAATTGCAAGCATTAAACATAATTGGGAAAACTCAATAAAAAGGTAATAAATTGGATAATCTCAATCAATTCGTCAAAACAAAGGTTTTATCAAAACCCTAGATTAGGGCTTTAGCCTGACATACTAAAAACTGAAAATACAGAATAAATAAACGAAAGCATAAAATTCAAACGCAGATGAAGTTCGAATTCCTCCGTTCTTCAGCTTCCGCCTTCTGCCCTTGAAGTCTTCTGCTTCCCTCTTCTTCTGCCGTCTCCAAGCTTAAGCTCTCAAAGGTTAAAAATCCCAAAGATTCCAAGATTATTTAATTAGGGTCTTAAACCCTATTTATAGCTCAACATATCCTCCAAAACGCGTCCGTATTAGTCGGTCGAAAACTGGCTTCGAAACAGCTCAAAATCCGCGCGGGCATACGAAAACCGCCAAGTGTGCCGCGGCTCACTAAACCTGTGCCGCGGCACATCGCCTTTCACCAATGCACAGGCGTTAATTAATTCTTCGTGCCGCGGCTCACTGGTCAGGCCGCGCATGCAGTACAGTTACTCGCCCTTCGGCCGGTGTCTTCTTGTGCCGCGGCTCAGCTTCCTTGTGCCGCGGCTCGAGTCCAGATTTGCCGTTTCGCCGCTTTGCCTCGCTTTAGCTTCCGACTTCAATTTCTGTCAATCATACAAAATTAAGGCATTAAAAGCTCATTTAGACAATTTCACTCACCAAAACACTACAAAATAATGATAAATAAGCATATAAAAATACGCCTAACAAATACCCCCAAACTTAAGCCTTTGCTTGTCCTCAAGCAAAAAGAATTAAATTCAATAAAAGAATGTCGTGAATCATCGTGCAACTCATAGTGTTCAACCTAATCAATACTATCCTGCAATTCTCTCTAAATAATACGAGTGTCATAAAAGCGAGCTGCACTCAGAATAATGATTCCGCAAAGTAATCAAATTCAGTCCTAATCACTCGTTCATGAAGAAAATCCAGCTCAAAGATTAACAAAATGTGAGTCAAATCGACCGTCAATATGAAAGGCTAACACAACCAAGCTAGTTCGTCCCGTTCCACAGTCGAAAGACACAATTTTCACGAGTTTCATAACAAATAAACCTCGGACAGTATCCCCTTATATATATGCTCAAGAATTTGATTCGAGTTGACCACTAGGTTAGGATCTCGGGATGTTTCATCGGGATAATCCTAGGGTGGAAACTCCATTCTCATGTATTGGAAAACCGTTTGACGTAAAAGACACTCATGGGGCACATGGATGCTTCTAGTTACTAAGTTCCTGTCTACAGCGGAGAACCAACTCGAATATATAATTTCCGCATGTCCGAATCAATGTTGCCGTTTTACGCGAGAGTAAACAGCGGGTTACGCGAATACCCCCGGTTACTAGGCTCCCTATCATTGGCACATGTGAAATTACTAAATCACTAGTCTAATCAGGGTTGTTGTTTTACGCGAGAGTAAACAGCGGGTCACGCGAATACCCCCGGTTACTAGACTTCCCTTCATAGAACACATTATCTCGACTTTTAGGGAAAAACTGACCGACTCTAAACTCAATCTAAGTGCCAAAACGACTAAAGAAACAGTACGACTCTCTATCCGGAAAATGTAGCCAAACGTATTGATGGGGATTTAAAAACAAGTATGTATCGTCTCTTATCTGCCAAGACCTCTACAATCACGAAAAATTTCGGACCTAATTGAATACTAAGCAGAACAGAAATAACTGACTACAACTCGACTAAAACTCGACCGCTTCTCCAGAGAGAAAAACAGTGTCGTAACATCAGTATCACACAAATAGAAGCACGAAAAATTCACGAATAAAGAAAACTAAGACAAGCAAGGCTATCTAAAAAAATTTTACGCAGGGTAATGAAAAGTGCAACGAAATAAAGTACATCAAGAAAATAAAATACAGCAATGAATGTAGCAACTGAAAGTAAATCCCCCCCCAAACTTAGGACGTACATTGACCTCAATGGACAAAAATGATATGCAATAAAAGTAAAAGGTCAAGTACTCCCCTCCAGTCTGCTCAGGAGCTGGTGCCTGCCTCGTCCGGTGAGGAGGGTGGTGTGGCTGGCCGGGCGGGCGCAATAAATGGCCCGTCGGGATGCATGATATGGGCCGTCCATGCGGCGAGGTGCTCCTGATGATAAGCATCCCTCGCAGCAAGACGCCTCGCCGCTCGTCGGCTGGCCCGGCGGGCCTGCTCTCGCATCTCGGCTCTAGCGGCAGCAACAACGCTCTCCCACTCCGCCCGCTGCTCCTCCCGCATGGCAGCCATCAAGCTCTCTCTCTCTCTCTCCTCATCTCATCTCTCTCTCTCTCCTCGTCTCCTCTCTCAGCTCCTCTCTCTCTCTCCTCAGCTCCTCTCTCTGCTCCTATCTCTGTCTCCTCAAATCCTCCCGCAGCCCATCAAACAACTCCTCCAACCTCGCTCTATCGGCCGCGGCCAGCATCTCCATGCGTCAACAAAGCGGCTCTGGGATCCTCGTGGGCCTCCTCTAGCGTAAATCCTCTCCCCGAGCGCAGCCGGCGCTCCGCCCCACCGATCGAAGTGTGATATGATGCGGTGGTCGATCGGGCTGTGGGGCTAGCATCGGCTCGTCGCCCGACCACGCTGGCCCCGATCACGGCATAAAGCGCAGATGAGGGAGGGGTGCTTCAACCCGTCTTGGCCCCTCGGATACTCTGGAAGATAGATCGGACCAGATGGGGGCCACATCAAACGCAATAAGTGATAGCAAAAGTGTCCGGGCGCGGGAGAGAAAGATCAGACGGATCCGAGAGGTGGGGTCAATGCGCGCAGATAAAATAAAGCCGTGCACGCCCGAGCCGGCTGAGGCGCGAGCTCCTGAAGTGAAAAGTGGAAGAACTCTGTGCTCGCTGCTCCCAGTCGGTACCGGGCTGTGCAATGGTCTCAAGCAGGGCCTCCTTAGTGAGGCTGGTCATCACTCGGTCATAGGCTGACTCATCAACCACCGGAAACCCAAAAAGCCTCCGAATAGCAGTCGGGGAGAAATCAACTATAACCCCTCGGACGTCGACCTGAGTCCGATACTCTAAAGACAGCAACGTATGCCCCGCCCGAATGTGCTTCAGCAGAGCGCTGGCGTAAAACTCCTGCACGATCGAGATAACCGCTGGCTCGGGAGGTGCGGTAAATCTGGCCCAACCCATCTCGTCAATCATAGTGAGCAATTCCCCGTCCTGAGGAGCTGGAGTAAAACCCCTCTCTGGAATAAGTGGTCGTGGCCGGATCTTTTCATTGAATATCTTGTGAATTTTGGGGTCCGAAAATTGGTGCCCCTCCGCCTCGGCCCGACCACGAGAGGTCTCCCCTCGAGTAGGGGATGACTCGGTCCTAGCTCTCTTGCTTAGCTTCTTGGTTCTCGCCATAATCAGTCCTGAAAAGTGAAACACGAGGGTTTATTCACGCAAAAATAATAACACTGATTTATGCTCGGCTAATGATGTCCAGCCAGAAATTCCGAATTTAAGAAAATAGCGCATACGTGAGAGAAGGATGAAATTGGATTTAAACGTTTAACCTGGATGTAAGGGTTGGGCTCGCTGTAACTTCAAAACGTATACGTTGCACGAAAATTCAAAACGATTGCTTTTCCAAAGAAAATTTTTCATTTAGGCAATTTATCAAACACCTTGGGGGCACAAGTTTACTTGAAGAATAAACATAGTTATCGCTCGATTCAACCCCCAAAAACCGAAACATAATTCAATCTTCATCAACTCAACACATCCAACTCATTGATATTCCGATTTAACCATGAAAATTCGATAAAACTACCATGTTATTCTCTAACAATCCTAAAACTTTCGAAGGAGAATAAGCATGTTCCATTCATCCAAAGCAAAAACAACTTCCATAAGCAAGTCAAGATTAAAGATTAAAACGTACCTTCTGAAGATTGCAAGAAAAATCGCAGGAAAAACAATAGAAGAACGCTTCGGCCGGTCGCGCGCTAGGGAGGGAAGAAGAAAGGAAGAAGGCGTACCTGGAAATGCCGGCCGCATGTTATATGTTACCTGGGCCTTTCAGATTCCGCATAGTATGCCGCGGCACAGCTAAAGTGAGCCGCGGCATAGGGTACAGTCCCTTTTACCTGTGTTCTCGTTTTGTCGTGTGCCGCGGCACAGATTTAGTGTGCCGCGGCTCATTTCTCAAGTGTGCCGCGGCTCATTTATGCCGTGCCGCGGCACAGGGTACAGTTGGTTTAGCCTCCCCTTGCGATTGATGTGTGCCGCGGCTCACAATACCTGTGCCGCGGCTCATACTTGATTTCTTCCACAGGACTTTCCTGCACAGAATTTTGAGAAGAAGACGTTAAAAACGAGAGGCAGAAGCAAATTGAAGCACAAAAATGATGAAAAATAAGAATCACGAATACAAGAAAAATAAAGAAATGCAAAAATCTACAACTACGAACTCGGGTTGCCTCCCGAGAAGCGCTAAGTTTATAGTCTTCAGCCGGACCTATTGGACAACGTTAGTTCGCTTTTCGCAAACTCCATTTGGTTTCCGCCCCGTTCATCGAACCGTTCATATTTTTGTTAGAATTATGACCATTGGTCATTAGCGATTCGACTTTCGGTTCGGTCATCAAATTTTGTTTGCAAAAAGGTTTCGACGTGAATAACTTCCCGAAACACCCGGTTTTTCCATGACTAATTGTCCGCTTGGCTTCCGGCTCACTCTCCTCCTTCACAAATGCACTCAAGACTGCAGCAGATTTTTCCTCATGCTCGAGGAACGCCACTCGGTCTACATCCTTCTTAAGACTTGGACCATTTAACACAAAATCTGAATTTTCCCAACGACGATTATTTCGGTGTTGTCCTCTTTCAACGGCATCCACACTTTCAATTTGTGACCTTTTAGCAGCACTTCCGGGACATGGGAACGATTTGAATACTTGAAAAGTAACTTGCTCGTCTTGGACCCTCAGAGTTAACTCCCCCTTTTCCACGTCTATAAGGGTTCGGCCCATCGCTATAAATGGTCGTCCTAAGATGATTGGAATATTTTCATCTTCCTCCATGTCGAGTACGATGAAATCGGCCGGAAAGATGAACTTATCAACTTTAACTAAAACATCCTCGATCACTCCCCTCGGATACTTTATCGATCGATCCGCCAATTGTAAGGAGACTGTTGTTGGCTTGGCTTCCCCAATATTCAGCTTTTTGAAAATCGACAGAGGCATGAGGTTGATACTAGCACCAAGATCGCATAGTGCCTTATTAAACGAAAGATTCCCCATGGTGCACGGTATGTTGAAGCTTCCCGGATCTTTCAATTTAGGTGGGAGCTTCTTTTGAAGAATTGCACTGCACTCCTCTATCAAGGTGACCGTTTCAAACTCCTCAAGCTTTCTCTTCTTCGATAATATCTCTTTCATGAACTTGACATAACTCGGCATCTGTTCCAATGCGTCGGCGAACGGAATGTTTATGTGAAGCTTTTTAAACATATCAAGGAACTTAGAAAATTGTTTGTCCGCCCTTCTTTGCTGTAATCTCTGCGGAAACGGGACGGGGGACACACATGTCTTCGAGTTATCCGGCTTCAATTCCTTCGCCTCCTCTGGCTTTAAATCCTTCTCTTCCTCAATCTCCTTCTTCTCTTTACCCCGCTCGGGCTGATCCAGCACCTCTCTCCCGCTTCTCAAGCTAATTGCGTTTAGACTCTCTCTAGGATTTGTCTCCGTTGTACTCGGCAATGCTCCCTCCGGACGAGCTGTCAACACATTAGCAATTTGGCCCAGCTGGACCTCCAAGTTCCGAATGGAAGCAGAATGATTTTGTAATGTAGCTTCCGTACGGGTCATAAATTGACTCGTATTTGCCGCCAATTTTGCAAGTGCTTCCTCGAGAGACACTTTGGGAGCGGAAGGGGACTGCTGTTGATTTTGGGCGAACGGGGGCTGGTGTGAGTTCTGTCCGTTTCTCCATGAAAAGTTAGGATGATTGCGCCACCCCGGATTATAAGTATTGGAGTACGGGTTATTCGGTCGATTCCCACTTCCCACAAATTGAGCCTGCTCCATCTGATTTTGCTCGAACGGATTTCCAACTTGACATTCCGCGCTCGGGTGTGATCCGTTACACCAATTACATGTCTCTATGGTAACGGGGGCTGGTGCGTGCGAAAATGTCCTGAGTCATTGTGTCAAAGCGGCGACTTGAGCTGACAAAGTGGAAATCGGGTCATTGCTTGAAACTTCCATGACTCTCTTCGGTGTCAATCTTTCCGATGGCCATTGGTATGCGTTTTCGGCCATATCTTCCAAAAGCACGTGTGCCTCGGCCATAGATTTTCCCATGAAAGTCCCACCAGAGGCCGCATCCACGAGAGTGCGTGTAGAAGCACTCAAACCATTATAGAACGTATGAAGCTGAAGCCAATCAGGAATGCCATGATGAGGGCATCTTCGTAGCAATTCTTTACATATCGTACTGACAAAAGGTGGTTATTTCGTTTCTCAACCTTGCCGTCTTAGCTGGTGGGAAAAATTTGGCAAGGAAGGCTTGCGCTAACCTCTCCCATGTTGTAATCGACCCCGGCGGTAAGGAATTTAACCAAAACTTTGCTTTATCCCTCAAAGAGAAAGGGAAAAGCCTCAATCGGATGGCATCGTCGGTGACACCATTAGTCTTGAATGTGTCGCATATCTCAAGGAAAGAAGCAATATGGGCATTCGGGTCGTCCTTCTGGCGAATTACGTAATGGGCTCGCCTGCACCATCTGAATAATGGCGGGCTTGATCTCAAAATTATTAGCTTGGATAGTGGGACGCCGAATTCCCGAAAAATTAGCGTTGACCTGCGGCATGGCATAATCTCGAAGAGCTAGTTCCGGTTGAACTTGCCACACTTGGTTATCTCCTCCTTGGACTTCGATATTCTCGGCCATGTTGACCGTCGTCTGCAACTCTCTTTTCTTCTTTTTGTTCCTTCTTAGCGTGCGCTCGAGCTCGGTATCCAAAGGTAGTAGGCCTTCGTTACCGAGTTTTCTCATGCACTACACGAAAGGTCCTGAAAGGAAAACAGATAAACGAAATTAAATACACAAAAATAAGAATAAAAATAAAACGTTCAAATTAAGACTGGAAATACTTAAATCGATATTAGAAAATTAAATCCCCGGCAACGGAGCCAAAAACTTGTTGCGATATTTCTTTACACGCAAGTGCACGTCATCATTTACAAGTAATAAAGTGATAAGTAGAGTATCGTTCCCATGAGGATTGAATCTCTAACTACCGATTTTTTCGTATTCCAATTTTATCTGAACAATCGAAGTTGGGTTTTGCGATTAATAACCAAAAGAATTACTAAAATACTAAGCAGTAGAAAACAATATCTTGGATAAAAGAAATCAAATGATGAATAAATCTAGGGTTCTGAATCCACCTTAGTTTATCCGAATTTACTCTCGATTATCCGTACTAAATAATTTTCCCAATTTATTGAAGGCGGAGATTGCTAATATATTCTACCGCCTCTCCCGAGGTCAATAGATTTATCTAAAGGCGAATAACGCACTCTATCCCTAGGTGAATTAATTCGTCGATAGGCAAAAAGCATGAAATCTCCTAAAGGCCACGTAGTTCCTATGAGTATATTCCTATCTCACAGAATAAAACGGTCCTCACCAATAGTTCCTCACCAAATCTCCTCTCCCGATTCGAAGTGAATGATTAAATCAATACAATTATTGGCCAGATAATTGCAAGCATTAAACATAATTGGGAAAACTCAATAAAAAGGTAATAAATTGGATAATCTCAATCAATTCGTCAAAACAAAGGTTTCATCAAAACCCTAGATTAGGGCTTTAGCCTGACATACTAAAAACTGAAAATACAGAATAAATAAACGAAAGCATAAAATTCAAACGCAGATGAAGTTCGGATTCCTCCGTTCTTCAGCTTCCGCCTTCTGCCCTTGAAGTCTTCTACTTCCCTCTTCTTCTGCCGTCTCCAAGCTTAAGCTCTCAAAGGTTAAAAATCCCAAAGATTCCAAGATTATTTAATTAGGGTCTTAAGCCCTATTTATAGCTCAACATATCCTCCAAAACGCGTCCGTATTAGTCGGTCGAAAACTGGCTTCGAAACAGCTCAAAATCTGCGCGGGCATACGAAAACCGCCAAGTGTGCCGCGGCTCACTAAACCTGTGCCGCGGCACATCGCCTTCAGCTGAATGCCTGGGCGTTAATTAATTCTTCTGTGCCGCGGCTCACTGGCCGTGCCGCGCACGCAGTACAGGTTACTCTGCCCTTCGGCTGGTGTCTTCCTGTGCCGCGGCTCAGCTTCCTTGTGCCGCGGCTCAGAGTCCAGATTTGCCGTTTTCGCCCATTTTGCCTCGTTTTAGCTTCCGGACTTCAATTTCCTGTCAATCATACAAAATTAAGGCATTAAAAGCTCATTTAGACAATTTCACTCACCAAAACACTACAAAATAATGATAAATAAGCGTATAAAAATACGCCTAACAGTCCGTCTCAATCAGCAATGGGAGGAACCAAAGAGTAGTAGCACCACCTAGCCAGCCTGGCGGCCTACACTGTACCCCAACTGAGAACGAATGATGGGATCATTCAAGAACCATTCTGTCGTGAATACCAGTAAACGTATAAAACCTTTCTTTCTAATGTCCCGATCAAGTTATAGGGTCAAGGTCAGTCAAATCCTATCTGTACTTGATGCTATGCATGCGTTAATGAAAATCGAGATCATCGAGCTATCGTGTATCCAATACAACTAGCTCTAATGCTTTAGCCAAAGACTTATGATCTCATCTGCCGATAACCGCATAGGACATATAACCCGCTCACTAACGGGAGAAAGAATTCTATCTTGGTATTCAGTAGGACCTGCCACTTGCCCGTGAAGATGCACGTCGAGGTTGACCCCCGCCTTCCGGTTTATAAGGTCGAAGTACTCTAATGAAAATCTTGACGTCACAAGCACATCCCTACTAAATCCTCAAGTCGAAGGTTCACGAATACCTATCACAACCTTTCGATTCTGTCATTGACTGTCCGGGAGTGAAATCTGTGTGACGAATCGAGGGTGAGTCGGTTCGAGTATACTAATCCAATTAGCATACCTATAACGTGTGCTACCACTAAACATTAGCGTTCGACATGCACTCTCCATGTCAAAGAACACGTCATACAAGTCTTCACATAAACTTAACGCCCAGTCAAGTTTCATCGACTTGCGAACGATTAAGTATTTGAGCTATAAACCTTTCCAGTGCTGACCCCCTTATCCAATAAGGAGTGGAACGTTTTGCTCTAAAATACACGGACTAGTTTCTATATGTATATTTACGAGTTAGGAATGCCAGTAACTACCAGTAAATAAATAAACATCCATTGCCTTATATTAGTGATTTACATAATTACAAGTACAATGCCCTCACTCAATCATCCTCTGAGTGGCATTCAAGGGCATACTCCCAACAATCTCCCACTTGCACTCAATGCCACACACTATGGTATCTAATACCCATGTTCTCCAGATGACGCTCTAAGCTAATCTGAGAAAGTGGCTTGGTCAGTGGATCAGCGACGTAGTCGGCTGACTCTACTCTATGCAGCACAATGTATCTCTTTGCGAACAAATGCTCTTACAAGATGATACTCTCTCTCAATATGTTTGGTACTGTTGTGAAACCTCGGCTCCTAAGCCTGTGCTACCGCTCTGGCAGCGCAGCACAAGGTGTCACGTGAAGTTTACCCAGTAACTTCTAAATTCTTCCTTTGGAGGCCTCCGAGGCCGCTTTATACTGAGCCTAACAGGTGGAATTAGCAGTCACGCTATACTTGGCACTATGCCATGATACTGCTCCTCTATTAAGAGTAAATGTATCCAGAAGTAGATATATAATCCTCTTTCTGTCCTTGGAAGCCCAATACAGTGAATCCCACCACATTCTGTTCTCCACCACCATATATAAGAACCAGATCTCTTAGTACTTCTAAAGTACTTGAGAACATTCTTTACGGCGTTCTAATGTTCCCTAACTGGGTTTGCCCGAAACCTACTTACCACACTTCTAGCATGCGCAATGTCAGGTCTTGTACACAATAAAGTATATATAAGGCAACCCAAATTTCGAAGCATATGGCATATTACTCATTTTATCTCATCGTCCCAGACGGGAATCCAATGAAACATCCCTTCGCGGACCTAGCTTCCAACTTCTCCACCTTAGTCTTCTTGACATAGGCGGGACATCCCCAAATCATAATATGATTAAGACTTGGTTTCCTGCCCTCCCACATCTCATGTGGAGTTTTAGGAACGGATTTGGAAGGACATCTGTTTAAGATGTAGGCGGCAGTCAGGAGTGCATACCCCCACAAGTAAATCGGTAAGTCAGTATAGCCCAGCATGGAACGGACCATGTTCAACAAGGTCCGGTTCCTTCTTTTTGATACACCATTTAACTGAGGAGTACCTGGAGATGTTAGTTGTGAAACTATTCCATGTTCCTTAAGGAACTCATGAACTCCGTACTCATATACTCGCCACCTCGATCCGACCGAAGTGCTTTGATATGATTACCAGTTTGTTTCTCGACTAGGGCCTTGAATTCCTGGAATTTCTCAAAGGCCTCGAATTTATGTTTCATTAAGTATACATAACCATACCCAGTATGATCATCCATAAACGTAATGAAATATTGATATCCGTCATGTGCTGCTTCCAAAGCACCACATATGTCGATATGGATTAATCCCAGTTTATCAGCGGCTCTTTCAAAAGTCCCTGTGAAGGGGGACTTAGTCATTTTGCCTTTAAGGCAAGATTCACAAGTAGGAAAGGGATCCGATCCCAATGGACCCATAAGTCCATCCTTTCCCATCTTGTAAACCTTGGTCTGACCAACATGACCAAGTCTAAGATGTCATTTCAAAGCTTGATTGGTTTCATCCCTACCACATTTTCTAGTCATAGTATTCACAACTACTTTGTTGCTGAGATTTAGATGATACAATCCATTTAACAATGTAGCAGTACCCACTAGTTTATTTCTAAAATAAATTTTGCAGGAACCATCACCAATAAAAAATTAAAAGCCTTTTCGGTCCATGACCGGAATGGATACAATGTTTTTGTGCCCCTTGGGCAAAACAAGTACATCTTCTAAAGTCAAAACAAATCCGTATTCTTAACCCAAAAGAAGTGATCCTATGTTGGTCGCCTCGACACTATGCCCGCTTCCGACTGTGATCATAACTTCTCAAGCTCCAAGCTTCCTACTTTGCTCTAGATCCTGATTCACGGTACAAATATGGGAACTAGCACCCGAATCCAGTATCCAGGAAGTAGAAAATACAGTAGCAGAACAATTTGTTTCCAAAACTAAAAGTTCTGTACCTGAAGGGCCATGAAGAATCGGACAGTTTGTAGCCCAGTGGCCCAACTCACTGCACTTGAAACAAGCATCCTTCTTCTTCTTGTTCTTCGGAATAGTTGGGGCCTTGCCCTTGCCCTTGAAGTCCTTGACATGTGGTCCAGTATGCTTCTTGGTCTTTTTCTTCTTGTTCTTAGACCTTCGAGGTCCAGAAGAAATCACAAGAGTAGACTCCTTCATTCGCGAAGTCTTCATATGAGACTGAGCGGTCACAAGTTTGTTCATTAACCCAGCTAAATTACATGCAATCTCATTGCAGTTGAAGTTCATAACAAATTGTGAGAAGGAATCAGGGAGAGAATGTAGGATGAGGTCGGTTTGGAGAGAAGTATCCATTTTAAAATCAAGAGCCTCCAATCTCTCGATCATGGATATCATTTTGAGGACGTGTTCCCCAACCTTCTCACCTTCCTTCATCCTTGCACCGAACAGTTGCTTGGATATCTCATATCTAGCAGTTCTGCTGTGCTCACCATAAAGTTCGGTTAAGTGAGATAGAGTCTGCCTAGCAGAAATAATTTTCTCATGAGCTCTCTCAAGCTCATTATACATAGAAGCCATCATGTAAGCACGGACTTTTATGTCATCCTTAACCCACTTTTCTTGGTTTTTGATCTCTTCCTGATTGGCTCTGGTCCGCACAGGAGGTGCCGGAATGTCCGTTTCCAAGACGTATCCTAGTGCCTTTATACTGAGGACAATCGTCAGATTGCAGAGCCAGTCCACAAAGTTAGGTCCAATCAAGGTGTTCTTCTCGAGTAGAATTGCGAGTGGATTCATTGTCATATTGAGAGTTATGCCTGCACTAAGTATAACAGATTAATTAGTGACTCGTTTAATTATGTTCTGAGTATAGAATTAAGGTCTTTTCTATTCTTGTTACCCAGCTCCCACTATTTTTATCGGAACAACACACTCCCATGTGAAATCCGGAAGTATCGTCGCACTACTTCATAGTGGTGATCGAGTTCTTTATAAATCTTAATAGAGGGCAACCGAACAAGTTTCTAGTCTATTAATTTTCATAAAGTGGTGTCCAACATCAACCCATCTAATGGATGATTCGATCTTCTTTTTCCCTTGTTCACTCCCCTCAACCTATACGGTTTCTATGGTTGTGAACAAGTTAAGTTTATACCATCGACGCAAATCAGTTTCACAATTGAATCTTATCTGGCAACCTATCAGGTTTCTAGGGATAAAATTTGCTCCAACCGAAGGCATCCAATGCGCTTCCAGTAATTTATCCATCCTCCCCGAACGAATACTCCGATAACTCGGAAGCATAGCACATCCGGTTTGGATTTCAATTTCCCAAAAACTCGATGGAGGGAAGGAAAACCTTGAAACCTTATAAACTTAATAATTTGTAGTGGGAGAATTTTCGCGATTAATGTTACACTTTGCACATTAATCATTTTAGCGCGTTTGTGGTATTCATACAATATGAAAAAACCATTCACAACCTAGTTGCTACCAACATGTGGTTCATGGACCGTTACTAGAAAACAAAAACTCCGTAATCTAGTTACAAGTCTTCGTCTTGAATCTTCGTCTTCTCGAAATAGATCTTCCTCCGGTCTTCGACATTACATATAAATTTTACATTGAAAATTGCATCCTAGATACAAATTTTTCTAGTAAAATAAATAGGCTCAAAATGGCCTTTACAACCCAATCGAATAAAAGGAACGATTCAAAAACTAAGTCCACGAACCACAACCCCATTCAAAAGCATTTATCCAATAAATACTAAATAAATGGAAAGTGTAGAGATACATTGATCCAATCAAAAATACGAACCGATCCAATCATTTCACACAATCGGTAATATGAAAACGTTCAAAATAATTCGGTCGCCCATTAAAATTCCAATTAATCAAATTTCCCTTGTAAAATGAAATACCATAAATCATTTTAATCATATTAAATACAATTTAACATGCGGGAGATTACTTTTCAAGAAAACACGGAAAAATCGAGCCGAGTGAAAACTGGCCTGCTTGGCCGAGTCACTGCCGGCATCCTGCCGGCCAGACACGGCCGTGTCGCCTGACACGGTCGGGTCTGCCTGGCACTGACTATGTAGACTGTTGGAATATAAAACGCAGCGGAAGCGAGTTGGTGAAGATAATTTAATAAAAGGTTTTATAAACTAACCAACGTAAAAACCGGATCTATTTAGGCTTGTCAACTAATTAACTAAACAGATTAATAAACAATTAAATAAACATATTTACGCATGGGAGTCGGTAATTTTTACCTTTGACGCGAAGTGGTAGAAAAATCCCTTTTGGTCGATTTGTCCTTCTTCGTGTTCCTCTCCGATCTTCTTGTATTTCTACCTTGAGATCTTCTAGAGTATATCCCGCCTACGTCCGGATGTCGTGTGGGCAACAATCTACCGGACTACTTGGACTGCAAAAGGATCGGCCGAAACTTTTCTCTCAAGAAACTTACGATTTTTGTTCTCTCTATTTTTCTTGAATATTTTGAGTATTTTAGAAAAATATTGTGTTTACCAAATTGTGGAATCCAAGACACAAGTCAAGATCCACAATTAAAACACACACAATAAAAATCGATTTCTTGGGCAATAATGAGGTCAAAAAATCGGCCAACCCTAAGCATGTATTTATAGGTGTTTTGAGCTACTCTAGGGACCTTAAGGAGGATATGGTAAGGACTCCCAATAGATATCTTCCTTACATTATTAGGACTCTTCCTAATATGAAGACTCTATTAATATCAACTTAGTCCACTAATAAGTTAATATTGCACTTCCTACCAAAATCCCAAATTACGAAATTGGGCTCCTTTTAAATTAATTATTTCCCGTGTTTAAGATATTCCATGTCCATTAATTAATTTAAGCTACTGACAGCTTTTAATTAATTAATGTATTATACATGAGTATACCACTCGACCTTTATTATTATATCGGAAAATTAATTCCACCTGCAGGGTTTGATATAATAATCCTTTCGAGTGCCTCAAGGGACATGATCAACCCGACTGGTCGGGACACGATTTCTAGCTATAATATTAATTATCATATAAATAATAATATTACCCAAAATATCGAGCATATTGAGTCAATGATTGTGGCTCTCACCCATGATAAATCAAAGCAATAAATATTAAATATATATAATTAAGTATTAATCACTAGAATTAAGAAATAATAATTATCCGAGATGTACGTTCTTCTTATAGTCAGTACAGAAGAATCTATCTCACCTCGATCCTGTTCAACGTATAACGAATACGCTAATATATGCTAATGGTCAAGACCAACCAATCTCAAGCATATACTACAACCTCTCACATAACGGTCTAATGTTACATAGGTTGTGAACTGAATATTACTATATAAGGAACCGATAATGTGATCTTCTGTGTGACACTACACACCACATTATCTACAATATAAAGTAAATTAGACTGCATTTGCATAATCATAGCGTGAATAAATATGCAAAACATGTGATAAATGAATTAAATATTCTCATAGATAAAGACCGGGAAATTAGGTAATACAAGCATAAAGTATGCTTTGACGTATACAACCCTAACAATCTCCCACTTATACTCAAAGCATGCTTTTGAAGTATACTATCTAGACTATGTCTATCTTTCTCCCACTTATACTCAAAGCAATGCTGCCATACATCTCAACCCCATTCCTTCCACATGCCCTTCAAATGATTTTGAGGGCAACCCTTTCGTGAAAGGATCAGCTAGGTTGTCTTCAGATGCTATCTTGGAGACAATGATCTTCCTTCTCTTCACAAAATCTCGAATGATATGATATTTGCGCTTGATATGTTTGCTTGCTTTGTGGGCTCGTGGTTCCTTCGAATTTGCAACATCACCGGTATTATCACAATACAGTGTAATACTCCTGGGCAAATTAGGAATCACCCCCAAATCCTTTTAGGAAGTACTTGAGCCATACCGCCTCTTTAGCTGCCTCTGAGGCTGCTACATATTCGGCTTCCATGGTAGAGTCCGCTATGCATTTCTGCTTCACACTCCTCCAACTGATGGCTCCACCTCCCAAAGTGAAAACATATTCGGAAGTTGATTTCGACTTTTCTTTGTCCGCACTGAAATACAAGCATATGCTCCCTAGTCCTTCTCAGGTACTTGAGTATATGCTTGACAGCAATCCATTGTCCCGGTCCTGGGTTCGACTGATATCTCGCCACCATGCCTACAGCTTGACAGATATCAGGCCTAGTGCAAAGTATAGCATACATGAGGCTTCCCACTGCCGAAGCATAAGGGACCAGCTTCATGTCATCTATCTCCTTCTGTGTCTTAGGACACATAGCCTTAGATAGTTGAATTCCATGTATGTAAGATAAGAAACCTTTCTTGGAATTCTTCGTGCTAAACCTCTTTAGCACCGTATCGATATAAGATGCCTGAGATAAGCACAACATCCTTTTCTTGCGATCTCGAAATATCTTAATACCAAGGATGTGTCCAGCTTCTCCCAAATCCTTCATATCGAACTGCTCAGATAGCCATACCCTTACGTCTGATAATACCTTCACATTGTTTCCAATTAGAAGTATATCATCTACGTATAGTACAAGAAACACCCGCATGTTTCCATCACACTTTTTGTATACACAAACCTCACTAGGACACTGTTCAAAACCATACGATTGAATGACCTCATCAAATCGCATGTTCCAAGACCTTGATGCTTGCTTAAGACCATAAATGGCTCTCTTAAGCTTGCACACTAAGTGCTCCTGACCTTCAGCAATGAATCCTTCAGGTTGGCGCATATAGATTTCCTTATCAAGACTCCCGTTCAAGAACGCAGTCTTGACATCCATCTGCCAAATCTTCATATCCAAATGCGCAGCTATAGCTAAGAGAATCCGGATCGATTTAAGCATGGCTACTGGCGAAAAGGTTTCATCGTAGTCGATGCCCTCTTTCTGAGTGTAACCTTTCGCAACAAGCCTTGCTTTGTAGGTTTCAACCTTCCCTTTCGATCCTCTCTTACGATTGTAGACCCACTTACTTCCAATGGGTTTTACCCCATTGGGTAGTTCTACTAGCTCCCACACTTGGTTAGAATCCATAGATCCCATTTAGGATTCCATTGATGTTTTCCAGGATTCAGCATCCTTATCTTGAACTGCCTGTTTGTACGTACATGGATCCGTTTCATCCTGGTCCGGGGAGTGGTCCGAAGATGCTCCCACGCCGATGAAACGTTCGGGTTGACGAATAACCCTCCCACTACGACGAGGCGTGTCCTTAGTTTGCGTATCCACAATAGTGTCGATACGTGGTACACTAGGTGTTTGCACAATTGGTATTGTCGAAATTTCGCCCCTAAGTTCTTCTAGAATGACCTCACTCCTAGGCTTGTGGCTTATCACATAATCCTCCTCTAAGAACCGGGCATTGGTGCTAACAATGACCTTCTGGTCTTTAGGACTGTAGAATAAGCCACCCTTCGTTCCCTTAGGATATCCTACAAACACTCGCACTCGCATGCGAGATGCCAACTTATCGACTTCCTTATTCAAAGACGTGTGCCGAGAGAACCCCAAATCCGAACATGTCTAGATCGGGCTTGCGCCCATTCCACAGCTTCGTGGGTGGTTTTGGAACCGATTTCAAGGCACCAAGTTTAGAATGTACGCAATGCTTTCCAAGGCATATCCCCAAAAAGAAATAGGCAAATCGAATAACTCATCATTGACCTAACCATCTCTAATAAAGTACGATTCCTTCTGCTCAAAGAACACCATTTTGTTGTGGTGTACTGTGCGCCGTGAGTCGGGAAGTAATCCCCTCATGTGCCAAGAAATCCAAAAACTCTCCACTAAGGTATTCGCCACCACGATCAGATCGTAGTGACTTGATACTCTGCCCATGACGCTTCTCCGTTTCAGCCTTGAATTCTTTGAACTTATCAAAAGATTCAGACTTACGTCGCATCAAATAGATGTATCCATATCTCGAATAATCATCTATAAACGTGATGAAGTATTCGAAACCACCCATAGCCTGGATGTTCATTGGACCACATACATCGGTATGAACCAATTCCAACACCTTTTGTGCACGATTTCCTTTGCTTTGAAAAGCCCTTTTAGTAATTTTACCTTCCAGGCAGGATTCGCAGGTTGGAAATGACTCAACTTGGAGCGAATCCAATGGGCCATCGCTCACCAATCTTTGAATCCTTCTAAGGTTAATATGACCCAATCGTAAATGCCACAAATATGTTGGATTTATGCTCGAAAGTTCCTTTCTTTTATTAGGATTAGTCAAAGAATTAAGCGATTTATAATTATGCAAGGGAGCTGGTGCAGCATTGATGATATAAAGTTCTTCATTATAAGTACTCCCGCAAATATATTCACCATTTCTTTTAATAATTGCATTATCTTCAAAAGAAACTGAATATCCATCACGACGCAATTTAGAAACTGAAATCAAATTCATTCTAAAATCGGGTACTAATAATACATTATTAAGAACTAAAATCTTATCATCAACTTTTAGCTGCACGACTCCCACTGCAACAGCCTTCAACCTGGAATAGTCGCCCCAGCTTATTGTAATCTCATCCGCACTAAGTACCTTGGTTACTTGGAACCCCTGCGAGTCATAACAAACATGATCAGTGGAGCCCGAATCCACTATCCACGAAGTGACGGAATAGGCAGCCAAACATGTTTTGACTACTAGTGCATGAGACGTACCTTTCTTAGGGCAGTCACTCTTGAAATGTCCTTTCATACCGCAGTTGAAGCACTTGCCCTTCGGCTTTTTGTTCACTTCCGGCTGAGGATCCTTTGACTGAGGAGCCTTGCCTTTAGCCTTGAAGGTCGCCACTTGCTTCTGGCCAACCTGCTTTTTCTTCTTTCCCCATTTGGGTTTTGAAGAAGCAGCACCGGTTGCCGCAAGAATTTGATGATAACCTTGTTTGAAAAGACCTTCGGCAGATTGTGTAACACCCCCAAAACCGTATGGGAATATTACACGCCGTAAACCCTTTCCGCAAGGATATACCAGGCTAAACGTCCATAAACAACCAAAAGCTTGCCCGTCCAGGGTCAAACAATATAATAATACTGCACTGGCCAAGGTCACTTACATATAAACACACATACCGAAGAGGACACAAAACTCTATCAACAGGATCGACTAACAACATTACCCACACAGGGTCGAAATACAATAATACTGAAGACTGAATCAACTCTAACAATACAACTAAACTCTACCAACTCTCAACTCTTGATTAGTATCGCAGCTCGTCATCCCCTTGTGCCAATCCTGTGACTGCTCCCCTGAACCTGCATGTACCTGGACGCAGAACAGACATCCACCCCCCGAATACTCGGGGGTTAGTAAAACTCCACTGTTTTACTAGTGCAAGTATCAAACCATACGAAAAGTAACAAGCAAATAGCAACTACGAATTTAATACGGAAATCCATTATCAAAATGTTCCCGAGAAGTTTTAGAATTTCGAACTCAAGTAAGAGATATTTGAAAAGGAACACATCATCTCGGGGATTTTTGAAACAGAAATTCTTTTGGACCTCGAGTCCCAATTTACAAAACCTTTTCGAAAACATTAGGGCCTTAGCCCGATTCTCGTTTCAAAGCACACCAAATAATATATCATTATGAGTCCGAGATCCATATTTAAAATGTTACCCGAACAATCACTGCTACACGATCACTGTTCGTACACATCATGTACCGAACTTCGGAGGCCTCGACGGACCTTACCCGGATCGCACACATTGTTCGTACACATCATGTACCGAACTCCGGAGGCCTCGACGGACCCTACCCGGCTACAACACACACCGCTCGTACACATCATGTACCGAACTCCGAGGCCTCAACGGACCCTACCCGGCTACAAAGATCGTTCGTACACATCATGTACCGAACTCCGCAGGTCTCGTCGACCTTACCGGATCACACACCTTGTCCGTACACGTCATGTACCGACTCCGCAGGCCTCGCCGACACTACACCGGTTCACACACTTTGTTCGTACACATCATGTACCGAACTCCGCAGGCCTCGTCAGACCCTACCTGGATCACACACACATCGACTCGACACAATTCATAATCATTAAATGTCAAGTCATTCCACATTTACGCCGAATGTACAATCAAGCAAGTAAACCAAAACAACACAAACATCATGATCATCACAACGACTCTTAACCAACACAACACACATTCGGTACACAATTCATTGAAGAAACACTTGTACAACCATCTCATATGTACATCGAAATCCGCACAAATGGCACAACGCCTAACACGTATACCAATATATCACTATTATCACAAAGCCTTCAAATTTCGGAAAACACAACCAACTCAAACGGAACATATTTACGGAGGCAAGCAAAATCGTTATACATATCATACGTAATTACTATTCATAAGATACAAGTCGTATAATAAGATACTTGCCTTAATAACCGCTACCAAACGCTCCGAAGAACACGGTTCGACCGGGAAGCTCGGACCCCGAAGAAGACAACGAACGAAAGGGTTCCGACTCGAGTTCTTCACAAGAATTCGACCCTAACAAAATATAATAAATAAATCATCTATCTTACGAGTAATAATAATCGTAGAACGCCCTAAAACCCTTATTTTAAATTTTACCGTACACGTTATTGGCGTCTTTCAATAACTCGACAAAAATAACGAATCGATACGATCCAACCATGGAATAACAAGGAAAATGATATAATACATCTAAATAATCATCAATCCATCACAATCCTAAGTTAAAACGGATTAAACGGACAAATCGAACAAAATCCCCAAAACTATATTTTAGGAAAACTTGCCTTGATTCGGTCGATCGGAGCAAGTTATGGAAGGATTAATCGATGTTATGAACTTCAAAACTTCATGGATTTAACCCCTAACAACATCCCTCCATGATCATCAAATCTCCACGGAAGAGGAAGAAACGAGTGAGAAAATGAAGAAAAACCCGATTCTTGGGCCTTAAATAGCCGACAGACTCGACCGTGTCCGCCCGACACGGTCGTGGCGCGCGATGGCAGCGAGGACTCGACCGTGTCTGCTAGACACGGCCGCGCCTTCCGATAGTGACCCGTCCGCGGCGCTCGGCAATGACTCGACCGTGTCTGGAACACGGCCGGGCCTCAAGCGATCGCTTGGCTTATCGGAAGAGTTCGGCTCGGCCGTGCTGCACGACACGGTCGGGTCTGAGGCGAGACTTCCGGCTTATCCGGACGAGTACGGCACGGGCCGTGTCGGACGACACGGCCGAAGTTCGGCCGCGGTGATCGCCAATAACGGCGGTGAGCTAAAACGACCATAACTCTCTCGTCGGACTCCGATTGACTCACCGTTCGAACCATTGGAAAGCTAACTCGATTCTCTATAATATTGCAAGATTCAGAATTTTTGGAGTTACCAAAAATTAATGGTGATCCAACAAAGTCGAACTCATACTTAGAAAAGTCGTTTAGTAATCCTGAATTCAACAAAACGACACCGAAACCCGAACCTGAATACGAACCGAAGATACGGTTACAAAGTACTCACAAAGACGAATCTAAGAGCTAGTAGAACACACGATTCCGACCACCCGAAGGCTCGAAATTCGACAACGGAAGGTAATTACCCCAAACTTTGGGAAATTACGAAAATGGCCCAAATGCCCGAAAATCACCATACGACAACGAATAATCAAACCGAAGCTCACAACACGTATAACAACGTTAAATGAACTTACGAAAAACCCCAAACGACAGTTTCGAACGAGATTCGCAAGAACCGAACTCAAGCGCGGACAGTCGCTAAAAAGCACTAACTCAACAAAGCAAAGACCAAACGAACTCGGATGACAAAAGTGCAGAATTAAATATTCTCCGAATGACGAAACGGTCATGAGAGAGTCGTCAAAACAGACTCCGACCAAAAAATAAATTTACCGAAAATCGAAAATTGCGGATATTACATTCTACCCTCCTTAAAAGAAGTTTCGTCCCGAAACTTAAAACAAGTAGGGAGGAGAAATATTCCGCCAGGCAAAACTCAACAAGATACACAAGAATGCGTAACTAACGCCCAACGGCGAAATGTTACAAACAACGCAAAGGAATATACGGCGTGAAAACACGCTCCACGGCGACCAACACAACGTCGCCGTTAGGGATATAATAAAAGCAACAAATGACAAGTGTTATCAAACGGATAATATGGCCAAGTCAATTATCCGACAATCACAAAACACAACGAACGAAAATCAATATGATTGACCATCCCAACGGTACATCAATCAAAACGCGAGCCAACCGCTGAACAAATACGGAATCCCACCGCCCAAGGGATGGAAGATCGAAACGAGACTAATTTCCCGAACTTAAGGGAATTAGGAAGGAGCCTGAATGCTCAACAATCACGAAACGAGAACAAAACCGAACAAACAAACGATCGAACCACAACGATCGAGACAACAAAAATCGAACAATCATGTCCGAAACACGAAGGATAATAAAATTCAAACCACAACTCCCAGGATGATCTGGTGAGAACTACAAGACATGCATTCCCATAAGATCCACAGGAAAGGGAATAGCGATTGCAAAGTCACAAATGACAAACGAGTTATTCCAAAACAATACCACACTCGTTCGATCAACAAAAGCAAGGGCGTGACAAGCTCAAATGTCAACGAACATAATGAGTCGACAGAGTCGAAAACACAAGAGTTCCAAGTCCGATCCACTTCGAATAAAAGAACTATTAGAACCCGATGATGTCACTCCCGAACAAGGTTCACAAGAATCGAACTGAACCCAAAAAGTCACATCGATAACCAGATCGACCCACAACAAGATCACAGTTCGTTCGAACGATGAAACCGAAATACGTAACAAGTTCATAAAGTATCAACGAACACGACGAGTCGATAGACTCGAGAAAGAGGAAATGCGTAAGTCAAAACGATACGGGCATTACATTCGACCTCTTATAAAAGAAATGTCGTTCCCGCAACTCACAACAACCGGAGTAAGGTGACAACACAAAAGCAAACGACAGAAATATCTCCCATGGGCCTCTCCGATCCGATCCTCATATCTTTACTGAAGTTCGCGCCCCGAAAGACTCGGAACCCAACTCGCAAAATCCGGATCCTGTGTCTCGGGTCCTCACTTGAAAAGCGCATCGAGAAGGACAGCTTGGCACGTACATGCTCCCGACACAATACGCTCAAATGCCTCGGTTCGGCATATCGAAAATACAGATGCTAGATACAATGGAACATAACACCGCAAAACAACATACCGGAGATGCCAACTCAGCATAATAAAGAATCATAATACATATCATATACAACGATTACCATCGTAAAGTAATACACACACAAACACTACAATAACGATGATCGTTCGCGACATCAACGGCCCGAACGATAATCAGCACATAATTACAAACATTATGAAACAATCACACATGTACACAAACGTACAAACCCAAGCTTCAACATCTCACACTCGTGCGACAACACGCAAATCGCCACGAGGCGATAAACAATAAACACCAGTTCACACCTCTCACAGAGGGCTAGTACAGCAAATGCGTGGCAACGCCTCGACGTTCATGGCACCAATTCGATCATACTCGGGAGCAAACATCATAACGACAACGTGAACATCATACATACATACCCAGCCCTCAAACGGGAATGGATAGTTTTTAAAAAAACGAAAACCTCCTTTTGAAAATAATTTTGGAAACACCGATTGATCTTGAGTATCACCCTTCAAAAAAAGTACAATCGTGAAACATCGTTATCGAGACTTTGGAAAACTATTTTGCATTCGATAAAAATGAGGACACTTTCTTTTCGTGAAAAACTTTCGGAAATATTCGACCCTCGGGTCTAAGTAAAAGTGTTTATAAAACATTGAAAAATATCTCAAAACATTTTGGTCCTCGAGGTAGAAGAATTCGGAAACATATCGTGGCACCTTGGAAGTACCATGAGAAAACAATTCATTTTAAACGTACGTCTCGAAATTTATTTCTAGGATACTCAAGATTTTCAAAGATAATTCAATGGGCTAGAATGCCCAAAAATCTCAGGTAATTACACGGAACATTATAGCGTTGTGGGTCCCGCGCCGGAACCCACCAGGATAAAAAATATTTACAAAAACGCCAAAAGGGCCGATGACGGTAATATTTCAAAAACTCACAAAAGCCATTTACAAAATACTAAGTACCATCACAAGATGTTAGGAAAAACAAACACCCTGTATCGATTCAGCCTGGATACCCGATCCCTGTATCGATTGTTATTTGTTATTGAAAAGGTTTTGACATATATGCCAAATACAGTATGGAAAACTGTATCGAGGATTCAAGGATTTATCATGTATCGAAGACCTGCCTCGAATCAGCATAAGTGAAGCTCGTCAGTACAGCAAGAAGACTTGTAAAAGATCAAGTATGGAAAACTGTCTCGATGCCCTAAATACAGTCACCTTCCATACAGTTCACAAAAGGACAAGAAAGAACACAAGTCAAGTCCCGTTGAACAAAGAAGTATTTAAATACTCAAGGATAAAGTATTTAAATACTGTCAGTCTTCAGATCTTCAGAATCCCGCGAAATCCGGATCATGTCATATTCCCGTTGAAGGAAATCTTATTCAAACGGACATCTCAACGGATACTTTCTTCAGAGGCTATATATATCCTTGAAGACATTGAATATAAAACACTCACGAAATCTATTGAAGTAACCCAACTCTCAAAGCTATCAAGTTATCATCTGAGCAAACATATCTCCAGAGCAAACTGCAAGTTAGAACGAAAGAGATATACAGTGCTTATACTTCAAGAACAGCTATCATCAGATCTTGATATTCAAAGCTGCTGTTCTTACTTGGTTACCTAATATTTTACCTCTGTGTAAAAACCGAGCTCTGTGTGAACTCAACAAGCTATTCTGACCTGTGTGGGACGAATAAGGACGAAGCTTTGGAACTGTGTGTGAAGAAGCTAGTCAAGAAGGAAGCTTTAACCAATCTGTGTGAACGGTTGAAAGTGATATTCTTTGTATCAATCTGTGTGAACGATACAAGGATAGGTTTGTTTATAATTACGTAGTTGTGTACGCAGTAATTATATAATAAACTTTTTACTCCTGTGTGGAGGACCAGTGGACGTAGAGGGGTTTACCTCGAACCACTTAAATTACCGTGTCATTTACCTTCAGCTTTTACTGTTTGAAATTACTGTGATATATTAAGTATACACCTAATACGTCGTTGCTGTATCCACGGCAACTAACTGTATCCAAGACTTCCGCTACGCACTCAGATTTAGATTCCATACAGTTTGTTGTTTAAACTACTTTTCCAAACTGTATCCAGTATACTTAAGTGGCCAACAAGTGGTATCAGAGCGGTTGATTCTAAAAAGAATCAATCGTATTTCTTTAACCGAATCGATTCAAATCACTTATTTTCAAAACAGCTTTCTTTCATTTCTATATTATCGATGGATACCTCTATGATTAACAAAGTCCCTATGTTCTCTATTAACGAATTTGACGATCGAGAATTAGAATGGAAGCTCATCTTGCAAAGAATGCACGAAGAGATGATCTTTGTTATACAGATGGTCCGATCAAGATTATGAAGGTCAATCCACCGCAAGGATTGAGGGCCAAGCCCATGCCGAAATGCTCGAGAAGGAACGCGAGCAATGGACAACCGATGAGAGGAAGCGAGCTAATCTAGACAACGTGGCTAAGAACGCGTTATTTGTCACTCTTGACAAAGGCACGTTCTCAAAGGTAAAAAGTCGCAAAACACCCAAAGAAATCGGGATAAACTCAAGTTAATTTGTGAGGGAACCGAGCTCTCAAAAGAAAACAAAATTTCAAAACTCACTCAAAGAATTCGAATCTTTCAAATGAAACCAACGGAAACACTTGAGGAACTTGACCTCGATTTACCGGGTATTGTTGGTGAACTTGAAGCGTTGGGCAAGATTTACACCCAAAAGGAGAAGAACTTAAAATTTTCGATCTCTCCCACTCGATGGGACATTAAGACCACAAACTATGCGTGTTTCATGTAATCTTAATGAAATATCCACTTTTGATCTCTTCTCCGACCTTAAAGCTTTTGAGTATGACATAGACAAGAGAGAAAGTCAAGAATCTCCCTCAAAGGTCACAGCTCTCGCCGCCGTATCGAACCGTCGACACAAAGATGCCTAGCCTGTCAAGCCTTGGCCACAAGAGTGCCGACAATGACGACGACATCCTGTCACAAGATGAAATGGCGCTTCTAATGCATAAGTTCAAAAAGTTCATCAAAGCGATGAAAGACTCCTACAGCCCAAACTCACAACAAGGTAAGCACCAAACATCATCCGGTGATGCTAACCTGTGTTATAACTACACGAAACCGTGTCATTATGCAAACAAATGTCCTCATCCCAAAGTCCAAAGGTTGCCGGAGGCCGAGCAACAAGAGCGAGATGAAAGAAGACGTGCTTGGAAAGACAAGCTCAAGGCCCCGATTGGAGAATCGAAGCCTCCCCACACCATCCAAATCTGCGAATGTCTTCGGTGGTCATCGAGAGTGATTCATCCGACGATGAGTTCGATGATAAAGCATACATGTGCTTTATGGCTAAAGATGTTCCGAAGGTGAAGACAAATGACGATGAGGTAAGTTCAACCTCGCTTATTCCATCCAATGCATCGCATACTTTCGAAAATATGATGAATGAATTCAAAATCATTCAAAAAGCCCATGAGAGTCTAAAAACTGAGAATATACAGCTTCAATTAACAAATCTAGAGCTGAAAGATGAGAATGACTTGCTGAAGATAAACTATGATAATATGTCTCTTGATTGTGAAACCAGCAAGGTCGATTTCGAAAAACTCATGGAGAGCAATCATCAACTTGCTCATGAACTAAATGAGGTTAAAACCCATAATGAGAGCAAGACAAATGATTTGGTTCTACTACAAACCAAAATTACAACTCTTGAGAAGCGAGAAACTGAACTTGAGACCATTCTGAAGTCTTTTGAAAAATCGTCCAAAAGAATGGAAGAAATTCTGAGCACTGGGCAACATGCTCATGATAAAAGTGGCTTAGGATACAGCTCATGTTCGAATAAAGGTAAAACTAGTACTGTGTTCGTCAAGAGTGTGGAACACATTCCAGAAACGAAAGATACTCCCAGTCCTATAAAGGAACCTGCTGTACCGAGAAAACCGAAGGCTGCCATTCCGCCCCGCAAACCTATACCAGACAATGGAATCATAAGCCATTTCAACTCGTGAGGCGCACTCAACAGATGCTCCCAGAGCATATCAACAGCGTCAACAGCCGTTCGAAGGAAGGCAGTATCCAACCACCAAAGGCCCGCACGGCAGTACTATCGATCTGACTCGCCGAGGTATTGAATCTGAGAGCCCGTTATCCCTCAAGACAGCAGATGCCGATCCGGTATCAACAACGGCATTGGGAATCCAACTGGAGACCCGAGAAGACAAGGCTGTTAGGCCCGGAAAATGGCTCCACCTCCCGAGACGGCACTCATCTTGGAATAATAATAATAATCTGAATTTTACATGCATAATAATTATCATGATTATAACAACTACGGATATGCCCCGTAGATACCGCAATCTTGTCTGAGTACATCCTACAAGAAACCAATTCTTTGTCAGGAAAATCTGGGTACCTAAAGGAACTAACATACATGGACCCAAAAATCAAAGGGGACCTAAATCTACTTAATTTCTTTCTTACAGGACATTCTAGAGGAGGATACCTGGTACTTCGATAGTGGATGCTCTCGTCACATGACTGGAGACAGGAGCAAGCTATCTGATTTTGTAGAAGGTCGCGGTCCAAAAGTTCGCTTCGGTGATAAATCTAAAGGAACAACAAGAGGGATAGGAAACCTACTTGTCGGGAAATTCAAAGTCACCGATGTCGCATATGTTGAAGGCTTACAGTATAATCTACTTAGTATTAGCCAGTTCTGTGATAAACAGTTCTCGGTGAAGTTCTATATAGATCAGAGAGTCAAGAACACCCAAACCAAGGAAGTTGTGCTTACAGAAGCGGATCGTAATATGTACATTCTTGATCGAAGCCTATGAGCTCCTCAATTCCATGTTTTGTTGCCAAAGGCACTGCAGATCTTAGCTGGCTATGGCACAAGAGGATGTCTCACGTCAACTTCAAGACGATCAACAAGCTTTCAAGACAGGGTATGGTAAGAGGTTTACCTGATGTGTCATTCAAGAAGGACAGCGTCTGCGGACCATGCCAGAAAGGCAAGCAAATCAAGTCAACCCTGAAGAGCAAATCCTACCTTTCAACCCAAAGAATATTGGAAATGCTACACATGGATCTCTACGGTCCTGTAGACCCAGTAAGTTTGGGAGGTAAGAAATATTGTATGGTTGTTGTTGATGATTATTCCAGGTATGCTTGGACGATCTTTCTTAGCAAGAAGAAGGAAACAACATCAAGGCTGCCCGAGCTCCTGAGAAAGTTGCAGAATGAAAAAGCATCGAGTATCGTGTGCATTCGTTCCGATAGAGGTACTGAATTTACTAACCGCTTTGTAGAGCAATACTGTTCGGAGAATGGAATACAGCACGAATACTCAGCTGCCCGAACACCTCAACAAAATGGTGTTGCCGAGCGAAAGAATAGGACGTTGAAAGATGCAACTAGGACAATGATTGCCGAAAGCAAATTGCCGCGACGTTTGCAGGGTGAAGCAACCAATACAAAGATGCTACACTCAAAACCGCTGTATCTTCAACAAGCATCACAACAAAACAGCTAACTAGTTATGGAACAACAAAAATCCATTAGTTTCGTATTTTCACATTTTGGATGCAAAGCTACGTATTGAACAATGGGAAGGACCAACTTAGAACATTTGATGAAAAATCGATGAAGGAATATTCGTAGGATACTCCTCAGTGAGCAAAGCTTTAATCTTTAATAAAAGGAGGCTGACGATCGAGGAATCAGTTCATGTAGTGTTCGACGAACCACACCATGACCCTACTGGAGTAGATAATATCACTCAGGACATTCACCATCTATCTATCTTGGATCCACCTACACCCATTGAACCTGTAGTAGATTTAGAAATCAACCCCGCAGCTGTAAGAATCGATGTGGATGAAGTCAAGCCGTACAAGTGAAGCCGTTCCCACGTAAACTTTCGTCTGATACGGGACCACCGAACTAGAACCCGACCGAAGATGGTTGAGAGATCACCCGCAAGAGCTGATCATTGGAAACATTAATGCAGGTGTTTCTACTCGTAGAAGAATACAGAGTACACAAGGAAATGTACTTTGTGCACAAGAAGAATCTAATGCTGAAGTCTCACAGTTTCCTGAATGGAAATCTCAATCCGAACTTAGGAGACTCAATATGTGCACTATTGCTGTATTCTTAGCCCAGTCCGAACCTGTTTCGACCATAGACGCTCTTAACAACTCTCATTGGATTACATCTATGGAAGAAGAGCTTAACGGTTTCGAAAGAAACAATGTATGGTATCTTGTACCCAGACCGACACACCAATCGGTTATAGGAACCAAATGGGTATTTCGAAACAAAAAGGATGGAAATGGACTTATCATAAGAAACAAATCCAGACTAGTAGCACAAGGCTATTGTCAGGAAGAAGGAATCGACTATGATGAAACCTTCGCCCCTGTAGCGAGACTAGAAGCCATCAGGATATTTCTAGCCTTTGCCGCCCATAAGAATTTTATCGTATACCAAATGGACGTCAAGAGTGCTTTCCTGAATGGAGAGCTTTCAGAAGAAGTTTATGTTGAACAACCACCAGGGTTTGCCAACACAGACGGTATCGATCTAGTTTACAGGCTAAGGAAAGCACTGTACGGACTTAAACAAGCCCCTAGAGCCTGGTACGAAACCCTGTCCCAGTATCTAACCAATAACGGATTTGAGAAAGGTGCTGTCGACAAAACATTGTTCAAAATACAGGAAGGAGATGACCTTCTAATGGTACAAATTTATGTCGATGATATTATTTTTGGTTCAACTAACCTTGCTCTATGTCAAAGGTTCTCACATCTCATGCAAAGCAAATTTGAAATGAGTATGATGGGGGAACTTAGTTATTTCCTAGGTTTGCAGATAAAGCAGATGCCTACAGTATATTCATCAACCAGAGAAATACGGAAGGAGCTTCTCAACAAATTTGGAATGAACACTTCCAAATCCTCGCCAACCCCATGAGCACTTCCGTGCAAATTAGTCTTGATGAAGCCGAAAGCCGTTTGACCAATCACTCTACAGAAGCTCATTGGTTCGCTCCTGTACCTAACGGCTAGTGCCCGATATCCAAGATATCTTTGTTGGAGTGTGTGCGAGATACCAAGTTGCACCTAAGGAATCACACTTCAATACACTAAACGAATCCTGAAATACGTTAAAGGAACAATCGATGCAGGATCGTGGTACCCTAAGGAAGGCGGATTCGATTTAGTTGGATACAATGACTCGGATCTCGGAGGTCGCAAGCTAGATAGGAAGAGTACAAGTGGAACTTGTCACTTTCTCGGACCTAGACTCGTATCTTGGTTCAAGAAGAAGCAATTGGCAAATTCTCTTTCCACGGCCGAATCGAATACTATGTCATGGTAGCTGCTGTATGCAGATCCTTTGGATGCAGCAACAACTGTCAGACTATGGAATCGATGCTAAAGAGACTCCAATCATGTGTGATAGCACGAGTGCAATTGCAATCACGCACAATCCTGTTTTGCACTCGCGCACTAAGCATATCAACATGAAGCATCATTTCATCAGGAATCATGTCGAGAACAAGGATGTTCGTCTGGAAAAGGTCCATACAGACATCCAGCTGGCCGACATTTTCACCAAGCCTCTCGACACAGCAAGATTCAACATGCTAAGAACGACTGGGAATACTGCGGCGGACTCCCTGTAAGTAAATTTACCGCTTTTACTCAACAATTGAGGGGAATGTCAGAAGACCCGTGAATACAGATTCAACATTAATTATCTGTACACTCGAAACATCAATACAAGATCAGAGCGAACGAAGGCATATGAATCCTACAGCTGATGTGTGCAATAATTAAGGGGGAATACTGTAGGACCCATGAATACAGCATAAATCCAAATATTGTTTGTATGGAATTTAAAACCTATTAGTACCTTTTTAAGGGGAACGTATCGACGCGGAGAAAAAGACATACTATAGGATTTCGATTCAAGATATAATATAATATTATTTCCTTTTAAAATAATTTTTGTCCACGTGCCTGTTTTATGTCAAACGTCATGTTCATTAAATGCCTTACACGACATCTGGACAATCAATCTCAAAAGCGCGATGTTTTTAAAATTGTTTATTATTTTTAAACCGTCGTTTTAGGCATTTAGGGTATTCAACCTATGTCAAGTGGGACCCATTGTATTTTAAAACCTTTTAATGGATTAGCGTATCAGTTATACTAAATCCATCCCGACCGTCGATTTCAAAAACGGTTCCCATCCCTTAAAATCGACCATTCGTACTCTGTAAACCCTATTTCGCCGCCCAAGTATAAAAGGATCAGATCTGCCATTGGAGACTCTTTACGCTTACTCAAATTACAAGAGATCTCAAGCAAACAAATTTACATATTCTCTCGCATATCCACTGCGAATTTCTACTATTTTCTTACACCTTCACTTTAAGAAAACATCCATGGCTACTCAATCTTCATCCCCCGCTCAAGAAAACTTCCAAGATCATTGATGGACGGATCTTCTCGAAAACCGTCATCATCGAGCGTATCATCTCTGAAACCAACGACACCGAACCGATGGAGTATATCATTACTCGTGCGGAGCAACAAGGTCTTTATCGCTTTGGAAACAAAACCGCCGAAAATACGACGCTCATCCGGTTGAGGAATTCTACCTCAACGCCGCCGTTCGCTTTCTCTCACTAGCCCGGGGAGGACATGTTGCGACATCACCGCAATACCCAAGGAGTGCAAATGCATAGATACCGACTTACTTGAGAAAATCTACAGTGCCGCCGACGGCTGACCATGGACCGACTTGAGACGTTTGGGTCTCAAGGGCTGATTACCAAGTTTTATGGACTATTTACCGGGTCCAAAGTGGTTGACATGGTGACAACCACCGCCACAAGAAAAATTTTCTTCTTCATTTCGTTTATCTCCACGATTTGTTCGAATTATTGAAAATCGAACGGTGCGTTCAAATGTGCACAAATCTTAGGTTCGTAATGATGGTCGCCATCTTGACCTGTGAAAAGGTAAACTGGTGCCAAATCATTTTGAAACGACTTCAGAAGAGGTGTGCAAACCGCCACCCAAAAGAAATCATTCGGTTTAATGCTTAACTACATCGACAAAGTGCGGAGTCAAGCAATCCGCCGATGCCAAGAAAAACAGCTCTCGAATATATTTAGGAGGCGTCAAACCCTCTGCCTATAACCAGAGCACAATGCAAGCCAACCACCCGAGAACAAGTCACATGCCTATTTCTGTCAATCCCAGAGACGAAACAGTGAAGGTCCCTGCATTGGAATCTTCGAAGAAGAAGCGCAAGCGTTCTCACAGCAAGAGGCACTCTGCTGATGAGAAGTCGAAGAAGAGACTCCGGAGGCTCTCAAAAATCAAAGCCAAACACTCCGAGGATGTCTCGCCCGTGGCGCAACCCACTGATATAGCACCCCAGGGCCCAACCCCTGCGGAAGAGGTGTCTCCTACCGCTCGACGGTAGATCCCGAGCCCTTGGCGGCTACGACGGATGTAGAGACATCTGCCAACATTCAAGACGTTAGCACGTCGGCTGCCCATTCGAGCCAAAAGCTACTTCTCCTCAACGGGATCCCACACCCGTGCAGATCCAATTTCCTTCGGGCACCATCCCCTGCAAGGAGTCCATCTTCCGTGCGTGATCCCATACCTGTCTGAATCCTCAAACAGCGTCTCCAGACGTGATTCAAGTCCCTCCCCGACTCAATTATAAATCAAACACTTCTTTAGACAAATTGAACAGCGTTTAACGATTTTACGCAATGGAAAAGCTTTAGGCTAGCTCCGTGCGACACACCTTTAACCGGAGCGAATGGAGCCACGAAGAGCGATTTGTCTCGAAGTAATCGACTCAACCAAATTGAGGCACCGTCGATGGGACAACGCTTCTTGCAAAGATCTCATTGAAAGCCACCGTTGCACAAATCCGACGCTGAAGAAAAGGAAAGAAGAAGTCGGAGGACTCTCCGTTAATCCAAAAGACGGCGACCACGACTCGACGCAGCGGCACGATGCTCTTCAAGCAGTGTCCGAGATTAAGCCGTGAAGAGGCTGAAGCCCAAGCCACTTCCCCACCCGTAACCGACGAAGGGCCATCTAATCGTGCCAATCCACCTTCGCCACAGCAGAGGAATCGGTCCCTTCCGTCAAGGAAGATCAAGAAATTTTGGAACAGGCACCCGAGCCTGTTGCGACCAAAGAAGCGATCCTACAACCCAACAGAGGATTCGGTCCGCCGCATCCTCATCTGCCGAAGAACCTTCGCCACAGACGCTTCAACCAAACTGCCGCCATTCCACAAGAAGCTACTCCCGCCCCTGCAACCTTGGAATCCGAGGACGGTAACGAACCCGAGGATGTCCAACTTACTTCACGACCATCCGTGAACGTAAGAAGGTTAAATGGTGTCAAGACTTCGCCCACCTGACTCTCCTATCTCCTGCACGCAAAGAGCGCTGCAAGCTCTTGGCCTTCGATCGTATTTATCCAAGATGCGATTAACGCTCTCTCTTCCGTAGAAAAGCTCAATCGATGCACACCTCTGCAGTTGAAGAAATGACAACTCTTCAACACGAAGTATCTCGAGTTGTTGATGCATTCATTCTTCTCGCTGTAGTGTTCAAGCAAGCCTTGAAGATTATGGAGGACAAACAAGCGCAATGTTGAAGGAAGAAGCCTCAAGACAAGAATTGCTGAAGCGAAGACACTGTGCTATGATAGAGAATACTCTCAGCTGCGTGCGCATGACAAATCCATTCAAGAGATGTCGCAGACTCTTTCCTCCCTCGTTGAAAGAATAACCAGCATCGAGACCAAACAGGACGCCGCTCTTGAAATCCTGCAAAGTCTTGATGAGGCCAAAAAGGGGGAAGAAGCTCGAGAAGCTGCAAGGAGAATAAGACTTCAACAGAAAGGGAATTTGAGGCTGCTCAAAGCGATAGCCGCCGAATTGAACAAGCTAGCACCTCAACCCCAAAGCTTTAGAATTTCGTGCTCCGCACTGAATTCCATGACCCAAATGTCCCTTGGCAAAATCTTGTTCAAAGACCTTCGGAAATACGTCTGCCAACCAACCGCAATCCAACTGCCGAAGAAGTGAAGCACTGGAGGAAGAATGAACTGATGAGATATTTTGTCAAACTCATCAGGGAATCCGCCATCTTCAAAAATTATAAGACATTGGCGGAAGCAGCAGACAAATTTTCGAAGATGCTAGAAGAAGGTAAGCTCCCTCTCCAAATCGAGATGAAATCTAAACATAGAAGAGGAGATCGGGTCACCCATCCAGAGGATTGGATACTTGCCTTTGATCGTTCTTATGAAGGAAGAGCAATTTACCAAGAACGAGGCAATGATTCACTTCAAAACTGGTGGCGCGGCACCGAGAATGAGCCAGGAAGAAGACCTTGGAGGCATGCGGATCAAAGATGAAGAGCTGAAATTTATGTACATTATTTTTGTTTTTGCTTTTGTAATTTCTATTCAACAAGAAACCTTGTACTCAATCTTTTTGAATATCAATAAAATAGTTTGTTTGTCTTGAAAGATTACAACTCGTAATCTACTGTGTTTATGTATGATTACTTAAATTGTTTGATAGAAATCTCAAGTTAGATAAACTTGATTGAAAAATTAAGCATTTAACTAGTCTACGAACAGTTCATAGTTTCATTGTAAAACTTAGAATACATTGTAAGATTGTGCCTGCGCGCCAATCATAGGCTTAAGTTGTAATAAATCTCAAATCAGATCGAACTTGCTCATGCGGCGATTCATTATTGTAGACTAAGTCACTAAGTCGACCTATTGACAAGAGACCAAGAAATGCGGAAGTCATCAAAGAAGAATGCTTCATGAAGAAGGTTTTGGCATCATCAAGAAGACTCAAGAGTTTAAATTAAGACTTGGCAAATTGTCAAAAAGGGGAAATTGTTAGGAAAAACAAACACCTGTATCGATTCACTGGATACCCGATCCTGTATCGATTGTTATTTGTTATTGAAAAGGTTTTGACATATATGCCAAATACGGATGGAAAAGCGTATCGAGGATTCAAGGATTTATCATGTATCAAGACTCGCCTCGAATCGGCATAAGTGAAGCTCGTCAAGACAAAGAAGAAGACTTGTAAAAGATCAAGTATGGAAAAGCTGTCTCGATGCCCTAAATACAATCACCTTCCATACGCTTCACAAAAGGACAAGAAAGAACACAAGTCAAGTCCCGTTGAACAAAGAAGTATTTAAATACTCAAGGATAAAGTATTTAAATACCGGTCTTCGAATCTTCGAATCCGCGAAATCCGGATCATGTCATATTCCCGTTGAAGGAAATCTTATTCAAACGGACATCTCAACGGATACTTTCTTCAGAGGCTATATATATCCTTGAAGACATTGAAGATAAAACACTCACGAAATCTATTGAAGTAACCCAACTCTCAAAGCTATCAAGTTATCATCTGAGCAAACATATCTCCAGAGCAAACTGCAAGTTAGAACGAAAGAGATATACAGTGCTTATACTTCAAGAACAGCTATCATCAGATCTTGATATTCAAAGTCATTGTTCTTACTTGGTTACCTAACATTTTACCTCTGTGTAAAAACCGAGCTCTGTGTGAACTCAACAAGCTATTCGACTGTGTGGGACGAATAAGGACGAAGCTTTGGGCGTGTGTGAAGAAGCTAGTCAAGAAGGAAGCTTTAACCAATCTGTGTGAACGGTTGAAAGTGATATTCTTTGTATCAATCAGTGTGAACGATACAAGGATAGGTTTGTTTATAATTACGTAGTTGTGTACGCAGAATTATATAATAAACTTTTACTCTGTGTGGAGGACCGGTGGACGTAGAGGGTTTACCTCGAACCACTTAAATTATCGTGTCATTTACCTTCACTTTTCTTGTTTGAAATTACTGTGATATATTAAGTATACACCTAATACGTCGTTGCTGTATCCACGGCAACTAACTGTATCCAAGACTTCCGCTACGCACTCAGATTTAGATTCCATACAGTTTGTTGTTTAAACTACTTTTCCAAACTGTATCCAGTATACTTAAGTGGCCAACACAAGAATTTTGCCAAAACGTTCAAGGCCATAACGCCAAAACTCGGTTAAAGGAATCGGTTTTCAAACTAAAACTCAGTCGCCGATACCTTTTCGAAATCCGTCAAGGTTTACAACTTCCACACCATACCACACCACCCGGTGGTTTAAAGATAAAACAATAATGTGCCCAGTTCTATACACATACTATATGCCACAAGTACTAAACACAATTATATTACACAATACTGTGTAAAGAAAATCATGCACCGCAATTAACTCACTAAGATAAAATCGAGATACACAGGTACTTCGCATAAAAGAGGAGACTTACATCCACAGGTCGCACGGAGGTGACGGTCGCCCACGATACTAATCTCGTCCGACAACATAACCGACACGTTGTGACTACGCACAACTCAACTTGTCACCTGATGACTCAAACGACATGACAACACATTACTCGACAAATCACGACTTGACTCGACCCGACAGCCTAGGTTTCCGCAACCTAAGCTCCGATACCATAAATGTAACACCCCCAAAACCGTATGGGAATATTACACGCCGTAAACCCTTTCCGCAAGGATCTACCAGGCTAAACGTCCAAAAACAACCAAAAGCTTGCCCGTCCAGGGTCAAACAATATAATAATACAGACCGTCAAGGTCACTTACATATAAACACACAGACCGATGAGGTCACACAACCCTATCAACAGGACTGACTAACAACATTACCCACACAGGGGTCGAAATACAATACAGCGGAAGACTGAATCAACTCTAACAATACAACTAAACTCTACCAACTCTCAACTCTTGATTAGTATCGCAGCTCGTCATCCCCTTGTGCCAATCCTGTGATCGCTCCCCGAACTCGCATGTACCGGGCCTTGAGCAGGACATCCACCCCGAATACTCGGGGTTAGTAAAACTCCACCGTTTTACTAGTGCAAGTATCAAACCATACGAAAAGTAACAAGCAAATAGCAACTACGAATTTAATATGGAAATCCATTATCAAAATGTTCCCTAGAAGTTTTAGAATTTCGAACTCAAGTAAGAGATATTTGAAAAGGAACACATCATCTCGGGATTTTTGAAACAGAAATTCTTTTGGACCTCGAGTCCCAATTTACAAAACCTTTTCGAAAACATTAGGGCCTTAGCCCGATTCTCGTTCAAAGCACACCAAATAATATATCATTATGAGTCCGAGATCCATATTTAAAATGTTACCCGAACAATCAACGCTACGATCACCGTTCGTACACATCATGTACCGAACTCGGAGGCCTCGACGGACCTTACCCGAATCGCACACATTGTTCGTACACATCATGTACCGAACTCCGAGGCCTCGACGGACCCTACCCGGCTACAACACATACTGCTCGTACACATCATGTACCGAACTCCGAGGCCTCAACGGACCCTACCCGGCTCTGACATCGTTCGTACACATCATGTACCGAACTCCGCAGGTCTCGTCGGACCTTACCGGATCACACACCTTGTCCGTACACGTCATGTACGGACTCGCAGGCCTCGTCGGACCCTACCTGGTTCACACACTTTGTTCGTACACATCATGTACCGAACTCCGCAGGCCTCGTCGGACCCTACCGGATCACACACACATCGACTCGACACAATTCATAATCATTAAATGTCAAGTCATTCCACATTTACGCCGAATGTACAATCAAGCAAGTAAACCAAAACAACACAAACATCATGATCATCACAACGACTCTTAACCAACACAACACACATTCGGTACACAATTCATTGAAGAAACACTTGTACAACCATCTCATATGTACATCGAAATCCTGCACAAATGGCACAACGCCTAACACGTATACCAATATATCACTATTATCACAAAGCCTTCAAATTTCGGAAAACACAACCAACTCAAACGGAACATATTTACGGAGGCAAGCAAAATCGTTATACATATCATACGTAATTACTATTCATAAGATACAAGTCGTATAATAAGATACTTGCCTTAATAACCGCTACCAAACGCTCCGAAGAACACGATTCGACCGGGAAGCTCGGACCCCGAAGAAGACAACGAACGAAAGGGTTCCGACTCGAGTTCTTCACAAGAATTCGACCCTAACAACATATAATCAATAAATCATCGATCATACGAGGAAGAATAATCGTAGAATGCCCGAAAACCCCTCTATGACATTTTACCGGACACCTTCAAGGCGTCGATCAAGAACTCGACCAAAATAACGAATCGATACGATCCAACCATGGAATAACAAGGAAAATGATATAATACATCTAAATAATCATCAATCCATCACAATCCTAAGTTAAAACGGATTAAACGGACAAATCGAACAAAATCCCCAAAACTATATTTTAGGAAAACTTGCCTTGATTCGGTCGATCGGAGCAAGTTATGGAAGGATTAATCGATGTTATGAACTTCAAAACTTCATGGATTTAACCCCTAACAACATCCCTCCATGATCATCAAATCTCCAGCCGCGGAAGAGGAAGAAACGAGTGAGAAAAATGAAGAAAAACCCATTCTTTGGGCCTTAAATAGGTGACAGACTCGACCGTGTCCGCGACACGGTCGTGGCGATGGCAGCGAGACTCGACCGTGTCTGCTAGACACGGCCGCGCCTTCCGATAGTGACCGTCCGTGGCGCTCGGCAATGACTCGACCGTGTCCTGGAACACGGTCGGGCCTCTGGCGATCGCTTCCGCTTATCCTAAGAGTTCGGCTCGGCCGTGCAGACGACACGGTCGGGTCTGAGGCGAGACTTCCGGCTTATCCGGACGAGTGCAGGCGGGCCGTGTCGGACGACACGGCGAGTTCGGCCGGCGTGATCGCCAATAACAAGCGGGTGAGCTAAAACGACCATAACTCTCTCGTCGGACTCGATTGACTCACCGCTCGAACCATTGGAAAGCTAACTCGATTCTCTATAATATTGCAAGATTCAGAATTTTTGGAGTTACCAAAAATTAATGGTGATCCAACAAAGTCGAACTCATACTTAGAAAAGTCGTTTAGTAATCCCGAATTCAACAAAACGCACCGAAACCCGAACTCAATACGAACCGAAGATACGGTTACAAAGTACTCACAAAGACGAATCTAAGAGCTAGTAGAACACACGATTCCGACCACCCGAAGGCTCGAAATTCGACAACGGAAGGTAATTACCCCAAACTTTGGGAAATTACGAAAATGGCCCAAATGCCCGAAAATCACCATACGACAACGAATAATCAAACCGAAGCTCACAACACGTATAACAACGTTAAATGAACTTACGAAAAACCCCAAACGACAGTTTCGAACGAGATTCACAAGAACCGAACTCAAGCGCGGAAAAGTCGCTAAAAAGCACGGAACTCAACAAAGCAGCACCGAAACGAACTCGGATGACAAAAGTGCAGAATTAAATATTCTCCGAATGACGAAACGGTCATGAGAGAGTCGTCAAAACAGACTCCGACCAAAAAAATTTTTTTACCGAAAATCGAAAATTGCGGATATTACAGATTGAAGCTCTGTCAGAAGTTCCGCCAATGTGTAAGTCCTAAGATTCATATTGTAGTTGAGGCGGAACTGCTCAAAGCTTCTTGGTAAACTGCCCAAGATAATATCGACCTGCGACTCCGCATCGATAGTGGCCCCCAGTATGCTCAGTTCGTTCAAATGAGACATCATTTTAAGAACGTGATCCCTTACTGGGGTCCCTTCAGACATTTGGGTTGTCATCAAAACCCTCATCACATTTTGCCTAGCCGCCCGGTTCTGATGACCAAACATCTCAGTGAGGTTTTTCATCATTTCCGCGGCCGAGCCCATCGTCTGATGCTGATGCTGCAATACATTTGTCAATGAAGCCAAAATGTAACAGCGAGCCATCTCATCAGACTTTTTCCATTTTTGGAATTCAGCCAACTCTTCAGGAGTGGCATCCGGTTCTGGTTCCAAAGGACTCTCCTCAGTTAAAACAAACTTATGCCCCTCGGAAGTCAAGACAATATCAAGATTTCTTTTCCAGTCGGCAAAGTTAGTGCCATCAAGTTTGTTTTCTTTGAGAATAACAGCTAGTGGATTAAAAGTCATCTGAGAATAAAATTAAAACACAATTCATCACATAATTCGACGCAAAATATATTGAAAAAACCATAAAACAATATATATGCAATCAACCAACACCTTGAAAAACCGCACATGCAAGTCACGATAGTGTGGACGTTTACATATACTTTTCAAGTAGATTTTGACGTCTTTAATTTTACTATCTAGCCAAGACACATTTTGACAAGTAAAATTAATAGTTGGTTCCTCTTGGCCATGTATTTAATTAACATAGACTCCGATGGGGAGCTTATTGATTAATACATCTAAGTGAACACCATAATTTAACAAACCTTAGAATATTATTTAATGATAATAGTCCTACAGATGGAGAGGTCCTATCATAAAAATAATATTCACGTTTTTGTTATCAAATTTGAAGTTTAAAACCAGTGAGCCAATAATTTAGCACATCCGATGTGGAGGAAGACTCTAATGTCAACGCGCATGCTAATTATTTCACAATTTAAACCAATTATGGAGGCTAATTTGATTTTGAAAATCAATTTTAAAATCACTTAGTTATTTTGAAAAAATAAGGTTTTTAATTTTCTCGTCCTAACATGCAAGGAAACATATCACGCATACATCCATACATGCCACACATCAAAACAATATAAACCAACAAATATTAAAATTGGACAATTATATCCAATTATCATGGCTTATCATTCCTCGTTGAATAACGAGAAAATCTTCGGCTCGTTTGCTCCCACTGCTTCAAGCATCTCGCAGAAAAACGAATTGAACGACCCGAACCGGACGACTTGACCATCGCTCACGCCCGACTCGGCCGCTTGCCCCACCCATCGCCTGGCCGAGCCGCTGGCCGGTGGCCGAACTCTTCCGGTGGTCGAGCTCTTCTGGTGGCCGAGTCCCGATCGGCATGCCGCCGGTCTCGGTCGGTTCGTCGACGGACTCCTCTTCGCTGGACTTCTTTTTCTTTCGTACTTTGAGTGTTCCAACTCGATTACAATTTTATACAAAATAAAATACATCGAATTTACATCAAATTACAATAAAAATAAATCCTATTCTACCCGTGGATTTTCTCACGGGAAAAACTTATACATGCCACAAAACGGGCCAAATTACCAAAACGCGTAAATAAAAAAAAAATATCACATAGCCATGATAATTGGATCATATTTTCCTGCAAGACAAATTCTAGCAAAATATTCCAAAAAAATCATACTATACGAATATTTAATTGCTAGCATATTAATCACCAAATTAATTAAATTGAACAGAACCTAAAGACCGGCTCCGATACCAATTGTTGGAATATAAAACGCAGTGGAAGCGAGTTGGTGAAGATAATTTAATAAAAGGTTTTTTAAACTAACCAACGTAAAAACCGGATCTATTTAGGCTTGTCAACTAATTAACTAAACAGATTAATAAACAATTAAATAAACATATTTACGCATGGGAGTCGGTAATTTTTACCTTTGACGCGAAGTGGAAGAAAAATCCCTTTTGGTCGATTTGTCCTTCTTCGTGTTCCTCTCCGATCTTCTTGTATTTCTACCTTGAGATCTTCTAGAGTATATCCCGCCTACGTCCGGATGTCGTGTGGGCAACAATCTACCGGACTACTTAGACTGTAAAAGGATCGGCCGAAACTTTTCTCTCAAGAAACTTACGATTTTTGTTCTCTCTATTTTTCTTGAATATTTTGAGTATTTTAGAAAAATATTGTGTTTACCAAATTGTGGAATCCAAGACACAAGTCAAGATCCACAATTAAAACACACACAATAAAAATCGATTTCTTGGGCAATAATGAGGTCAAAAAATTGGCCAACCCTAAGCATCTATTTATAGGTGTTTTGGGCTACTCTAGGGACCTTAAGGAGGATATGGTAAGGACTCCCAATAGATATCTTCCTTCCATTATTAGGACTCTTCCTAATATGAAGACTCTATTAATATCAACTTAGTCCACTAATAAGTTAATATTGCACTTCCTACCAAAATCCCAAATTACGAAATTGGGCTCCTTTTAAATTAATTATTTCCCGTGTTTAAGATATTCCATGTCCATTAATTAATTTAAGCTACTGACAGCTTTTAATTAATTAATGTATTATACATGAGTATACCACTCGACCTTTATTATTATATCGGAAAATTAATTCCACCTGCAGGGTTTGATATAATAATCCTTTCGAGTGCCTCAAGGGATATGATCAACCCGACTGGTCGGGACACGATTTCTAGCTATAATATTAATTATCATATAAATAATAATATTACCCAAAATATCGAGCATATTGAGTCAATCATTGTGGCTCTCACCCATGATAAATCAAAGCAATAAATATTAAATATATATAATTAAGTATTAATCACTAGAATTAAGAAATAATAATTATCCGAGATGTACATTCTTCTTATAGTCAGTACAGAAGAATCTATCTCACCTCGATCCTGTTCAACGTATAACGAAGACGCTAATATATGCTAATGGTCAAGACCAACCAATCTCAAGCATATACTACAACCTCTCACATAATGGTCTAATGTTACATAGGTTGTGAACTGAATATTACTATATAAGGAACCGATAATGTGATCTTCTGTGTGACACTACACACCACATTATCTACAATATAAAGTAAATTAGACTGCATTTGCATAATCATAGCGTGAATAAATATGCAAAACATGTGATAAATGAATTAAATATTCTCATAGATAAAGACCGGGAAATTAGGTAATACAAGCATAAAGTATGCTTTGACGTATACAACCCTAACAATCTCCCACTTATACTCAAAGCATGCTTTTGAAGTATACTATCTAGACTATGTCTATCTTTCTCCCACTTATACTCAAAGCAATGCTGCCATACATCTCAACCCCATTCCTTCCACATGCCCTTCAAATGATTTTGAGGGCAACCCTTTCGTGAAAGGATCAGCTAGGTTGTCTTCAGATGCTATCTTGGAGACAATGATCTTCCTTCTCTTCACAAAATCTCGAATGATATGATATTTGCGCTTGATATGTTTGCTTGCTTTGTGGGCTCGTGGTTCCTTCGAATTTGCAACATCACCGGTATTATCACAATACAGTGTAATACTCCTGGGCAAATTAGGAATCACCCCCAAATCCTTTTAGGAAGTACTTGAGCCATACCGCCTCTTTAGCTGCCTCTGAGGCTGCTACATATTCGGCTTCCATGGTAGAGTCCGCTATGCATTTCTGCTTCACACTCCTCCAACTGATGGCTCCACCTCCCAAAGTGAAAACATATTCGGAAGTTGATTTCGACTTTTCTTTGTTCGCACTGAAATACAAGCATATGCTCCCTAGTCCTTCTCAGGTACTTGAGTATATGCTTGACAGCAATCCATTGTCCCGGTCCTGGGTTCGACTGATATCTCGCCACCATGCCTACAGCTTGACAGATATCAGGCCTAGTGCAAAGTATAGCATACATGAGGCTTCCCACTGCCGAAGCATAAGGGACCAGCTTCATGTCATCTATCTCCTTCTGTGTCTTAGGACACATAGCCTTAGATAGTTGAATTCCATGTATGTAAGATAAGAAACCTTTCTTGGAATTCTTCGTGCTAAACCTCTTTAGCACCGTATCGATATAAGATGCCTGAGATAAGCACAACATCCTTTTCTTGCGATCTCGAAATATCTTAATACCAAGGATGTGTCCAGCTTCTCCCAAATCCTTCATATCGAATCGCTCGTATAGCCATACCCTTACGTCTGATAATACCTTCACATTGTTTCCAATTAGAAGTATATCATCTACGTATAGTACAAGAAACACCCGCATGTTTCCATCACACTTTTTGTATACACAAACCTCACTAGACACTGTTCAAAACCATACGATTGAATGACCTCATCAAATCGCATGTTCCAAGACCTTGATGCTTGCTTAAGACCATAAATGGCTCTCTTAAGCTTGCACACTAAGTGCTCCCGACCTTCACAATGAATCCTTCAGTTGGCGCATATAGATTTCCTTATCAAGACTCCCGCTCAAGAACGCAGCCTTGACATCCATCTGCCAAATCTTCATATCCAAATGCGCAGCTATAGCTAAGAGAATCCGGATCGATTTAAGCATGGCTATCAAGGAAAAGGTTTCATCGTAGTCGATGCCCTCTTTCTGAGTGTAACCTTTCGCAACAAGCCTTGCTTTGTAGGTTTCAACCTTCCCTTTCGATCCTCTCTTACGATTGTAGACCCACTTACTTCCAATGGGTTTTACCCCATTGGGTAGTTCTACTAGCTCCCACACTTGGTTAGAATCCATAGATCCCATTTCGGATTCCATTGATGTTTTCCAGGATTCAGCATCCTTATCTTGAACTGCCTGTTTGTACGTACATGGATCCGTTTCATCCTGGTCCGGGGAGTGGTCCGAAGATGCTCCCACGCCGATGAAACGTTCGGGTTGACGAATAACCCTCCCACTACGACGAGGCGTGTCCTTAGTTTGCGTATCCACAATAGTGTCGATACGTGGTACACTAGGTGTTTGCACAATTGGTATTGTCGAAATTTCGCCCCTAAGTTCTTCTAGAATGACCTCACTCCTAGGCTTGTGGCTTATCACATAATCCTCCTCTAAGAACCGGGCATTGGTGCTAACAATGACCTTCTGGTCTTTAGGACTGTAGAATAAGCCACCCTTCGTTCCCTTAGGATATCCTACAAACACTCGCACTTCTGTACGAGATGCCAACTTATCAGCTTCCTTATTCAAAGACGCAGCCGAGAACCCCAAATCCGAACATGTCCTAGATCGGGCTTGCGCCCATTCCACAGTTCTGTGGGTGGTTTTGGAACTGATTTCGAAGGCACCAAGTTTAGAATGTACGCAGCTGTTTCCAAGGCATATCCCCAAAAAGAAATAGGCAAATCAGAATAACTCATCATTGACCTAACCATCTCTAATAAAGTACGATTCCTTCGTTCAGCAACACCATTTTGTTGTGGTGTACCAGGCGCTGTGAGCTGGGAAGTAATCCCCTCATGTGCCAAGAAATCCAAAAACTCTCCACTAAGGTATTCGCCACCACGATCAGATCGTAGTGACTTGATACTCTGCCCATGACGCTTCTCCGTTTCAGCCTTGAATTCTTTGAACTTATCAAAAGATTCAGACTTACGTCGCATCAAATAGATGTATCCATATCTCGAATAATCATCTATAAACGTGATGAAGTATTCGAAACCACCCTTAGCCTGGATGTTCATTGGACCACATACATCGGTATGAACCAATTCCAACACCTTTTGTGCACGATTTCCTTTGCTTTGAAAAGCCCTTTTAGTAATTTTACCTTCCAGGCAGGATTCGCAGATTGGAAATGACTCAACTTGGAGCGAATCCAATGGGCCATCGCTCACCAATCTTTGAATCCTTCTAAGGTTAATATGACCCAATCGTAAATGCCACAAATATGTTGGATTTATGCTCGAAAGTTCCTTTCTTTTATTAGGATTAGTCAAAGAATTAAGCGATTTATAATTATGCAAGGGAGTCAAAAGATTGATGATATAAAGTTCTTCATTATAAGTACTCCCGAAAATATATTCACCATTTCTTTTAATAATTGCATTATCTTCAAAAGAAACTGAATATCCATCACGACGCAATTTAGAAACTGAAATCAAATTCATTCTAAAATCGGGTACTAATAATACATTATTAAGAACTAAAATCTTATCATCAACTTTTAGCTGCACAACTCCCACTGCAACAGCCTTCAACCTGGAATAGTCGCCCCAGCTTATTGTAATCTCATCCGCACTAAGTACCTTGGTTACTTGGAACCCCTGCGAGTCATAACAAACATGATCAGTGGAGCCCGAATCCACTATCCACGAAGTGACGGAATAGGCAGCCAAACATGTTTTGACTACTAGTGCATGAGACGTACCTTTCTTAGGGCAGTCACTCTTGAAATGTCCTTTCATACCGCAGTTGAAGCACTTGCCCTTCGGCTTTTTGTTCACTTCCGGCTGAGGATCCTTTGACTGAGGAGCCTTGCCTTTAGCCTTGAAGGTCGCCACTTGCTTCTGGCCAACCTGCTTTTTCTTCTTTCCCCATTTGGGTTTTGAAGAAGCAGCACCGGTTGCCGCAAGAATTTGATGATAACCTTGTTTGAAAAGACCTTCGGCAGATTGAAGCTCTGTCAGAAGTTCCGCCAATGTGTAAGTCCTAAGATTCATATTGTAGTTGAGGCGGAACTGCTCAAAGCTTCTTGGTAAACTGCCCAAGATAATATCGACCTGCGACTCCGCATCGATAGTGGCCCCCAAGATGCTCGCCTGCTCAAATGAGACATCATTTTAAGAACGTGATCCTCATCGGGGTCCCTTCGCATTTGGGTTGTCATCAAAACCCTCATCACATTTTGCCTAGCCGCCCGGTTCTGATGACCAAACATCTCAGTGAGGTTTTTCATCATTTCCGCGGCCGAGCCCATCGTCTGATGCTGATGCTGCAATACATTTGTCAATGAAGCCAAAATGTAACAATGAGCCATCTCATCGACTTTTTCCATTTTCTAATTCAGCCAACTCTTCAGAGTGGCATCCGGTTCTCGTTCCAAAGGACTCTCCTCGGCTAAAACAAACTTATGCCCCTCGGAAGTCAAGACAATATCAAGATTTCTTTTCCATCGGCAAAGTTAGTGCCATCAAGTTTGTTTTCTTTGAGAATAACAGCTAGTGGATTAAAAGACATCTGAGAATAAAATTAAAACACAATTCATCACATAATTCGACGCAAAATATATTGAAAAAACCTTAAAACAATATATATGCAATCAACCAACACCTTGAAAAACCGCACATGCAAGTCACGATAGTGTGGACGTTTACATATACTTTTCAAGTAGATTTTGACGTCTTTAATTTTACTATCTAGCCAAGACACATTTTGACAAGTAAAATTAATAGTTGGTTCCTCTTGGCCATGTATTTAATTAACATAGACTCCGATGGGGAGCTTATTGATTAATACATCTAAGTGAACACCATAATTTAACAAACCTTAGAATATTATTTAATGATAATAGTCCTACAGATGGAGAGGTCCTATCATAAAAAATAATATTCACGTTTTTGTTATCAAATTTGAAGTTTAAAACCAGTGAGCCAATAATTTAGCACATCCGATGTGGAGGAAGACTCTAATGTCAACGCGCATGCTAATTATTTCACAATTTAAACCAATTATGGAGGCTAATTTGATTTTGAAAATCAATTTTAAAATCACTTAGTTATTTTGAAAAAATAAGGTTTTTAATTTTCTCGTCCTAACATGCAAGGAAACATATCACGCATACATCCATACATGCCACACATCAAAACAATATAAACCAACAAATATTAAAATTGGACAATTATATCCAATTATCATGGCTTATCATTCCTCGTTGAATAACGAGAAAATCTTCGGCTCGTTTGCTCCCACTGCTTCAAGCATCTCGCAGAAAAACGAATTGAACGACCCGAACCGGACGACTTGACCTGCTGCCCGCTGCCCGACCCGCTGCCCGGCTGCCCCACCCGCTGCCCGGCTGGCCGAGCCGCTGCTGGTGGCCGAACCTGCTGCTGGTGGCCGAGCCTGCTGCTGGTGGCCGAGTCCCGATCGGCATGCTGCCGGTCTCGGTCGGTTCGTCTGATCGGGACTCCTCTTCGCGCTGGACTTCTTTTTCTTTCGTACTTTGAGTGTTCCAACTCGATTACAATTTTATACAAAATAAAATACATCGAATTTACATCAAATTACAAGAAAAATAAATCCTATTCTACCCGTGGATTTTCTCACGGGAAAAACTTATACATGCCACAAAACGGGCCAAATTACCAAAACGCGTAAATAAAAAAAAAATATCACATAGCCATGATAATTGGATCATATTTTCCTGCAAGACAAATTCTAGCAAAATATTCCAAAAAAATCATACTATACGAATATTTAATTGCTAGCATATTAATCACCAAATTAATTAAATTGAACAGAACCTAAAGACCGGCTCCGATACCAATTGTTGGAATATAAAACGCAGTGGAAGCGAGTTGGTGAAGATAATTTAATAAAAGGTTTTTTAAACTAACCAACGTAAAAACCGGATCTATTTAGGCTTGTCAACTAATTAACTAAACAGATTAATAAACAATTAAATAAACATATTTACGCATGGGAGTCGGTAATTTTTACCTTTGACGCGAAGTGGAAGAAAAATCCCTTTTGGTCGATTTGTCCTTCTTCGTGTTCCTCTCCGATCTTCTTGTATTTCTACCTTGAGATCTTCTAGAGTATATCCCGCCTACGTCCGGATGTCGTGTGGGCAACAATCTACCGGACTACTTAGACTGTAAAAGGATCGGCCGAAACTTTTCTCTCAAGAAACTTACGATTTTTGTTCTCTCTATTTTTCTTGAATATTTTGAGTATTTTAGAAAAATATTGTGTTTACCAAATTGTGGAATCCAAGACACAAGTCAAGATCCACAATTAAAACACACACAATAAAAATCGATTTCTTGGGCAATAATGAGGTCAAAAAATTGGCCAACCCTAAGCATCTATTTATAGGTGTTTTGGGCTACTCTAGGGACCTTAAGGAGGATATGGTAAGGACTCCCAATAGATATCTTCCTTCCATTATTAGGACTCTTCCTAATATGAAGACTCTATTAATATCAACTTAGTCCACTAATAAGTTAATATTGCACTTCCTACCAAAATCCCAAATTACGAAATTGGGCTCCTTTTAAATTAATTATTTCCCGTGTTTAAGATATTCCATGTCCATTAATTAATTTAAGCTACTGACAGCTTTTAATTAATTAATGTATTATACATGAGTATACCACTCGACCTTTATTATTATATCGGAAAATTAATTCCACCTGCAGGGTTTGATATAATAATCCTTTCGAGTGCCTCAAGGGACATGATCAACCCGACTGGTCGGGACACAATTTCTAGCTATAATATTAATTATCATATAAATAATAATATTGCCCAAAATATCGAGCATATTGAGTTAATCATTGTGGCTCTCACCCATGATAAATCAAAGCAATAAATATTAAATATATATAATTAAGTATTAATCACTAGAATTAAGAAATAATAATTATCCGAGATGTACGTTCTTCTTATAGTCAGTACAGAAGAATCTATTTCACCTCAATCCTGTTCAACGTATAACGAATACGCTAATATATGCTAATGGTCAAGACCAACCAATCTCAAGCATATACTACAACCTCTCACATAACGGTATAATGTTACATAGGTTGTGAACTGAATATTACTATATAAGGAACCGATAATGTGATTTTCTGTGTGACACTACACACCACATTATCTACAATATAAAGTAAATTACACTGCATTTGCATAATCATAGCGTGAATAAATATGCAAAACATGTGATAAATGAATTAAATATTCTCATAGATAAAGACCGGGATATTAGGTAATACAAGCATAAAGTATGCTTTGACGTATACAACCCTAACAATTGCAGGACACGGTCAAGTCACTCTCGGCCAGAATGCACCTTTTGACCGAAAAGTCGTCCAACGATGATTCAGGGCTAGATTTTCGACCGGATATCCAATATCAATATTTTCTGACTTTCATATCTTCAATATAAATCATATTTCCCAGAAATTTAAGATTTATATTTAGACATAAACTTACGAAAAATACAATTATTACGAACGAAAAACATATACCACGATTATGACTAAAATGATTCCAAATCATTCACCATCTAATCGAGCATTCCAAAGGCCAATATCGTATATACGATCGCAAGACCTACGCTACGATACCACTGTTGGGATTCGGTGCCTAAAACGAAGGCCCAGCGGAAGCGGTAAAACGAAAATTAATTCGATCCGAATACCTACGAGGATCGATCGAATTACGTATATACGAATATATAAACGAAAAACAAGAGTTGCAAGAAACTCACCCTTGTAGTCCGTTGATTAAATGGTATCCTTCTCTTGAGATATTCCCCAAGCTTTGCTTGATCTATACGAGTCCAATCCGCTCCAAGCTCTTGAACGATCATTCAAGAACCATTCTGTCGTGAATACCAGTATACGTATAAACCCTTCTTTCAAATGTCCCGATCAAGTTATGGGGTCACGGTCAGTCAAACCCTATCTGTACTTGACGCTATGCATGCGCTAATGCAAATCGAGATCATCGAGCTGTCGTATATCCAATACAACTAGCTCCAATACTTTGGCCAAAGACTGATGATCTCATCTGCTAGTAACCGCATAGGACATATAACCCGCTCACTAACGGAAGAAATAATTCTATCTTGGTATTCAGTAAGACCTGCTACTTGCCCGTCAAGATGCACGTCGAGTTTGACCCCTGCAATACAGACATCCACCCCCGATTACTCGGGGGTTATCAAAATGCCACTAATTTGCTAGTGCAAGTACAAAGTGCAAAAACGAACCATACAATTCGAGTTTCAAGAATAATGATAACTAGGAAATCCTCCAAGAGATTCAAACGTAACAACAAGTACTTCCCGAGGTAAGAGTTTGGGTAAAACCTTCCAAAATCGAAAGATTATAATACAAGAAAAACAATTTATAAAAGGGTTTAATAAGCCATTGGGAATTTTAGTAGAAAACAATTTAGGATTATTGAATCCTTCTCTTTTCAAAATCAGCAGGGGTCAGAGCCCAAAGGTTTTGTTTTCACAAATAAAACCAACAACAATTCACAGGGTTAAAACCCAGGTCACATCCTTGACGTACATAACATCAACACCAACTCGTGAAGTTTTTACTCGTGAATCCAGTGCGAAACCGTTGGACTCCCTCTGTAGCCCCGTCGAACCCTCCTGAGGTGAGCAAAATACATTCACAAAACATACGCACCAACTCGTTGTTGGAACATTTTGTTCCATACATATATTAAGAGTGTTTTGATGATTAATGTTGACAAACAAAACAAAACAACGAAGAGACGAAGCAAGCATCGAAGGAAAACGAAGTGCAAAAAGCTGGAAAAACACAAAGCTAACGTACGTAACAAGGAGAGTTTAACGTACGTAATGTACAGCAATTAACGTACGTAATAGTTTGATGATAACGTACGTAACTCAGTTCAAACAAGTGAACGTTGGAGAAGTCAAAGTCAGCAAAGCATACAACGGATATATGACGTCATGTGTGACGTAATGTTAACGTACGTAACAAAGGAAAGGCTAACGTACGTAACTCAAATGATGAAACTCACTGGACTGTTTTGTGAAGATGCTAACGTACGTAACCAGCCATGGTTAACGTACGTAATGAGGCTTACGTACGTAATGGAGAGCATATAACGTACGTAAAGAAGGTTCAGCAGCTAACGGCTAGTTTGAAGATGGAGCCTATAAATACCATCCCTATGGTATTGTCTGATAACCACAACCTTGAGCAAATTGTCTATACTTGTGATATTATTACACACATTCTTGTTGTTGATATTGAGCTTAATTGTAAGTGTTTGAGTGAGAATTCACGAAAACATACACGAGTGATAAAAGAAAAGATACGATTGGATTCGGTGTTATTAGGATCAAGGATCCGGCATTATTAGAATCGCAATCGCTATCGAGTGAGGTTTATCTAGTACCCATAGAAAGCTAGAGAGGTTGATTCCTTGTCCTACGAAAAGGAAAACGGTTTAACTTGGACCGACACAAAGACAAGTACGAGTGGTTTATCACGGACCAATAGAAGACGTGATTGTAACGGTTATACCTCGACCGATAGAAGAGAGGCATAGAGGTTTTTATCTTGATCCTATAGAAAAAGATACCGAGAGAGGACGTAGGCTCGATTTATAGCCGAACCTCTATAAATCCTTGCGTCATTTTTTTTCCGCAATTTTATTTACGCTTCCGCAAACGGCGCAAATATCCGATTTGGTACCCAACACTCGTGAAGTTTTTACTCGTGAAACCAGGGCAAAACCATTGGACTCACTCCGTGGCCCCGTCGAACCCTCCCGAGGTGAGCAAAATACATTCACAAAATATACACACCAACTCGTGAAGTTTTTACTCATGAATCCAGTGCGAAACCATTGGACTCCCTCCGTGGCCCCGTCGAACCCTCCCGAGGTGAGCAAAATACATTCACAAAACATACACAACATTCGTGAATCCAGGGCGAAACCATTGAATTCCCTCCGTGGCCCCGTCGAACCCTCTCGAGGTGAGCGAAATACATTCACAAATCACACAATCAACATGTCACACCAAGGATATCCAAGCAATTCACCCAAGGCAACAAACACAAAGCACGACACCATTGTTGAATCACAACGTACCGAAATAAGATAATATATATATATATATATATATATATATATATATATATATATATATATATTCTCAAAGCACAACAACAACACCAAGCATATTCATAGGGTTCACTTACCCATTCATGAGACACGACATTCACAAAACACACACGTTTTGAAAGTGAGCCCTTAACGAGGCTAAACCGAATCTTTAAAAAATTCATTTCAAACAAACAAACAAACATACATACTAAGACGATCACCAATCATCATATCCACGAAACAGGAAAAGTATGGGCAAGGTACTTGCCTCGAATAACTACAATGCGGAGAATCGACCGAAGTAGGTTGGCACGAACCGACTACGAACCCGATGACTCCTCCGAACTCCCACTCGCGACAATACACTACGAAGGACAATAACAACAATGAAAATGAATTCCAAAGCCGCTGGATTTAAGGAACAAACGACGAGAGTTCGAGGGTTTCCCCTAAAATGGCCAAGAACACGAATCGACCCGTCAAAACATAAAAACGGAACTCCCAACTGAAATATGGATGTTAAATACATAGAATATGTTTAACAACATCATTTAACAACAATCGATTCATCAAAAACAGGTGGAAAATGAAATCAAGAACAAATCCCCCAAAAAGTCAACTCGAAGGAAAATCAAGAAATATACCTTGATTTGGCGAAGAACAATGGATTAAATGATGTTACAAACATGAATAATACTAAGATTAATCATACCCATCATGGATTAATCAACAATTCGGAACGAATTGAACAAAAACCTGAAAACCCCAAAATTTCCCAAAGATAGGGTTCTAGGAAATCTAACCTTGATTCGCTGGATCAAAGGATGTTATAGGATGATTAATCAATGATATGAACTCCCAAACTTCGTGGATTAATTCCTTGACAACATGTCTCCATGATCACCAAGCCTCCAGCCGCGGAAAGAAGAAGATAGAAATGAAGAACGGGTGAAAATATGACTGCTCAGTCATATTTATACTAGCGCGGCCTAGCGTGCGCTAGCCTTCCGGACTAGCGTGCGCTATCGGCCAGTATCGGCCCAGAACTCTCGGCCGGGGCCCACACGGCCCAGCACTGATGACCCAACCTATCGACCAAGACATGCCTGCCCGACCCCGATAGCGTGCACTGCACGGACGCTAGCGCGCGCTAGCCGACCTGTCCAGAACCCTCTGTACTAAACTGCTCGGCCGGGTAACGTGCGCTAGTCGGCCGACAGCGTGCGCTACACATGCTGGTTAGCGCGTGCCACGACCGACAGGAGCGTGCGCTACCTGCCGATCCTCCCCGAGTCCAGAACTCCAGGAACCTCTCTGCCCAGCCCGATAGCGTGTGTCAGCCGGCCGAATAATGTGCGCTACTCCTGCCGGGCTAGCGTGCGCAGCCTTCCGGCAGTAGCGCGCGCTACGCTGGTTCTTGCCGCGTCTGCCCGGCCAGTGCCCAGCACTTCTGACTGTGCCTGTCGCACCCGTCCGGCCAGTGCCCAGCCGCCCTGACCCGACGATTCGGTTTCCGAAAACGCACGGAACTAAATACGACGAAATACTCGCGGACAATATCATCGATCCAAAATGAAATACCATGCAACGATTAATCACACGCGGCCGATTAAACACAAAAATCGATCAAGACAACAAATACGAAAGTGGATACCTACATCTTTGAATAAATTACAAAATGGCCCAAAACGCCCGAAAATCACGATACGTGATCAAATAACCAAACCGAAGTTCACAACACATCTAACAAAGTTAAATGGACTTACGGGAAACTCGAAACAGCAGTTTCGAATGAGATTCGCAAGAATCGAACTCAAGTGCGGAAAAGTCGCTAAGAAGCGCGGAACATAACCAAACGGCACCGAAACGAACTCGGATGGCAAAAAGTGCAGATTTAATCATTCTTAGAATGATGAAACAGTCATAAGCGAGTTGTCAAAACAGATTCTTGCTACAAAAAAGAAAATTACCGGAAATCGAAATTGTGGATATTACACTTTGATCAACAAATAGGTTAGGTCTCCCCTCGTCTTACGGCTCAGTGCATCAGCAACTACATTTGCTTTACCAGGGTGGTAATGAATTGTACAATCGTAGTCTTTGACCAACTCAAGCCATCTGCACTGCCTCATATTCAATTCCTTCTGTGTGAAAATATATTTCAGACTTTTATGGTCTGTATAAATTTCACACTTACCTCCATACAGGTAATGTTCCAAATCTTCAAGGCATGAACTACCGCTGCTAATTCCAATTCATGAGTAGGGTAGTTTAGCTCGTGCGGTTTCAACTGTCTCGAAGCATAGGCAACTACCTTGCCCTCTTGAATCAATACACATCCCAAGACTTGCTTGGATGCATCACTGTAGATGATGAATTCTCTCGTCGGATCGGGAATGATCAAAACTGGTGCTGCAGTCAATCTTCGTTTATGTTCTTGGAAACTCTTTTCGCACTTCTCATTTCATAAGAAATCTTCTCCCTTTCTAGTCAATCTAGTCATAGGTGCAGCTATCTTCAAAAATTCCTCGATAAATCTCCGATAATAACCGGCTAATCCCAAGAAGATGCGAACTTCATTTGCATTACTCGGTACTTTCCAATCATTGACTGCTTCTACCTTAATCGGATCAACATTAATTCCTTTAGAAGTGACCACATGTCCCAAAAATGCAACTCGGTTAAGCCAGAATTCACACTTGTTGAACTTCGCGTACAATTTCTCCTTGTGCGGTATTCCCAATACTGTTCTAAGATGCTGCTCATGTTCAACCTTGATCTTTGAATACACAAGTATGTCATCTATGAACACAATGACAAACTTATCCAAATAAGGTTGAAATACACGATGAGGTCCATGAATACCGCTGGTGCATTAGTCAAACCAAATTGCATCGCTATAAACTCATAGTGTCCATAATGAGTTCGAAATGAGGTCTTCAGGATATCGTCGTTCTTAATCCTCAATTGGTGATATCCGGATCTCAAATCTATTTTCGAGAACACTCCTGATCCTCCAAGTTGATCGAATAGGTCCTCTATTCTAGGAAATAGGTATTTATTCTTTATCATGAGTCGGTTAAGTTCACGATAGTCTATGCACATCCTCAAACTCCCATCCTTTTTCTTCACGAAGAGTACTGGCGCACCCCATGGTGAAACACTCGGTCGGATAAATCCAAAGTCGAGCAGTTCCTGGAGTTGTACTTTCAGCTCTTGCAATTCCTTGGGAGCCATCCTATAGGGAGATTTCAATATTGGTGCCGCTCCTGGCACTAAATCAATCGAGAATTCAACTTGAAGACTCGGCGGAACTCCGGGCAAGTCTTCGAGAAAGACATCTGGATACTCCTTGACGATAGGTACATCAGCTACCATCTTCTCCGTAGTTTTTTCCCCCATCACATTCACCAGGAATCCTTGGGAACTACGCTTCTTTAACATCTTCACAACTTTCATGGCTGAGATCACCTTCGGGGTACTAGAGTGTCGTACTCCCTCGAATACAGTTTAAACGTCAAGAGACGGACATAAGGTTACCTTCCTTTCGAAGCATTCAACTACAGCCCTATGTTTGTCCAACCAATCTATACCCAATATAACATCAAAATCACTGAGTTCAACTATGTGCAAGTCAGCTAAGAAGCTATGTTCGTTAATCTTTATCTTCACATTGTTACTTATCGAGTATACACGCACTACTCCCCCCACAGGCATGCTAACTAATAGAGATCTAGGGGCTTTACTACTTCTACAACCAATCATAGTACAAAGCTTCCTAGAGATGAATGAATGAGATGCACTGGTATCAAACAACACCATAGCAGGGATATAAGCAACTTCCAACATACCGACATGGTTTGGGGCTCTATCCTTTCTCTTCCTCGGTATAGGACATCCTTCCATGGCCAACATATTGTGACGTATCTAGTCACGAAGTCCATTACAAAACTTCTGCGGCTTCATCCCATCAGTCTTAACCACATGCGGTGTAAAACAGCACATGTGGTTGAACTTTCTCTCATAATCCGTTACAATTATGCAACCATGCATCAAGTCTAAGAACTCCCTCTATATCTTAGACTTGTACACCCTCGGGTAATACTTCCCCATGACCATCTCCTTGTCCTTGCTACTGGACTCACTATCATCCATCTCAGCATCATTCGAGTCTCCAATCTGTACCATATCCAACTTTTCCTCTGGTTATAGCTCCTATTTGGTTGGTTCCTCTGGATCTTCTTCACGATCTTCTTCAGGGGTCTTCTTCAGGATCCTCCTCAGGGTCTTCTTCATCCGTAGAGTTGGAACTCTAATTTGCAGCTAGTATCGCCTCTCGGGCGTACAAGTCCAATAAGCGTCCAGCTACGAACAGGAAATCATCTGTGGTCTCTCGCTTTTCTGGTGATTTCTTGATGGACTCTTTCCAAAGCCGGAATATGCAGTAACTCCAATCTTCGGATAACCTCCCCATTAGGTGTTCCAGCTGTTGTGTGACGGAACCTCATTTCCCAGACTGCAACGACTTGCTCAGCCTGTTGATGTCATAGTGTGGTGCATTTTCTGGTAAACTCGGATCATCCCACCAATCCTTGCGTGCCATAAGAAGCGAGTCAAATATAGTAGGAACCCTCTTACGTGGCGTCATCCTAGGTTTGGCCATTCTAACAATTCGTAAATACATATATAATTATGTTAATAAAATAAAATGGTATATGCATGAATAATGACCGAAATTTGGTACCTTAGACAGAGTGACGAAGTGGCGAACCTGAGAGCATATGATACTTTTACATTTTAGCGAATCTACAGAAAGGTAAAACCCGCTCTGATACCACTATGTAACGCCCTGACTTTCTAGGGGTATTTATTGGGGAAAATAAATAAAAAGTTAAATTTTGACAACAATAATTTTCATTTGAGAATAAAAAAATTCTCGCCTACAAAGTCGAGTCGCTACACTGATGTAAATTAAATATCTTTAAATAAGGCAACAATACGACATAAATACGAGATAAAAATTTGCGGCGAAAGAATAAATTATAAATTATAAATTTCTAGTCAAAGTTTCCCCAAATAAGTTTCAAAACATCAGACATAACAATAAACATCATGTAATAAATTCTCATTCATATGCCCTCTCGGCTCGCTCCTTCGTCTGTCCGGCTCGATTTAACCTACGAGATCAATAAAGGTGGGGGTGAGCTTCCTTCAGCTCGTGGAAATCACACTGATCACAGTAATATACAATCTCATGGAAAGCATAACATGAATAATCTATCATATCTTTCCTCAGTGTGAATGCATATACACAATATTACGTATAACATGAATCGAGCACGCATAACACGAATATTGAGGTTGCGCAGGTGCCCCCACAACAATATTAAACATACACACAATACCACATATAACATTAATCGAGCACGCATGTAAATATTGAGGTTGCGCAGGTGTCCCCGCAACAACATATATCTTAAGATAACCTCTTACACGAATACAGGTGAGCCTAATTTTCAACGTGCATCATAATTTTAAACTTGAATAGAATATCATATATACAATCCAATTAAAGCAATTAAAGTGATAGTGAAAATTCCCACCTGAATAAATGATGCTGTCTGACTTGAATATGAAGATGCTCGACTCACAGTCCTAAGCCCGTAAATCCTCGATAAAGTCTACATATAATAATAATAATTTAATCATTATATAATATTACGATATAATGACTGAAATTAAAATATATATGCATAAATTCAGATTAATTATTAATATTAATTTAAAGTCAACATTTTAATGTCTTGGTCAGAATTAGGACTGAATTGAAGTTTTAAAGTTGACTGAGGTCAAATAGTAAGAGTTTAGAAGCTGACTGGGTTAAAATCGAAGAATTATGAATCAAAACGGATTTAAATTGAAGTATCCAGAATTTCTGGGGTTAAATTGAAAGTCCTTGAAAAAGGTGAGGACTAATCTGAAAACCCTAAAATTTTGCGGTATAAATAACCTTCTTCTCTTCCTCAGCCGACTAGAACTTATTCTCCTTCTCCCGTGAAGTTGGCTTATGGTTTGATTCGATTGGGATGTTTTCACAGGTCCGAAGCCTCTTTTTTTTTGGTTCCTATTTGGGTTTGGGAAAATATTTTAGTCAGGTTCTGGATTTGGGATAAAACGGGTTTGGTTTATGATTTTGACAAATTCTGGAGATAGATTTTGAATTCATGATGAATTTAACAAGTTGCTGGAAATATATTTTGGGTTCGATCGATTGAACTCGATCTCAGGTTATGGTTGCAAGTGTTTCACGACTGAAATTGAAAGAAAATCTTGGAAATTAATTTCAGATTAGGTTGAAGGTTTTGATGGCACTGAAATCGGGTCTGTGAAAAATCATTCTTTTCGGCCAAAGGTCGGAAATTCGTATATGGCTCATGGAGGCAGATTATAGTTTATGATTTCAGATGTGTATATTTTTTTTGACAATGAGCGTCTGTTATGATGGGCGATGGTTATTAATTTGGTTTGTAAATTCCAAAGCATTAAATTTTCAAGAATAATATGTCGAGGGTTGAGGTGTGATGTTTACCTTGTCGAATCGCAGAGTTTGGTGATTAAGGCTGAATTTGGATGATCAAAGGTGGAGATGTTGCTCGAGGAAGATGATTGGGGCTACGGGAAGGACTCATTTGAATAAGTAGATTTTTATCTCCTGTTGTATTTTTGTTGTGATGTTGTAGTGGAAGATTGACAGTAGGATATTTGTAGGTGTATAGATTGCAGGGAACCGCTTATGTATATATTTTTTTGTTTTCTGGATATTGAACGTTGTAAACTGATTCTGTACTGTAGAATTAATATTTTTATAGATGTAAATTTTTAAGTGTTTCTGTTGAATTAGGACTGTGTATCAGGATATACAATGAGGAGTTTGAGGAAAGTGAAAGAACTGAGGTTCATCGATCGATCTGGGAAGGGTGGAGTTCTTAATTATGATTAATTAAGTTTAATCATAGTTGATTAAATTATAACTCATGATTAAATATAAATGATATAATAATAATAATAATAATAGTAATAATAGTAATGTAAAAATAATAATCAATTGGTAATATTGATAATAATCTGAAAAATGATAATGAATAATAATAATATTAATACTTAATAAAATAGTATTAATAATATTATTATTAATAATAATGATAATATTAATAATAGTAGTGTTAGTATTATACTTGAATAATTAATAACACTATTATAAAAATAAATAATGACTACTTATATATATATATATATATATATATATATATATATATCTGACAAAATGACTCGGGTTAGGACTTATGATACGTCGAAATAACTTTTCATGATCCTCTAAATGAAATTAAATAAAATGAAATGTATTATAATATTATTATAAATAATAATTTTGCATTATGAAAATGGCAGGTATTACAACTCCTTATTGGATAAGAGGGTCGGCACTGGAAAGGTTTATAGCTCAAATACTTAATCGTTCGCAAGTCGATGAAACTTGACTAGGCATTAAGTTTATGTGAAGACTTGTATGACGTGTTCTTTGACATGGAGAGTGTCTCTCGAACACTAATGGTTAGTGGGAGCACACGTTATATGTATGCTAATTGGATTAGTATACTCGAACCGACTCACCCTCGATTCATCACACAAACTTCACTCCGGGACAGTCAATGACGGAATCGAAAGATTGTGATAGGTATTCGTGAACCTTCGACTTGAGGATTTAGTAGGGATGTGCTTGTGACGTCAATATTTTCATTAGAGTAGTTCGACCCTGTAAATCGGAAGGCGGGGGCCAACCTCGACGTGCATCTTGATGGGCAAGTAGCAGGTCCTACTGAATACTAAGATAGAATTCATTCTCCTCTTAGTGAACAGGTTATATGTCCTATGCGGTTACTAGCAGATGAGATCATAAGTCTTTGGCCAAAGCATTGGAGCTAGTTGTATTAGATACACGAGAGATCGATGATCTCGATTTGCATTAACTCATGCATAGCGTCAAGTACAGATAGGGTTTGACTGACCGTGACTCTATAACTTGATCGGGACATTTGAAAGAAGGGTTTATACGTATATTGGTATTCACGACAGAATAGTTCTTGAATGATCCCAATCATTCGTTCTCAGTTGGGGTACAGTGTAGACCGCCAGGCTGGCTAGGTGGTGCTACTACTCTTTGGTTCCTCCCATTGCTGACTGAGACGGACCTACCGAGTCGCGCAATAGGATTGACGACGGAATGAATCGAGCTTATTCTATCATTATGAATTTTAGATATTGGATATCTAATTTGGGACATTAGATGTCTAAATTGATTTATTGGATAAATTAATTTACGGCCTAATGAATTAAATAAATTACTGGGTGATTAATTTAATTCATGTATATAATTATTTCTTGGAGAAATTAATTATGTTAAAATGTATTTGATATGATTAATTAATTGGATTAATTAATTAATATAAATATATCGGAACGGAATTGGAGTTTATCTGTTTAGACTCACGAGAGTCCGAAACGAACTGAACTGGTCCGTTTTTCCATCTTGGCCGCCCCCCTTCCACCTAACTTCATCTTGTCTTTTTGTTTTCATTTTTAAATAATAGACTAGGACTTGTGGGGCAATGGTTCATGTGACATGAATTGTCACATGTGGGAGGAAATTGAATAAAGATGAGATGACTTCAATCCTCTCCAACCCATTCTATTGAATCATACGGTTCTTGTGAGAGAAAGAGAGAGAGAGAGAGAAAAACTTCTCAAAGTCATCTTCATCTTATTCATTTACTCTTGATTGTTCTTGGAGAAAATTGAGAGATTCATTGAGAGTGTGTGATCAATACACTTAGAGTGTTATAATCACAATCAAAAGCTTCATCATCCTAGCTCTAGCCGTATCCTCGGAGGATAGCAAGGTGATCGTCATTCCGTTCGTTTCTCCGGCACGTGGCAAGTAGAGACGCGGTGCTTTCGGCGTTGTATCATCTAAGAGCTTGGAGCGGATTGGATCATAGGGAAAGTAATCTAAAGCTTGGGGAATAGCTCAAGAGAAAGACACCATTTAAATCAACGGACTACAATGGTATTTTTCTCGTATCTCTTGTGTTTCATTTTATATTCATATATACGTAGCTCGATCGATCCTCGTAGGGATTCAGATCGAATTAATTTTCATTTTACCGCTTTCGCTAGGCCTTCGATTTAGGCACTGAATCCCAACAGTGGTATCGGAGCGTAGGTCTTGCAATCATATATGTGATATTAGCATTTGGAATGCTTTCTTAGATGGTGAATGATTTGGAATCATTTATAGTCATAATCGTGGTGTATATTTCTCGTTCGTTGTATTTTATTTTTTGTAAGTTTATATCTAAATATAAATCTTTAATTTCTGGGAAATGTGATTTATATTGAAGATATGAAAGTCGGAAAATATTGATATTGGATATCCAGTCGAAAATCTAGCTCTGAATCGTCATCGGACGACTTTTCGGACAAGGGGCAGGAATCTGCCGGGGTGACCCGACCGTGTCAAGCGACACGGGCCGTGCCAGCCGGCCAGTCTCAGCAGACTGTCGGGATGACCCGAGCGTGCCATGCGGCACGGGCCGTGTCTGGCCAGCAGGCTGTCGGAACAACCCGATCGTGTCAGGCGACACGGGCCGTGCCAGCCGACCAGTCTCGGCAGACTGTCGGGATAACCCGAGCGTGCCATTCGGCACGGGCCGTGTCTAGCCGGCAGGCTATCGGGGCAACCCGACCGTGTCATTTGACACGGCCGTGTCTGGCATGCCAGCTTTCGAAGCTGTCGGGGTAACCCGACCGTGCCATTCAACACGGGCCGTGTCTAGCCGGTAGACTGCCGATGGTGACTTGGCCGTAGCAGGCCAGTTTCACCCTGACTCGATTTTTCCGTGTATTCCCAAAAATTAATCTTCCGCCTGTTAAATTGTATTTAATATGATTAAAATGATATATGTTATTTCATTTTATAAGGGAAAATTGATTTATTGGAATACTTGTGATCGACCGAATTATTTTGAACGTTTTCATATTACCGGTTGTGTGAATGGATTGGATCGATTCTATTTGTTGTTTATATGTTGAATGGATCAATGTATATCTACGCTATCCGTTTATATAGTATTTATTGGATGAATGCTTTTGAATGGGAATGTGGTTCATGGACTTAGTTTTGAATCGTTCGGTTTTATTCGATTGGGTTGTAAAGGCCATTTTGAGCCTATTTATTTTACTAGAAATATTTGTATCTAGGATGCAATTTTTAAATGTAAAATTTATATGTAATGACAAAGACCGGAGGATGATCCGTTTCGAGAAGACGAAGATTCAAGACGAAGACTTGTAATTAGATTACAGAGTTTTTGTTTCTAGGAACGGTCCATGAACTACATGTTGGTATCAACTAGGTTGTGAATGGTTCTTCATATTGTATGAATGCTACAAACGCGCTTAAATGAATTAATGTGCAAAGTGTAACATTAATCGCGAAAATTCTCCCACGACAAATTATTAAGTTTATAAGGTTTCAAGGTTTTCCTTCCCTCCATCGAGCTTTCGAGAAATTGAAATCCAAACCGGATGTGCTATGCTTCTGAGTTATCAGGGTAGTCATTCGAGGAGGACGGATAAATTACCGAGAGCGCATTGGATGCCTTTGGTTGGAGCAAATTTTATCTCTAGAAACCTGATAGGTTGCCGGATAAGATTCAATTGTGAAACTGATTTGCATCGATGGTATAAACTTAACTTGTTCACGAACCATAGAAACCGTATTGGTTGTGGGGAGTGAACAAGGGGAAAAAGAAGATCGAATCATCCATTATATGGGTTGGTGTTGAACACCACTTTATGAAAATTAATAGACTAGAAACCTGTTCGTTTGCCCTCTATTAAGATTTATAAAGAACTCGATCACCACTATGAAGTAGAGTGACGATACTTCCGAATTTCACATGGGAGTGTGTTATTCTGATAAAAATAGTGGGAGCTGGGTAATAAAAATATAAAGGACCTTAATTCTATACTCAGATCATAATTAAACGAGTCACTAATTAACCTGTCATACTTAATGCAGACATAACTCTCAATATGACAATGAATCCACTCGCAATTCTACTAAAAAAGAACATCTTGAACGTACATAACTTTGTGGATTGGCTCCGCAATCTGATGATAGTCTTCAGTATAGAGGCACTGGGATACGTCATGGAGACGGACATTCCAGCGCCTCCAGTGCGGACAAGATCCAATCAGGAAGAGATTGAAAACCACAAAAAGTGGGTTAAGGATGACGTAAAAGTCTGTGCTTACATGATGGTTTCTATGTCTAATGAGCTTCAGAGAGCTCATGAAAAAATGACTTCTGCTAGACAGATTCTATCTCACTTAACCGAGCTTTATGGTGAGCACAGCAGAACTGCTAGATATGAGATATTCAAGCAACTGTTCGGTGCAAAGATGAAAGAAGGTGAGAAGGTTGCGGAACACATCCTCAAAATGATATCCATGATCGAGAGATTGGAGGCTCTTGATTTTAAAATGGATGCTTCTCTTCAAACCGACTTTATCCTACAATCTCTACCTGATTCCTTCTCACAGTTTGTTATAAACTTCAACTGCAATGAGATTGCATGTAACTTAGCTGGGCTAATGAACAAACTGGTGACCGCTCAGTCACAGATGAAGACCCCGTGGATGAAGAAGTCTGCCCTTGTGATTTCTTCTGGACCTCGGAGGTCCAAGAATAAGAAGAAAAAGACCAAGAAGCGGACGGGACCACAAGTCAAGGACCTTAAGGGTAAGGGCAAGGCCCCGATCGTTCCGAAGAGCAAGTAGAAGGACGCTTGTCTCAAATGCGGTGAGTTGGGCCACTGGGATAGAGACTGTCCGATTCTTCATGGCAATTCAGGTACAGAACTTTTAGTTTTGGAAACAAATTATTCTGCTACTGTATTTTCTACTTCCTGGATACTGGATTCTGGTGCTAGTTCTCATATTTGTACCGTGAATCAGGATCTGGAACAAAGTAAGAAGCTTGGAGCTAGAGAAGTAATGATCACTGTCGGAAGTGGGCATAGTGTCGAGGCAACCGACATAGGATCACTTCTTTTGGGTTTAGAATCCGGTTTTGTTCTGACTTTAGAAGATGTACTTGTCTTGCCCAAGCGGCATACAAATATTGTATCCATTCCGGTCATGGACCGAAAAGGCTTTTCATTTTTCATTGGTGATGGTTCATGCAAAATTTATTTCAGAAATAAAATTGTGGGTACTGCTACATTGTTAAATGGACTGTATCATCTAAACCTCAGTAACAAAGTCGTTGTGAATACTATGACTAGGAAGCATGGTAGGGATGAAACCAATAAAGTTTTGAAATGGCATCTTAGACTTGGTCATATTGGTCAGGCCAAGGTTTACAAAATGGAAAAAGATGGACTTATGGGTCCATTGGGATCGGATCCCTTTCCTACTTGTGAATCTTGCCTTAAAGGCAAAATAACTAAGTCCCCCTTCAGAGGACTTTTGAAAGAGCCGCTGATAAATTGGGATTAATCCATACCGACGTATGTGGTGCTTTAGAAGCAGCACGAGACGGATATCAGTATTTCATTACATTTACAGATGATCATACTAGGTATGGTTATGTATACTTAATGAAACATAGATCCAAGGCCTTTGCGAAATTACAGGAATTTAAGGCCCTAGTCGAAAAACAAACTGGTAATCATATCAAAGCACTTCGGTCGGACCGAGGTGGCGAGTATATGAGTGAGGAGTTTGATGAGGTCCTAAAGGAACATGGAATAGTATCACAACTAACACCTCCAGGTATGCCTCAGTTAAATGGTGTGTCAGAAAGAAGGAATCGGACCTTGTTGTACATGGTCCGTTCCATGCTGGGCTATACTGACTTTCCGATTTACCTATGGGGGTATACACTCCTGACTTCCGCTTATATCTTGATCAGATGTCCTTCCAAATCCGTTCCTAAAACTCCACATGAGATGTGGGAGGGCAGGAAACTAAGTCTTAATCACATTAGGATTTACCTATGTCAAGAAGACTAAGGTGGATAAGATGGAAGCTGTAATATCCGAGATTTTTATTCTGATTAATTCGAATTTTTTCTTTTTTAGACCGAAATTTCTCGGTTTTCGAGCATTGGTATTATTTTTCTCGATAATCCATTTTGTGTTTATGGCCATATGTGGTGATTTGTTGTATATTATTTTTATTTCGGATCGATGTTGTTGTCCGCGAGCGTTTCGTCGTGTTCGTTCTGTGCATTTTTGGGAATCGAGTCGCCAGGCCACTACAGCTGGGCGCTGGCCGGATGGGCACGACAGGGACCGGCATAGCGTATGCTACTGTTGGGAGGCTGCGCGCGCTAACCGGCAGGCGTAGCGCACGCTATGCGGCATCCAGTGCAGCTACCTGGGCCGGGCAGTGAGGCCCCTGAGGTTCTGGACTCCGAAGAGTTGGCCGGTAGCACACGCTACGGCCGGTCGCTGCGCGCGCTAACCGGCAGACGTAGCGCACGCTGCTCGGCAGCTAGCGCGCGCTACCTGGGCTAGGGGATCAGTCTAGGAGCCTCTGGACTGGACCATGGTCGGCCCGCTAGTGCACGCTGCCGGCACGCTAGCGCACGCTAGGGCGGCCTGCCTATATATTTGACCGAGCAGCCCTGTTTCAACACATTTTTCATATCATTCTTTTCTTTCCGCGGCTAGAGGTTTTGAGAGCAAGGAGGCATGTTGTTGAACAACAAATCCATGAAGTTCCGTAGTTCATATCATTGATTGATCATTCCGTAACATCCTTCAATCGACCGGATCAAGGTTAGTTTTTCCTAAAATCCAAGCTTTGGGAAACTTGGGGATCTTGGTAGATTTCGTCCGTTCGAGCCATATGAACTTAGATTACTGATGGATAATTGTAGATTAAGTTGTATTCTATCAATTTCATCATCTTTCCACGGTTTTGTCATGTCCGATTCGTTGTTTATGTAAGTTTTCACTTGACACCTTCAAGGTGTCCGGGAAAATGTCGCTGAGGGAGATTCGGTCGTTTTGTGATGTTTTTCCTCATGTGATTGATTGTTTATGTGATGATAGGATATTAAGGACGAATTCCCTACAAGAATCTGGTGTTGAGCCCTTCCGATCATTGTTTTCATTGGAGTTCCATATTTTCCCAATCAATCGTATTTTCGGAGTATTCGTGAGAGATTACCAAGGCAAGTACCTTGATATTCGAATTGTAATTGCGTGAAATCATTTTTGTCGAAGTGTATGAATTTATACGGATGTATATATGTGTATATATATGTGTATATAAATATATAGATTTATATATATTTATATGTTAAATATATGAGAGGATGTGCCTTTGATTGTACTGTGATGATTATTCTGTGCATTGGGTCGAGGACCCCGAATAACGTTGTAATGGTTTTCTTGCAAATTATTTTCCACATGTTGGGTCGAGGACCCGAGAGCTTTTGAAGTATTTTCTAAAAGTATTCCCATTTGATTTTCAAAATCCCAAGATGGCCCGAGTCAATAATAATGTTTTCAAACTTCCTTATCAAAATACTTTTCCTTTTATAAAAAGGGTTTTTTTGACTCCTTGGGCTCGTTTAAAGTTTCATTGGTGTTATGTTCCGTAAAGAGAAAATGACAATGTGATTATCTTTCACCTTGTTTATGTGATGCTATTCTATGTTGACTATGGGAATGTGTAGTTTGTGTTAAGGCTTCATGACGATTGAGTTTTGTGTTGTTATTGTTCGTATATCTTGTATATTATGTACTTGCACTAGCAAAATTCCAGTTTGCTAACCCCCGAGTTTTCAGGGGGTGGGTGACTGTTATGCGCTCAGGCTTTGGCAGATCGGGAGCAGTCACGAGATTGGCTTGGAAGGAGATGGAAGACGACGATGCTAATCACACAAGAGTCAGAGTCTTTTTCTTTTATTCCATTTTGGTTGGTATTTCTCTTTCGGTCGAGTATCCTGTAACACCCCCAATCCACTCAGGGATATTACACGCCGTAGACCCCTTTCCACAAGGAGCTACCAGGCGGGAGGCTACAAATCAAAACCCACATGCGGTCAACTTGACCAAAACATAATACCGTAGACCGATTAGGTCTCTCAAAACATAGCATAACCGTACATCTGATGAAACTAAATTACAACTCGATCACATAGTACATAAAATGTCCATCCCCTCAAGGATGACAAGAACTCAAACTGACATATCACTGACAGACGACAGACTACAACTGTGACTAGTATCGCTGCATTGCATCATCCTCCGAGCCAATCCGTGGTTGCTCACTCTCTCGATCGAACACACGGAATAAATAAAAAAATCCACAACGAGTGGTTAGAGATGGAATCGCTATAAATTAACAAAGCTATACAATTATAAATCAATAATACAACCGTTATTAAAATAACATTTCTACAACGTAGTAAAAAGATCCCGAGTCTAAAGTCTTTTGAAAATTTATTCCTTTAAAACAAACCATGGGGGTTACTCCGTAAATCATTGTAGGAGATTATTTAGAGACTTCGGGGTCTCGGTGTAAAATCCGAAATATGAATATTTTTCCTTTTCAAATGGTTTTCTTACAAAAACATACAAATGATTTTATTCTCAACTCAAAACTCAAGACCAAAACCATATTCACAAAAACAATAGTTATTCAAGAATCAAAACAAAAACAATTCGAGATATCAAATCAACAAATAAAACGTCTCCGTGGCCCCGAAGGGTCCCACCCGGATTAGCCATCAAGAATAAACTCGAACACACCCATAAGTTATCTTGACATCGCACTCGCAAGTGACGATTCTGAGCCCTCTCCAGACCTACCCGATTAGATAACCTTATGGTCAAATCGTAACATCCGGCCGTACTGCAAGCACGCGCTCCGAGGCCTCGACGGACCCTACCCGGATAACATCATTCAAATACGCCCATAAGTTATCATGACATCGCACTCGCAAGTGTCGATTCTCGAGCCCTCCTGCACCTACCCGAATCGATAACCTTATGGTCACAACATACGTCCGGCCGTACTCGCAAGCACGCGCTCCGGAGGCCTCGACGGGACCCTACCCGAACAACATCTCAATTCGCTAAGATACACAACAACAACAAAGGCACAATATTCACTACAACCGGAAACACGTAACATATAAGTTAATGTAACATAACTTCCACAAAGGCACAACATCCACAACAAACCATCATTCAGGAAAAAGGCCAACGAGCAAATAATACAAGTATTACGCGATTCCACAATTCTTCGCTAACTACTCATTTCTAGTATTTATTTTAACAGAATAACATGAAGAGGTAGTTATCATTATTCTTGAAACTAAAGTTTACGTTGGTAATTACCTTCATAAAATCACATCTTCATTTAAAGTAAGTTACAGTTAAATATACCGTCACTAACGAGTCCACGTTAAATTCACGACACATCACATTCTCAAAGTATAAAGAATATAGACGAGATACTCGCCTCAAGTCCAACGCACGCGGAGCAACGGGAAAGCTCGACTTAATGACCGCTACCGAACACTCCGAAGAACACGATTCAACCGAGAAGCTCGGACCCCGAAGAAGACAACGAACGGGAGGGTTCCGACTCGAGTTCTTCACAAGAATTCGACCCTAACAACATATAATCAATAAATCATCGATCATAAGAGGAATAATAATCGAAGAACGCCCGAAAACCCCTCTATGACATTTTGTCGGACACCTTCAAGGCGTCGACTAAGAACTCGACCAAAACAACGAATCGATACGATCCAACCATGGAATAACAAGAGAAATGATATAATACATCTAAATAATCATCAATCTATCATAATCCTAAGTTAAATCGGATTAATCGGACGAAAACAACCAAAATACCCAAATTCCCCAAAACTAGATTTCTAGGAAATCAATTCGATTCAGATCGTAGGATGTTATAGACGGATGAGTGATGATATGAACCTCCAAACTTCATGGATTTATTGTCCAACAACATCTCTACATGATTAGCACAACATAAGCCTCAAGAGAAGAAGAGAAGTGATAAATGGTCAAGAAAACGCCGCTGTGCCTTAAATAAAGCCGATCGGCCACGTTACGACGAATCGCCACGCTTACGACGAATCGGCCATGGCCGAACGCATCCGCTCGAAAATGCCGAACGTTACGCACGCACGCCAGGGCCTTACGACGTAATCGCCTTACGACGAATCGCCGATCACTACCGCACGTTACTCGGCCGTAGTGGCTCGCCCGAGCATGCCCGGCCATGACTCGGCCGACCAACTCCGACGGCCCGAACGACCCCGAAACCCGAACTCGAGTACGAATCAAGATACGGTTACGAAGTACTGCAAAGACGAATCCGAGGACTAAGAGAACACACGATTCCGACCACCCGAAGGCTCGAAATTCGACAACGGAAAGTAATTACCCCAAACTTTGGGAAATTACGAAAATGGCCCAAAACGCCCCAAAATCACGATACGTGATCGAATAACCAAACCGAAGCTTGCAACATGAATAATAACATTAAATAAACTTACGAAAGTCGAAACAACAGCTTGACGAGATTCACAAGAATCGAACTCAAGTGCGGAAAAACCGCTAAAAAGCACGGAACTCAACAAAACGACACCGAAACGAGCTCGGATGACAAAAATTGCAGAATTAATCATTCTCGGAATGACGAAACGGTCATGAGCAAGTCGTCAAAACGGACTTCCGCCGAAAAAAGAAATTACCGGAAATCGAAAATTGCGGATATTACATTCTACCCTCCTTAAAAGAAGTTTCGTCCTGAAACTTAAAACAAGTAGGGAGAAGCAATATCCCGCCAGGAAAACTCGACGAGATACGCAAGAAACGCATAACTAACGCCCAGTGGCGAAACGTTACAACAACGCAACGGAATACACGGTGTGAAAACACGCTCCACGACGACCAACACAACGTCGCCGTTAGGGACATAATAAAACCAACAAGTGACAAGCGTCATCAAATGGATAATACAATCAAGTGAATTATCCGAACAATCACAAAACACAACGAACGAAAATCAATATGATGGACCACCCCAACGGTACATCAATCAAAACGTGAGCCAATCGCCGAAGAAATACTAATTCCACCGCTCAAGGGTTGGGAGATCGAAACAAGACAAATTTCCGAATATAAGGAAATTAGGAAGGAGTCTCAGACGCTCAACAATCACAAAACGAGATCAACAAAAACCGAACAATCAAACGATCGAACCACAACGGCCGAGACAATAAAAATCGAACAATCATGTTCGAATCACGAAGAATAATAAAATTCAAACAACAACTCTCGAGCTCACGCCTCGCTCGAGACAATATATGATCCTAAAAGCAACAAGATGTGATTCGCATAAGATCCATAGGAAAGGGAATAGCAATTGAAAAGTCACAACGACAAACGAGTAATTTCAAAACACCACACTCGCTCGATCAATAAAAGAAAGGACAGACAAGCTCGAAATGTCAACGAACATAAACGAGTCGACAGAGTCGAAAACACAAGAGTTCCAAATCCGATCCACTTCGAATAAAAGAACTAATAAAACCAGATGATGTCACTTTCGAACAAGGTTCACAAGAATCGAACCGAACTCAAAAAGTCACAAATGATAACCAGATCGACCCACAACAAGATCACACTCGCTCGAACGATGAAACCGGAATACGTAACAAGTTCGTAAAGTATCAACGAACACGAGCGAGCCGATAGAATTGAGAAAGAGAAAATGCAGAGCCAAAAATAATACGGGTATTATATTCGACCCTTCTAAAAGAAGTGTCGCTCGAAACTCACAACACGAAATCAAGGTGACAACACAACAAGCAACCGACGTAAACTTCTTTCAAAGGCCTCTCAAAGCCGATTCCGATGATCTGTCAAGCGCGAACTCCGAAAGTCTCGTGAGCCACCCGCAAAATCGATTCGTGTCCTCGAGTCCACACTTGAAATGTGTTACCGACGAGAAGGACAAATTTACACGTGCATGCCCCGCACCTCACGGTTGAAACGCCTCGGCTCGGCATACCGAAAATACAAACGCTAGATACAATGGGGCATAACGTCGCAAAACAACATAGCGAAGATGCCAACTCAGCACAACAAGGAATCATAATACATATCATATACAACGATTATCATCGTAAAATAATACACACAAACACTACAAAGAACGACGGTATCGTTCGCGACCTCAACGGCCCGAACAATAACCAAAGACATAATTACAAAAATTATGAAACAATCACATATGTACACAAACGTACAAGCCCAAGCTTTAACAGCTCACACAGGTGCGTTAACACGCAAGCCACCACGAAATGACCACATTAAGGATCGTCATCACACCTCCCACAAGGGCTAACAAAACATATGAGTGGCGAACGACTCGACGCTCACGCCACCAATTCAATCACAATTCGGGGTTAACACCGTAACGAAAGTTCGAAAACCATACACGCATTTCCGGTCCGCAAACAGGAATGATAGGTTTTAAAAACAAAAACCACCTTTTGAAAATAGTTTGGAAATAACAGTTGATCTTGAGTATCCTTTTACAAAAAGTAGTACAAACACCATTATCGAGACTTTGAAAGTCATCTTGCGTTTGAACAAAAATGAGGACACCTTTCTTTTAGTGAAAAACTTTCAAAAATATTCGACCCTTGGGTCTAAGCAACTGCATTTGAAAATATCTTAAAATATTTTTGGTCCTCAACTTAAAATTTTTGAAATGCATTGCGGCATTAGAAAACACCTTGAAAACACCGCAAGAAAATAATTCGTTTTAAAAGTATGTCTCGAATTTTAATTTTCTAAGATACTCAAGGTTTTCAAAAATAATTCAATGGGCTAGAATGCCCAAAAAGTTTAGGTACTTACACGGAAAACTATAGCACCGTGTGTCCCGCGCCGAACCCACCAGCTAAAAACCATTCACAAAAATGCCAAAAAGGCCGATGACGGTAATATTTCAAAACTCACAAAATCCATTTAAAAAATACTAAATTCCTTCATAAGAATTTCGCCAAAATGATCAAGGCCGTAATGCCAAAACTCGGTTAATTAATCGGATTTAAAAAAAAAACTCAGTCGGTAAAATACAGAAAGCCATTACAAAAGAACTCTCGCAATGGATAAAAGAAATAAAGTCAAACATGCACAAGACAGCAACACTACTCCTCATATGAACGAAAAATGGGAGTCAAATAATCACATATCACGAAATCAAAATCCATAAGAGGATTCCGTCAATTAACTCATAATCATAAAAATAGCTCGTGTCACACGAGGCACAACACAAAGAAGGGAGACTTACATCCACAGTCGCACGGAGATAATGGCTGCAACACGATACTAATCACAACGAACCACAATTGATCACAACGGATCGCAATGATCTCGCTTGTTCACAACTGCTCACCCGGGTGACACGACAAGACACGACTCCGACAAGACACGACTCGACAAGACCCAACTAGACCCAACGGCCTAGGTTTTCGCAAACCTAAGCTCTGATACCATTTATGTAACACCCCCAATCCACTCGTGGATATTACACGCCGTAGACCCCTTTCCACAAGGAGCTACCAAAGGGAGACTACAAATCAAAACCCACATGCGGTCAACTTGACCAAAACATAATACCGTAGACCGATTAGGTCTCTCAAAACATAGCATAACCGTACATCTGATGAAACTAAATTACAACTCGATCACATAGTACATAAAATGTCCATCCCCTCAAGGATGACAAGAACTCAACCTGACATATCACCGGCAGACGACAGACTACAATCGTGACTAGTATCACGCATTGCATCATCCTCCGAGCCAATCTCGTGGTTGCTCACTCTCCATCGACACACGGAATAAATAACAAAATCCCCAACGAGGGGTTAGCGATGGAATCGCTAGCAAGTAACCAAGCTATACAATTATACATCAAGAATACAACCGTTATGAAAATAACATTTCGACAAGGTAGTAACACGATCCCCGAGTCTAAAGTCTTTTGAAAATTTATTCCTTTAAAACAAACCATGGGGGTTACTCCAGAAATCATTGTAGGAGATTATTTAGAGACTTCGGGGGTCTCAGTGTAAAATCCTGAAATATGAATGTTTTTCCTTTTCAAAAGGTTTTCTTTCAAAATCATACAAATGATTTTATTCTCAACTCAAAACTCAAGACCAAAACCATATTCACCAATACAATCGGGATTCAAGATTCAAAACATAAACAATTCAGAGATATCAAATCAACAATAAACGTCTCGTGGCCCCGAAGGGTCCCACCGGATTAGCCATCAAGAATAAACTCGAACACACCCATAAGTTATCTTGACATCGCACTCGCAAGTGACGATTCTCGGAGCCCTCTCCGCACCTACCCGATTAGATAACCTTATGGTCAAATCGTAACATCCGGCCGTACTCGCAATCACGCGCCTCCGAGGCCTCGACGGACCCTACCCGGATAACATCATTCAAATACGCCCATAAGTTATCATGACATCGCACTCGCAAGTGTCGATTCTCTGAGCCCTCCCGCACCTACCCGAATTGATAACCTTATGGTCACAACATACGTCCGGCCGTACTGCAAGCACGCGCCTCCGGAGGCCTCGACGGACCCTACCCGACAACATCTCAATTCGCTAAGATACACAACAACAAAGGCACAATATTCACTACAACCGAAACACGTAACATATAAGTTAATGTAACATAACTTCCACAAAGGCACAACATCCACAACAAACCATCATTCAGAAAAAGGGCAACGAGCAAATAATACAAGTATTACGCGATTCCACAATTCTTCAGTTAACTACTCATTTCTAGTATTTATTTTAACAGAATAACATGAAGAGGTAGTTATCATTATTCTTGAAACTAAAGTTTACGTTGGTAATTACCTTCATAAAATCACATCTTCATTTAAAGTAAGTTCTGATTAAATATACCGTCACTAACGAGTCCACGTTAAATTCACGACACATCACATTCTCAAAGTATAAAGAATATAGACGAGATACTCGCCTCAAGTCCAACGCACGCGAGCAACGGGAAAGCTCGACTTAATGACCGCTACCGAACACTCCAAGAACACGATTCAACCGAGAAGCTCGGACTCAAGAAGACAACGAACGGGAGGGTTCCGACTCGAGTTCTTCACAAGAATTCGACCCTAACAACATATAATCAATAAATCATCGATCATAAGAGGAATAATAATCGAAGAACGCCCGAAAACCCCTCTATGACATTTTGTCGGACACCTTCAAGGCGTCGACTAAGAACGCGACCAAAACAACGAATCGATACGATCCAACCATGGAATAACAAGAGAAATGATATAATACATCTAAATAATCATCAATCTATCATAATCCTAAGTTAAATCGGATTAATCGGACGAAAACAACCAAAATACCCAAATTCCCCAAAACTAGATTTCTAGGAAATCGGCACTGGTCAGTAGATCGTAGGATGTTATAGACGGATGATTGATGATATGAACCTCCAAACTTCATGGATTTATTGTCCAACAACATCTCTACATGATTAGCACAACATAAGCCTCGGAAGAGAAGAAGAGAAGTGATAAATGGTCAAGAAAACGCCGCTGTGCCTTAAATAGGCCGATCGCCGGGTTACGACGTAATCGCCATGGCTTACGTGCGTAATCGCCATGGCCGAACGCATCGCTCGGAAAATGCCGAACGTTACGTGCGTTACCGGCCAGGCCTTACGTGCGTAATCGCCTTACATACGAATCGCCGATCACTACCGCACGCGTTACTCGGCGGTGGCTGGCCCGAGCATGCCCGCCATGACTCGGCCGGACCAACTCCGACGGCCCGAACGACCCCGAACCCGAACTCGAGTACGAATCGAAGATACGGTTACGAAGTACTCGCAAAGACGAATCCGAGGACTAAGAGAACACACGATTCCGACCACCCGAAGGCTCGAAATTCGACAACGGAAAGTAATTACCCCAAACTTTGGGAAATTACGAAAATGGCCCAAAACGCCCCAAAATCACGATACGTGATCGAATAACCAAACCGAAGCTTGCAACATGAATAATAACATTAAATAAACTTACGAGAAAGTCGAAACAACAGTTTCGGACGAGATTCACAAGAATCGAACTCAAGTGCGGAAAAACCGCTAAAAAGCACGGAACTCAACAAAACGACACCGAAACGAGCTCGGATGACAAAAATTGCAGAATTAATCATTCTCGGAATGACGAAACGGTCATGAGCAAGTCGTCAAAACGGACTTCCGCCGAAAAAAAGAAATTACCGGAAATCGAAAATTGCGGATATTACATATCCACCCTTGCATGGGTGTAGTTTTCATTCATTAAATTAAGTTGTCATTTCTTTCTGGATTCAAGTTTATTATTGCCACTGAGAAGTAATTTTAGTTAGTTTCTGAATTGTTTAATGACCTTGTCGGTCTGCTTTGTAAATAATTTTGACCCCAGTCGGTCAATCATTGAGTAGTCTTTTGGAGTTTAGCCTGGTAGATCCTTGTGATAAGGGTCTACGGCGTGTGACATTCCCAGTCATATTCCGGGGGTGTTACATATATGGTATCAGAGCTTAGGTTTGCGAAAAACCTAGGCCGTTGGGTCAAGTCCATGTCCGGTGTAAGTCGCGCACATCAGAGTTGTGATTAGTATCGTGGTTCCGACATCATCTTCAAGCAATCCGTGATGGTAAGCCTCCCGATCGTAAGTTCCCTTATATATGTATTTGATTATATTGTGCTAATGTGTTTAATGTGAACAAGGGGTTGGAACTTGTTTGTGATGTTATTGTTATAGATGTAACATGCATATACGGTCCGAGTGAAATGGTTATATAGTATGTTCTGGAAGTCGAGCATACTTATCGGTTTCTGCATTTCAGTAGAATAAATCTTTGAGTGTTGATTTTATCCACTGTGTGAGTATTTTGAAATGGCTTTTGGCATCTTGCAAACTGAATTTTATTTCGTAAACCAATTCCCTAAATCGAGTTTTTGGCATTTTGGCCTTGATCGTTTTGGCGATATTCTTATGACGACATTTGGTATTTTGTTAATGACTTGTGAATTTTTGAAATATTACCGTCATCGACCTTTTTGGCGTTTTGGAATGTTTTTGAAGATGGTTTTTAGCCTAGTGGGTTCCGGCGCGGGCTGTAATATCACGAACATTTTAAAGTGGTGCTTTAAAGTTTTCTAACATTGTGAAAACCCATGATTTAATGATGTCAAGTCAAATGGTCACGTACCTCGGTGAAAAATCCTTTCGATTAAGCACTTCGGTGGAAGAGGAAAGATTTTCAAATTGTGGTATTTGGAACCCAACACTTTTGAAATATTTCAAAGTAGTTACGATTCATAACAAAATTTATTTTATACATTATTCGAAAATAATTTTTAAAAGTCGATGTATGTGACGATGTAAACACCTAGAAGTTGATCATTCCTCTTCGGAGCGGCAGTCGGAGATCCGTCAATATGTCATAATTCTAATGAATTTATTACTTATGAAGGATATGTATTAATTTGAATAAGGACCGCTCTGTTATGTTGTATTCTATTATGTTGAGTTTTGTTATCTTTTGTACTACTTCAAGAGGAACAAAAATAGTTTGCTTTATTTTTTGGAGTTATTATTTTTGGACTTTTATAAATAAAGTTTAATAATGATAAAAAAATATGTCCTGACACGAAATTTGTTATTACTCCTGAGTTATATACTTTAAAAAGTTCAAATTGAAAGTTTTCAAAGTACAAAATTCGTGGCATTTCCTGACTTAATGATACGAACCCTTGTGGTTTAACTATTAGGTTAGGGGGTGTGACAATTGTGGTATCAGAGCAAAGGTTTGAATCTTTCCTGTAAACAAAAAGATGGCATATGAACGATCTCGACTGGGAGGTATAATCAGCTTCAAATTTTAGAGGTATGTTGCATAGATTTTATATATTATTTGATGATTGATATGATTGTGCATTTATTATTGACTTATGATGGGGTTGAGACTGGGCGATAAATAAGTAACGATGGCACCAAAGAGGAAGACGAGAGAAGACCAGAATCCGAACCTTCTGGATAATCTGGCCGAATTAATGCAACAACAGACAAGGATGTACGGTGAACAAATGCAGCGATTGTTGGATATGCAGCAAAGGAATCAAGAACAGAATCAACAACCTCCACCATTACATCCGAGAAATGATAATAGGCCAAGTATGTCCCATATATCGCCGGGGATAATACAGAGAATATGGAACATTTTCTGCGAGGACTTCGCCCTGAAACTAGAAAATACATCAGGAAGTCAACATCAACTGAGTTCCGACATGTGGTTGATAAAGCACTAATCACGGAGTCGAACAAGAAAGAAACCCAGAAGGCTTATCAACAGAAGAGGCAGGCATTTGCTGCTAAAAACAAAATACAACAGAAGAGGTCGGATAAAAAACTAGGCCAAGTTAATTCGAAATATCCTAAGGCTGGACCTACTCCAACGACATACACAACAAAATAACCAAAATGTCCTAAGTACAAGAAGAATCACTTTGGGGAATGCTTCATCAACTCCAATACTTGCTTCAAGTGTAAGAAACCCAGACATATGGCAAGGAACTGCCCCAGTTTGGAGAATTGAGTTCAAGGAAGGGTCTTTGTGATGACACGAGAACAAGCTAATACAGATGCTTCTGTGGTCTCAGGTACGATTTTAATCTCCGGGATTCCTGCATTTACATTGGTAGACCCAGGGTCTACGCATTCTTTTGCATCAAAAGAATTTATGAGAAAATTGGGCATTAGACCAGAATTATTAGAAATTGGCTAAAACATGGATACTCCAAGTGGGGAAGAAATGGACTCTAACCAAATGATAAGGGCTTGTACGGTTCAAATTGATGGTAGAATGTTATATGCTGATCTTATCATTCTACCAATATCAAACTTCGACATTATCCTTGGTATGGACTGGTTATCTAAATATGGTGCACATGTCGATTGTACCAAAAAGGTAGAAACCTAGGACATTTTGTATCCAAGGACGGCATTTCAGTTGATCCGAGCAAAGTGGAAGCTGTGAGCAACTGTCCAACACCTACTAATGTATCGAAAGTTCGTAGTTTCTTGGAATTGGCCAGTCATTACCGACGGTTTGTACAAGGACTTTCGAAGATTACCACTCCATTGACTATGCTAATAAGGAAGAATGTAGAGTTTATCTGGACGGATGCCTGTGAGAAGAGTTTCCAGGAGTTGAAGCATAGATTAACTACGACCCCTATTCTTAACACTCCTATGGGTACAGGTGGATTCGTAGTCTATACAGATGCTTCTAAGAATGGCGCTGTATTAATGCAGCATGTAAAAGTAATAGCTTATGCTTCTAGATAATTAAAGGAGTATGAAAATAATTATCCAACACACGATTTACAGTTGGCAGCTGTCGTCTTTGCATTAAAAATTCAAAGGCATTCTCTCTATGGTGAGGAGTGTGAAATCTATACGGATCATAAGAGTTTAAAGTACTTCTTCACTCAAAAGGAACTGAATATGCGGCAAAGGATATGGTTGGAACTGGTTAAGGACTCCGACTGCAGGATTGACTATCATCCTGGTAAGGCAAATGTAGTTGTTGATGCGCTTAGTAGGAAATCTATGTCTTTCTTCCTTACTACACAAAAACCACTTTTGTTAGACTTGTTGAAACTAGATTTGGAAATTGTGCCCAAAGGAAAGAAGTGTTCGTCATCAGCTCTTGTAGTGAAACCTACACTTCTAAATAGAATCAAAGAAGAACAAAAGGCGGATCCTCAATTATGTAGATTAAAAGAAAGGGTCGAGACAGGTTACTTGACGGACTTCTAAATTTCTAACGATCAAGTTTTGCAATATAAAGGGATATTATGTGTTCCAAATGACGTATCAACCAGAGGGGATATTCTGAAGGAAGCTCATTCTAGCCCTTACTCAATGATCCAGGTAGCACGAAAATGTATAAAGATCTACAGAAACACTACTGGTGGCCTAACATGAAGAAGGATGTTGAGAGATATGTGGCAAAATGTCTTACTTGCCAACAGATTAAACAGAACATCAAAGACCGGCAGGCTTATTAAAACCCTTATTGATTTAAGAGTGGAAGTGAGAACATATTACAATGGATTTTGTGCTCGGACTACCACGAACTCAAAATGGTTACAACTCAATTTGGGTGATTGTTGATAGGTTAACCAAATCAACTCACTTTCTCCCTATAAAATCAACGTATAATATGGACCGGTATGCTCAGGATTAGATTAAAGAAATTGTCCGATTGCATGGAGTACCAGTATTAATAGTATCTAATTGAGATCCTAACTTTACATCGACATTCTGGAAAAGCTTACACATTGTTATGGGAACGAGGCTTGCTTTCAGTACAGATTTTCATCCACAGACTGGCGGACAGTCAGAATAAGTTATTCAGATATTGGAGGATATGTTAAGAGCATGCATACTGGATTTCAAAGGTAATTGGGATCAAAAACTTCCATTGGTAGAGTTCACCTGTAATAATAGCGATCAGTCTATGATCGGAATGGCACCATATGAAGCACTATATGGAAGAAAATACAGATCTCCTGTTCATTGGGATGAAGTTGGTGAAGAAGTCTTTTGGGTCCAGAAATAGTTCAACAAACTCTAATGATAGTAGAAATGATTGAGGAACGAATGAAAGATGCCCAAAGTAGACAAAAGAGTTATGCAGATATGCGTAGGAGAGACCTGGAATTTGAAGTCGGCGACTATGTATTCTTGAGAGTGTTTCCGATGAAGAGCATCATGATATTTGGGAAAAGGGGAAAACTTAGCCCAAGATACGTTGGATCATTTGAAATCTTGGAGGAATCATTCGAGAGAAGAAGCTACATGGGAAAGAGAGGAAGAGATGCAAAGCAAATATCCAGAGCTTTTCGGTATGACAAATTTCAGGGACGAAATTTTATAAGGAGGGGAGATTGTAACGCCCCAGTCATATCCATAATATGTCAATAAATATTTGACTTTAAATGAAATTACATGACATATAAATGATGATTTTCATGAACATGAGTAAGTGCTATTTACATACTCATTATGTTTTATACGGCATGTTAATTATCTCTTCTAACATGATAAAAGTTATTTTGTGAGATGTTTTGTTGCAGTGAAGAGCTCAATTTCTCAGTAAAAAGATCGATATGATAAACAATTATAAAATAATAGCGGTAATGCCCTAATTTTTTTTACAAATCATTGTTTAAGATAATAAATTAAGTAATCAACCATATCATGATAATTGAACCACACTGTATTACATACTTAAGTAGTACTTCAATACAATTAGTAATATTGCAACAGTGATTTCAATATATTATAGTTAACTCACTACAGTTGATGAATCTTAAATTTAAAATATAGCAAATCTTTTATCATGAAAACAAAATACATAAACTCATCATGATTGAAATTCCACATTTAAAGTCATTTTGAATTCTCCTGATTCTCAAATCACTTTGATGTCTGGTCGTCGTGCGCGCCGCGGACTTGAACATTATTTTGAGTTGAGAATTTAGGTGAATACCTCTTAGGAAAACTTATTTTATAAATGTACATTGATTATTTTATAAAATATTAATATTATCTTTAAATTCATCATTCAACACTTATCATACCAAGAAATAAAATTTTCCTAGTTAGCTTAATTTCTTTATGTCAAAAACCAATTTTAAATCATTATTAGTGCATAAATTATTAAATAATTACCTTAGGCCAGTTACCAAAACCCTTGATACATTTATTAAGAGTCAGGAACCAGTATTATATGTTTAAGAACCGGTCCAAATACTAGAAACTCGGTTAACTCATTCAAACCTTATCCAAACCGACCTTCTTGAAGCTTCCTCTCTTCTAACCCACTTAAACTCCCTTTTAAGAGGTAAGGACACGTCTAATACTCAGATAACATATCTTAGAAGACTCAAGAACCTCTCCTTTACATCCCTCCAACTAAAAATCAAAATAAAACATCAACAAGACCAACAAGAACATCAAGACATCTAATTCTTTATTGATCAAGGTGAGTTCTCTTGTGTTTCTATAGTTCTTCCTTACTTTCTTCGTATATTCGAAGTTTAGAAGGCTTGAAGATGCTATAATATCTGTTAGTAAGATGTTTTGGTCGAATATGATGATTATATAGATGATTAAAAGGGGTTTAAAAGCTTAGAAAGTGATTATATCAATAATAGGGTCAAATCTGCCATGTTTTAGAAGTCCTAGTGTATTATATAGAATCTTTCGTTTCAGATCATGAAATTTTATGTACTTATTCTTAGGTAAAAGAGGCATACTATATCAAAATTTGAGAGTATTTCGACTTATTTTAAATGGGTAACTAATCACATAAAATCAGATTATTACAAAACAAAGCAATCTAATATGTTAAATTTTAAGTAAAGAACCCTAATTCTATCTGGTTGATTTCTTTGAAGATTGATCAAGTTTCACTATTTATTACCCAATCTTGATTGATTTTAGAGTATTATTATAGGTTAGGTAGATGGCGATTCGACTAATAAACCAATTTATTGCAAAACAAAGAAATTCAATATGTATTTTCGAAAATTCAGGATTTTAGCACATCCATATAATAAGAGAAATTGATCTTTTAACATCAACATGCATAGGACCTGAGGTAAGATTGATGCTTTTCCTTGTTGTGTCATAAGAATCATATATTGACTGTGTTATATGTGACTGTTATTGATTGATTGTGCATCGCATACATAAAATGGAAGGATATCTCGAAAATAAAATAATACAATTGTTTTTACTGAGAATGAAGAAAGAATGTTTTAAAAAAAGGGAGTATGGTACTTGATTGGTGGTGGAAGGACACGGGATGGGGGAGGGACCGACGGACCCACAGACTGAAAAAGGAAAGAGGGTGGTGAATACCTACAGCGGAAACGTCGGTGAGGAAAAGTCATAGACTGATAGAGGATACAGTTAATACCATTGGTTGAAAGATCAGTATGGAAACCCCGTAGATGGTGGCGTAACCCACCAAAAATTTAAATGATATTGGCCAATTATAAGAACAGCTTCCGAATACATCGGTCTACTTCTGTCAATCGAGCATCTGCTTCTAGGGCCCCAAAAAGGAAAGGATTTTAAAAAAAAAAACGAACATGATCATAGACATGTTTATATATGTATAAGTATTTTACTAGTCCTATAGCTCATTAGATTATTATGATACAGGTGACGATGTAAATGCCTAGAAGTTGATCATTCCTCTTTGGAGCAGCTAGTCGGAGATCCGTCAATATGTCATAATTCTAATGACTTTATTACTTATGAAAAGATATGTATTAATTTGAATAAGGACTGCTCTGTTATGTTGTATTCTATTATGTTGAGTTTTGTTATCTTTTGTACTACTTTAAGAGGAACAAAAATAGTTTGCTTTATTTTTTGGAGTTATTGTTTTTAGACTTTTATAAATAAAGTTTCATAATGATAAACATAATATGTCTTGGCATGAAATTTGTTATTACTCCCAAGTTATATAATTTAAAAAGTTCAAATTGAAAGTTTTCAAAGTACAAAATTTGTGGCATTTCCTGACTTAATGGTACGAACCCTTGTGGTTTAACTATTAGGTTAGGGGGTGTTACAACTAGATACAGAGATTAATGCTGATAAGTTTGAATATCAGCCCGTTGGAGGAATCTGGAAGGTCAAACATCACAATGGTCACAACGAATAGCGCACGCAATATGAAGGACATAGCGCATGCTATTTGATACATTAACATACACTATATGATATGAATAACGTACACTTCGAGTATTCAAATTCAAATTTGGATCGATGACGTCGCTGAGTAAGTCATCATTTCAAACGGCTACATTGAGGATACATTAGCGCACGCTACAATGAAATTAACGTACATTAAATATAGAGGCAGAACCTACTGGACTGATGTGATCAATAGGTAACGTACGCTACCATGCAAAGTCAACTTACGCAAGACGACTTAGCGTACGCTAACAGTGGAAATAGTGCAAGCTAAAGAAGACAGTCAACAACGGCTAGTTTAGGCTTTGAAGCCTATAAATACCACTTCATATGGTATTCACAAAACAACAACTTCAAGCAAAGTATACATACATCAGATATTATTATATTCATTATTGTTGTTGTAATCGAGCTTAATTCATTAGAGTTCGAGTGTTTAATTCACTCAACTACGAAATCTCCAATTTACATGAAAAAGGAAAAGTTATTGAAATTGATCATTCGCTATGCCTTGAAAATAAAAATAAATTAAAGAATGATTTATTAAAAGTTCAAAATGAACTGAAAAATTTAACGAACAAATTTTCTCCAGAAATGAGAAATTTGAAAATTTACTTAGTGTTCAAAAATTTTCGTTAAATAAAGAAGGTTTAGGATTCTAAAAACGAATCCTTAAATTTAAAAATACCCCAATGTGGTAAATATTTAAAAATCGGCATCACATCTGAAACTGTAAAAGCCTAAAATGAACAATCAAAATAAAGAAAATATGGATTCCACAAGAAACTATAATACCAAATATCGTCTATTTATGAAATGAAAAACGACCAAGAGTCGGTTGGTTCCCCAAAATTCAAAATTAATTATTTCAAAATAATTGGTATTTAACTCAGGGGGAGTAATTTTTTTAAAAGGGAGATATTTTTCAGGCGGAGTTTTACCCAATTCTTTTCATATCTAACTTTTCATTGATTTTATGATTTTCATGCACTTTTCACTAATGACGAAAAGGGGGAGAAGAATGAAGAGAACAATGAGGAGAAAATAATGGGGGAAAGAGAAAAGGTATGATGGGGGGGACTAATAAAAACGGACAAAGCCGAAAACTTTGATCTGTATATTTTTGTATTTTACATGTACTAATCCAATCGAAATTTTTTTATTTTGTCATCATCAAAAAGAGGGAGATTGTTGGAATATTTTATTCCACACATTCATATTAAAGGTTTTGATGATAAGTTGATGAAATGAAAAGAGAACAACAAAGGATCAACAAGTAGTCAAAGATGCGAGAGTTCTGCATTCTGCAAATAAACAGTTAACGCACGAACGATGCATGATAACGTACTCTAAGTGCTGAGAATAACGCACGCTAGATATAGAATTAAAGCACGCTAATAAGTTTGAATATCATCCCGTTGGAGGATTCCGGAAGGTTAAATATCACAACGACCACAACGAATAGCGCACGCAACATGAAGGACATAACAGGCACTATTTGATACATTGACGTACGCGATACGATATGAATAACATACACTTCGAGTATTTAAATTCAAACATGGATCGATGACATCGCTGAGTAAGCCATCATTTCAAACGGCTACATTGAGGATACATTAACACATGCTACGATGAAATTAATGTATGCTAAAAATAGAGGCAGAACCTACTGGACTAATCTGATCAACAGGTAACATACGCTACCATAAAAATTTAACATACGCAATACGACTTAGCACACACTAACAGTGGAAATAGCGCATGCTAAAGAAGACAGTCAGCAACAACTAGTTTAAGCTTTGAAGTCTATAAATACCACTTCGTATGGTATTCACAAAACAACAACTTCAAGAAAAGTATACATACATCAGATATTGTTATATTCATTATTGTTGTTGTAATTGAGCTTAATTCATAAGAGTCCGAGTGTTTAATTCACTAAACCATACACGAGAGAAAAGAAAGAATTGTAGATTTGATTTGGTGTTATTAGGATCGTGGATCCGGAATTGTTAGAATCATAATCTAAATCCAAATGAAGTTTTTCTAGTACCGATAGAAAGCTATAAAGGTTGATTCCTTATCCGATAGAAAAGGAAAATAGTTTATCTTGGACCGACTCAAAGACAATATTATAACGGTTTCCCTCAGACCGATAGAAGACAAGGCGGAAAGGTTTATCTAAGCCTATAGAAAAAGACATGAAGAGAGGACGTAGGTATACTTGGCCGAACCTCTATAAATCTTGTGTCGTTTATATTCCGCATTTAAATACGCTTCCGTGTATCACAAAAGAGTTTAAAAACTCTACACCCCACTATTAACCTCCCTTCAAGTGGCGATATCAAACCCAACAGAAGATGTGAGTCATAATCACTACTACCATACATGCATGTGTGAGTATTTTTACTTTTTGTCGTTTTGTCAGACTTTATGAATAAAGAAAGTGATAAGCAATAAATGCATTCACTATTCTGTTGAATAGTTGAAGCACAATTAATGCAGTCACTACTTTGACAAATCTTTTCACTTTATTTTGCATCTATAAATAAACACTACATTTGTTTCTTTTCTACATCCTTCAAACTTGCAAATCTCATTTTCTCCCTAAAAAATTTTCTTTCTGTAAAATAAAATAGAGTCGTCATCATCATCTTCCACAAAATATTTAACTCCATCTGCATTTTTGGTGGAGCTAGTCATGGAAAAAGGGTTTGCTTTACTGTAGCATCCCACAACTTGATTCGTATGTTAGGAGAAAAGTACATTCATATAGTTTATGGAGGAGGAAGTCTAGGATTAATGGGACGCGCTGCAGGTTCTGCTTATATGGAAGTGTTGGGGATCATTCCAAAATCTCCGACTGAAAGTAAAATCACTAGGCAACCATTGGAGATAAATTAAGAGTTTTTTTTTTCCCACACACGCACACAAGGAGGATCGTCCCCTGTCCTGAGTCCCCCCAAGAGGCTCGAGCTCACCCCCGGTCTAGAGGTAAGTTTGCCAGCATGACCTGATCGCCTCATTGTCCCCCGCTTGGGTTACAGGCCCGCGCTTACTGGGCCCGGGCAGGGTTAATGGTTTCATCCCCGGACATTACCTAAGGGCTCCATCCGTTCCCCCTGGAGATAAATTAAGAGTTGTGAATATGCAAGACCACAACTCACATGATAAATAATGCCAACGCCATTATCACCCTTTCAGGTGGTTTTGGCACTCTTGAAGAACTTTTCCATGTGGTTACCAAAGTCCAACTAATTATTCATCAAAGATTAATCGGTCTGCTAAATATCAATGCTTTATTCAATGGTTTACTATTTTATCCTCAATTTTTCTTCTAGAAAAGGTTTTTTTTTTCTGAGGGTGTTAAACGAATCATAGTGGTTGCAACAATACCAGAAGAGATGATCGAAAAACTTAATGCATTTGTTCCTCAACCAGATCCAACATAGTTAATGTTGTTTGGATGGAAGATTTTACTATGCGGAAGCGTTAATTGATTCGTTCATTCCCCTTTAAGACCCCGCTATTGTAACACCCCCAATCCACTCAGGGATATTACACGCCGTAGACCCTCTCCTCGAAGATCTACCAGGCTGGTAACAACATTTAACATCTCGACAATGCCTTCAAGGCTAAATGACTAAGTAGACCGATTTGGTCTTTCAATGAAAATATACAACTCAATTACAACACATACCCACGCAGGGGTCAAAGTACAACAAACTCCCGTACAACGGGGAAAAGATACTGCAGTGGAAAAGAAAATACAACTAGACCAATACGACATCAACGGATCCTCGTGTGATTAGTATCGTTCATCTTTCATCATCCTTCGTGCCGACCCTGTGTTATGCTCCAGAACCTGAATGTAAAAAATAGACATCCACCCCCCGAATACTCGGGGGTTAGCAAAACTCCACTGTTTTGCTAGTGCAAATACAAAGTGCAAATACGAGCCGTACAATTCACATTCCACGAATAACAATAACCAGGAATCCTCAAAGATCCAAGCGAAACGAAAAGTACTTCTCGAGGCAAGAGTTTGAGAAAACCTTTCAAAATCGAAATATCATAAATCAATGGAAATAATTTATAAAACGGTTTAGAATGCCATCGAGAGTTTTAATAGAAAACAATTTAGGATTATCAAATCCTACTTTTCAAAATCCAAAAGACAAAAGGGGTCACCGCCCCAAAGGTTTACTTTCCGAAAAATGACCTTTACCAAACCGTTGGGATTTTAGCCCCAAATCTGTAATATCCGTATTTTTCTTTTCCTTGTATTTTCGTTTTTGGTGTATTTCTCGATCGTAGTGACCCTCGTGTACTTCTCAGCGTGTCCTTCCTGTCAAACTGTTGAACTGTATTCTCGCATCAGGATGCGGAACCGCCGCTTCGGGGTTGCCGTGGATCCATTTCGTGTTATTGGTCCCCAAATATTGATTCGTATCGCTTTTATTCTCTTCCGGATCATTTTTATCATTTTGGGACCCAAAAGGGGGTGTGGGCACAAGGTGTGTGCGCCGGCACACAAATTCCTTCAGCTTGTGGTCGAACAAATCAGATCAGTGCCGCGGCACACCCATCCGGCCGCGGCACAAGCAGCAGCTGGCCGCGGCACACCTGTCCGGTGCCGCGGCACACTCGTATGTCTTCTGCGACCAAAACCCAACTGTACCGTGTGCCGCGGCACACGCAGGCTGTGCCGCGGCACAACGCGGAAACCTGGGAGTAAATTTTCGTCCTGTGCCGCGGCACACTTAGGCTGTGCCGCGGCACACAAAGCGGTAAACTGTGCAAACTCGTCTTTATTAGACGAAATCGCCCGTCTTCTTCTTCACTTTCACTGCAACGCGAGAGAGAGGATAAGAGAGGGGAAGGGTTCTTCATCTTTATCCATTGGGGGGTCGATTTTCACCATTTTTCTTCGATAGTGAAGCCCGGGCAATCAATCTAACGCGTGTTCTACGGATCTTGGTACTTGAATCTCCTAAGGTAATATTCTAAAACCCTATTTTCGATTAATTTGGGGTTTTGGGTGTTTCTTCCGATTCGCTCCGCTTTTGTTGGTGGATACATGATGTATACGATTAATATTGTTAGTATCTTTAGTTTTCCTACGGATTCATGGATATTTTGTGGATTTTTACTAATCGAGAGGGTTTGGTTGTGGTCCGCCTCGTTGTTATTTTTGGTACGAATATACATGAATCGTAGGCGGGTTTCCGGTGTATTCCATTTCCGTAATCCTAGAGTTGGTTGTGATTGTGTTATTCGAATCGTTAGGTTCATTTCCGCCGGTTCCTTGCGGTCGTGTTCAACTCTTCCGCTCCGCTCGTGTCATCGTCTATTTAATCGAGGCAAGTACCCTTATGAACTTACGATCTTGACATAGTAGTTTTGTATGAGAAATTGTGTGTGTGTGTATGCTCATCACGGTTAGACTCGACGGGTCTCGTAGGGTTCCACGAAGCCGTGGGACCGCGAGCTTGCTTTTAACCACTGTGGGTTAGATCCGACGGGTCTCGGCAGGATCCACGATGGCCGTGGTCCGCGGTTAATTGTGGTGCATTTTTACAAATGTGGTTTGATCATTGGCATTTCCTAAATGAGTATTTTGGAACTATGTTTTCTTGAATTGCATGCATTACTATATGTGTAAGATGTAAGTCGCTCATCCGGTTACTTGTACTAGCGTAATTGCTAACCCTCCGGGACCCGCTTCGGGAAATTCGCTTTATGAATTTCAGTCGTTCATCGAGACGAGCGGCGCTGACCAAGATACACGGATGATGGCCGTGCGTGATGATTGTGCACGAGTGACGCTTTTAGTGTCTTTTACCTTTTCGCCTTTTGTGGTTTTGAACTAATAGTTGTACTCGAGTACTTAAGGGGTTCTTGTTCGTTTGAATTGTATTGTTGCTTATTATGTCAGGTTGATGATGATGTTATATCAATTTGACCGAACCGGTGGATTGTTCTGCTTTTGCGCCTTTATGACATGGTATTGTTCTCGCTGCTTATGTGAGTCGATGAGTATGATGTCGCTCACCTGGTGGGTCCCATATAGGGGTTCACGGCACTGTAATATACCTCGAATATCTTGAGGGTGTTACGTAAAATGGTATCGGAGCACTAGGTTTATGGATACCTAGGCTTGTCGGTTTATCGGTCTTGTGGTGTTTTGCTTTGCACTTCATCGTCACGCCGCCATGATTCCTAGATTACCAAAGGTCCGTAAGTTTTCCTTCCTCTGCTCATTATTTCCTTGTATCGTACCTTTGATTCTCGACTTGTGATTGTTCTTTTCTCGTACTTACCCTCGTATGGCTTTTGCTACTTATTTAACTCCGATGGATGTTGGAAGAGGTCGTGGTCGCGGTCGTGGTCGTGGACGCGCCGGGACGTGGGGCCGGTGGGGCGGCCACGTCACGCTTTCGGAGCCGGCAGATCGGCGACCGTCATAGCCATGCTTCTTCTCGTGAGCGTGCCGACCTCGGTATTGCGGTTATGATGCAAAGAAATGGTGAACCAAATGGCGGCAATAGCTCAAAGTGTTCGTAACCCGGATCGTGCCCACGCTAATCGGGCGGAGCGGATCGTTGGCTCCAAGATGTTATCAAGATGCATCCTCCTCGCCGGGAGCTTCAGACCCGATTGGCTAGGAAGGGTGGATCAAGGAGATATCTAAGGTCTTCGTTGCCACTAACTGTCCCGAGGAACGTAAAGTCCCTATTGCTCAATATTTTCTCACAGGGGACGCTACGGATTGGTGGGAGGCCGTTGGGCCCAAAGACCATGCTGCTTCGTGGGCTGAGTTTCAAGAGTTGATGGAGGTCAATATTGCCCGTGGCCGCCGCATGTGCCTGTACATGCTTTTTATGATGCTCAACCGCGGGATATCCCCGTATCTCAAGCTATTGCTGATTTTAATAAGGAGTTGGGTTATGTGAAGACCCAAGTCGTCGAGGAGAGTGACAAGATTTTCCATTTCTCCAGACGGATGAAGTTGCCGATTCGGGATTATATGTCGGGGCTTGTATGTGCTACCTTGAAAGATTACCAGAGTAGGGCCCTTGCTTACGATATGTCTGTGACGGCGAGTGAGGCGGCCCGCGAGAGTAAGAAACAGAAATCCGCCGGGAATTTTTCGGGCCACAAAGGTGGGGGCCGCAGAATTTCACCGCTAACTTTTCCGCCGGTGGTGGCCCACTCGATCTACTCGGGTTTCCCGTAGGCTGCTGCCCCTTCTCGAGAGGTGAAATGCTTTAATCGTGGCCAGGCCACATCGGCCGTATTTGTCCGAACCCTTTGCCGACGTGTAATCAGGTGGCCACGGTCACAAGGTCGCTCAGGCCGAGAGGGAGAAACTCTTTGGTGCCCGGGCTTCCATTCCAGCGCCTAGGGAACCAAGTGTGAATCAGGGTCGCTTGCTCCTCAATCTCCGCCGAGTGCTAGTCGGGGAGAGGTCGGGTCACCCTCAAGAGGGAGCTTCCAGTGTCGGGCTCCGCCCACCCGCGTGTCTATGAGATGCGGAGAGCCGATGATCCAAAGCCACCGTAGCGACAGTACCGCTTATATTCTTTCTCATCCCGCGCAGTGCTTTTCGATTCCGTGCTACGATTCGCTCATATCTCCGGATTGTGTGCGCCGCTTGAGTCTCGACCGCTTGATGCCTTGTGAGCCCTTCATCGTTAAGCTTCCTAGCGTGATAGGATCGCTGGTGATCGGAGGTTCGAGACTGCTCGTGTTTATTTGTGAGAGGGCTTGGCCCTCTAATCTTATTGTTGTGGGTATTGAGGGTGAGGACTTAATTCTCGGGATGATTGGCTCGAGCGGCATGGTGCAATCATGAACTACCGCACGAGAATCATTACCATGTTAGCCGATGATGGCAGAGCACTCTTTCACGGCGAAAGAGGGGGAACCAAACTCGTTATTAACGCCTTGAAGGCGATGAAACTCCCGCGAAAGGGATGTATTGGTTATTGGTGCTATGCCTTGAAGGCGGAGAGTGGTGGAGTCGAGCTTTCGCCGATTCCAATCGTAATGAATTTCCGATGTTTTTCCCGACGAGTTACCGGATTGCCACCGGATCGTGAGGTCGAGTTCGCTATAGAGTTAGAGCCGGGTGCGGTTTCCTATTTCAAGGCACCCTATCGCATGGCACCTTCAGAGATGTCCGAGTTGAAGAAGCAGCTTGAGTGAGCTTCTTGAGTCGGGTATGTTCGACCGAGTGCCTCGCCTTGGGGCGCACCGGTCCTGCTTGTGCGGAAGAAGGATGGCTCACTACGCTTATGTATCGACTATCGCGAACTAAACAAGGTGACCATCAAGAACAAGTATCCTTTGCCGAGAATTGACGACTTATTCGACTTGCATGTGGAGCCGCAAAGATTCTCGAAGATTGATTTGAAATCGGATACTACCAAATTGCAGAGAGAGTCCGATGTGCCGAAGACAATTTTCTGACGAGGTACGGACATTATGAGTTCGTAGTCATGCCTTTCGGGTTAACTAATGCGCCGCGGTGTTCATGCGCTAATGAACAAAGTTTTTATCGAGTATTTGGATAAGTGTGTCGTCGTCTTCATTGACGATATTCTTATCTATTCGAGGAACGAGGAAGAGCATGCCCATCATTTGCGGATAGTGTTAGACATTTTGAGGGCCGAGCAACTCTATGCGAAGTTCTCGAAATGTGAGTTCTGGATGAAGGAAGTGATGTTTTTGGGCCACGTGATTTCAAATGAGGGGGTTCGTGTAGATCCGCAGAAGATCGAGGCGGTGTTGGATTGGGCACCGCCCAAAAATGTGAAGGAGGTCCGTAGTTTCTTGGGTTTGGCTGGCTACTACCGTAGGTTCGTCGAGGGTTTCTCGAAACTGGCTCGACCACTTACACAGCTTGCTCCGTAACCGAGAAGTTCTGCGGAATGACGAGAGGCGTCAGCTTTGAGGAATCAAGAAGCGTTTAACTTCAGCTCGGTTTTGGCGTTACCATGTGGCAACGAGGGATTCGCCGCTTATAGCGATGCTTCACTGTGGTCTTGGGTGCGATAATGCAAAGACGGCAAGACCATTGCCTTTGGCCGAGACAGCTTGAGGCCAGATTAGCTTAACTACCCTACCCATGATTTGGAGTTAGCGGCGTATTCGCGCCAAGATTTTGCGTCACTATCTTTTCGGCTCTGCATGTCAGATTTTTACCGATCATAAAAGTCTGAAATACATATTTACCCAGCGGGAGTTGAATATGAGGCAGAGGAGGTGGTTAGAGCTGATTAAGGATTATGACCTCAAAATCCTTTATCATCTGGGCAAGGCGAACGTCGTGGCCGACGCCTTAAGTCGGAAACCGATTGCATTGCGATCGCTTGAGATCCTTACGTCTCAGTCAGAGCTTCGGCGAGCCTTGATTGAGTTAGATGTTGAGGTTCTGTTGCCGGGAACTGTCGGACAATTTTGTGCTTTGGAAATTTCGTCGTCTTTGATCGATGAGATTAAGCTGAAGCAGTTAGAGGACCCGATGATTACTCAAATCCGAGAGAACGTTCTTAAAGGAAAGTCTCCTGGATTTGTGATTCACGAAGATGGTGTTTTGAGGTTTCGGGGTCGGCTTTGTGTACTGAACGACTCAGGGTTGAGGCAGAGTATTTTGCGGGAGGCCCATGCTACACCTTACTCCGTTCATCCTGGTTCGAGTAAGATGTACAAGGACTTGAGAAGAAACTTCTGGTGGAATGACATGAAGGAGGAGGTCGCACAGTTTGTAGCAAAGTGTTTGACTTGCCAGCAAGTCAAAATCGAGCATCAGCGACCGGCTGGGCTTTTGCAGTCACTTCCCATTCCGGAATGGAAATGGGAAGATATATCGATGGATTTCATTACGAGTCTACCGAGATCGAGGTCGGGCATGAATATGGTATGGGTGATTGTCGATCGTCTGACCAAGTCGGCACATTTTCTGGGCATCAAGGACACTTGGGGCCCGGAGAAGTTAGCTCGTGTGTTTATCGCGCAGATCGTGAGACTTTATGGTACCCCGAAGTCTATTGTTTCGGATCGTGATGGCCGTTTTGTATCGCACTTCGCAAAGTGCATAAGGCGTTGGGTACCCGGTTGCGTTTGAGTACCTCTTTTCATCCCCGCATGCATGGATGCCGGAACGCACTATCCAGACGCTCGAGGACTTGTTGCGTGCTTGTGCTCTCGATCGAGTAGTGATTGGGAGGAACATTTGCCGCTGATCGAATTCACGTATAACAATAGTTGGCACGCGTCGATTCGGATGGCACCGTACGAGGCACTTTATGGGCGGCGATGTCGATCACCGATTTGTTGGAATGAGGCGTCCGATTTGGTCGGGACCGAGCCGGATGTCGTTTTAGAGACGAGGCAGAAGATAGAATTAATTCGGGAACGGATGTTGATCGCCAGAGCCGGCGTGGTCGTATGCCGACGTCCGTAGTCGACCTTTGGAATTCGAGGTAGGAGACCGCGTTTTGCTAAAGGTGTCGCCGACGAAAGGAGTTTTTCGCTTTGGGAAGAAAGGAAAGTTGAGTCCGAGATTTATCGGCCCCTTTGAGATCCTCGAGCGAGTCGGTGGGTTGGCATACCGTTTGGCGTTACCTCCAACCTTGAGTCATGTTCATAGCGTTTTTCATGTTTCCCAGTTGAGGAAATATGTCCCGGATCCTAGTCACGTCATCGATTATGGTGAGATTGATGTCGCCGAGGATGTTACTTTCGAAGAGCGCCCTTTGAAGATTTTGGAGCGTCGTGAGAAACGATTGAGGCATAAGACCATACCTTTGGTCAAGGTGCAGTGGTCGAGACACGGTGTCGAGGAGGCAACTTGGGAAACCGAGGATAACATGCGTGCTAGGTACCCCGAGTTGTTTGTTTCTTAAGTTTCGGGACGAAACTTATTTTTAGAGGGGTAGAATGTAATATCCGTATTTTTCTTTTCCTTGTATTTTCGTTTTTGGTGTATTTCTCGATCGTAGTGACCCTCATGTACTTCTCAGCGTGTCCTTCCTGTCAAACTGTTGAACTGTATTCTCGTTATTGTGATGCGGAACCGCCGTTTCGGGGTTGCCGTGGATCCATTTCGTGTTATTGGTCCCCAAATATTGATTCCTATCGTTTTATTCTCTTTCCGGATCATTTTTATCATTTTGGGACCCAAAAGGGGGTGTGGGCCGCAAGACAAGGTGTGTGCGCCAAGGCACACAAATTCCTTCAGCTTGTGGTCGAACAAATCAGACTGTGCCGCGGCACACCCATCCGGTGCCGCGCACAAGCTGTGCCAGCCGCGCACACTGTCCGGTGCCGCGGCACACTCGTATGTCTTCGCGACCAAACCCAATCAGACTGCAGCCGCGCACACGCAGCCGTGGCCGCAGACAACGCGAAACCTCGGGAGTAAATTTTCTACTGTGCGGCACACTTCGGCTGTGCCGCGGCACACAAAGCGGTCAACTGTGCAAACTCGTCTTTATTAGACGAAATCGCCCGTCTTCTTCTTCACTTTCACTGCAACGCAAGAGAGAGGATAAGAGAGGGGAAGGGTTCTTCATCTTTATCCATTTGGGGGTCGATTTTCACCATTTTTCTTCGATAGTGAAGCCCGGGCAATCAATCTAACGCGTGTTCTACGGATCTTGGTACTTGAATCTCCTAAGGTAATATTCTAAAACCCTATTTTCGATTAATTTGGGGGTTTTGGGTGTTTCTTCCGATTCGTTCCGTTTTGTTGGTGGATACATGATGTATACGATTAATATTGTTAGTATCTTTAGTTTTCCTACGGATTCATGGATATTTTGTGGATTTTTACGGAATCGAGAGGGTTTGGTTGTGGTCCGCCCTCGTTGTGATTTTTGGTACGAATATACATGAATCGTAGGCGGGTTTCCGGGTGTATTCCATTTCCGTAATCGTCTAGAGTTGGTTGTGATTGTGTTATTCGAATCATTAGGTTCATTTCCGCCGGTTCCTTGCGGTCGTGTTCAACTCTTCCGTTCCGTTCGTGTCATCGTCTATTTAATCGAGGCAAGTACCCTTATGAACTTACGATCTTGACATAGTAGTTTTGTATGAGAAATTGTGTGTGTGTGTATGCTCATCATGGGTTAGACTCGACGGGTCTCGGTAGGGTTCCACGAAGCCGTGGGACCGCGAGCTTGCTTTTAACCACTGTGGGTTAGATCCGACGGGTCTCGGCAGGATCCACGAAGCCGTGGGTCCGCGGTTAATTGTGGTGCATTTTTACAAATGTGGTTTGATCATTGGCATTTCTAAATGAGTATTTTGGAACTATGTTTTCTTGAATTGCATGCATTACTATATGTGTAAGATGTAAGTCGCTCATCCGTTACTTGTACTAGCGTAATTGCTAACCCCTCTGGGACCCGTTTGGGAAATTCGTTTTATGAATTTCAGTCGTTCATCGAGACGAGCGGGCGCTGGACCAGTACACGGATGATGGCCGTGCGTGATGATTGTGCACGAGTGACGTTTTAGTGTCTTTTACCTTTTCGTCTTTTGTGGTTTTGAACTAATAGTTGTACTCGAGTACTTAAGGGGTTCTTGTTCGTTTGAATTGTATTGTTGCTTATTATGTTGTGTTGGATGATGATGTTATATTGACCGGTTGAACCGGGTGGATTGTTCTGTTTTGCGTCTTTATGACATGGTATTGTTCTGTCGTTTATGTGAGTCGATGAGTATGATGCTGTTCAGCCTGGTTGGTCCCATATAGGGGTTCACGGCGCTGTAATATACCTCGAATATCTTGAGGGTTATAAAACGGTTTAGAATGCCATCGAGAGTTTTAATAGAAAACAATTTAGGATTATCAAATCCTACTTTTCAAAATCCAAAAGACAAAAGGGGTCACCGCCCCAAAGGTTTACTTTCCGAAAAATGACCTTTACCAAACCGTTGGGATTTTAGCCCCAAATCCGTCAAATGACCTTTACAAAAACCATTGGGATTTTAGCCCCAAATCTCATCAACTCACAGTACAAAGAACGACCACAAGGTTCGTCTCCCAACATCAAAATCCACAAATAAAGGATTTAACACAAACAACAAAATACTCTAGTGCCATCCTAGCCAAGTAAGCCAAACGAACAACTTACCTCTTACACACTTAGTCGATGCACGCAATCATGAAAACCGTTCAAAAGCGCTCATTTCCGGAAATGCCATAAATAAGTCACATTTGTAAAATGCACCACAATTAACCGTCGATCCACGTCTCTGTGGACCCCTACCGAGACCCCGTCGGATCTAACCCGTAGTGGCTAAAAGCAAGCTCGTCGATCCACGTCTCTGTGGACCCCTACCGAGACCCCGTCGGATCTAACCCGTAGTGAGCATACATACACACACATATTACTCATGCAAAACTAACATGCTAAGAATGTAAGTTCATTAAGAATACTCACTAGAGATGGCCATTAACTCGACACCATTATCAAACTCTTCAAAACACAATAACAAGATTAAATACGGAATACACGATTCCATAACTTTAAACAATAGGAGTATCATCATCAAAACCTTCAACGTTCAAAATAATCAAATCATAATCAATTCTCAAAACACCGTTCGCAAATCACACTCGTTTTGAAAGAAAGCCTTTAACGAGGCCAAACCGAAATCCTTTGAAACTTCATTTCAAATAACCAAACAAACACATCAAGACGACCACCGATCATCATATCCATAAAACGAGAAAAGTATGGGCAAGGTACTTGCCTCGATATCATGAGAAATGGAAAAGTGAACGGATACGGCCGGGTAGCCCTCAAATTCCCGAACACTATCTAGAACGCGATAGCACCGAAATTACTATGGGAAAACACCACATGAATCATCAATCACCAACGGAATTCAACATCGGAATCATCGAGCACCTATAATCCTCCGTAAGGAATAATAAAACATGATTACGACAAGAATCAAGGCCGAAAACAACGGAAATCCCAACAAACTATCAAAGGGAACTCATTCGAACATTTAATCGAACATTAAATGTTCAAGACCCTTCAAGAACAAAGAAATCACCCCTCGGGTTGAACGAACCAAAGATACGAGTATACAATCCATAGAACAAGTTCAAAACAACGTTTATACAACAATTAATTGATTAAAAACGGATTGGAATCGAAATCAAAAAGCAAAATCCCCAAATCTACAAAAACAAGGGTTCAAGCCAAAAATACCTTGATTTGGATGAATGATTCAAGTAGAGGCCGAAAATATACAACAAGACTTGAGGTGGATGATCTCTACAAGTTTGGGAGCACTCAAATTGCCCAAAAATCGCCCACAAATCGCCTTAGATGGAAGGAGGAAGAAGAGAGGAGAAAAATGAAGTTTTCCTAAAATCGCTAAAAACGCAAAAGCCCGTGTGCCGCGGCACAGGACAAGTGTGCCGCGGCCCAGGGCCACAAAAACGCCCAGAAATCAGCTTAGTGCCGCGGCACAGCTGAAGTGTGCCGCGGCACACGGTACAGCCCACTCCAACACGAAAAAGGCACATTGTGTAGTCTTAGCTATTTCGACTATAACTCCCTCGTCTGGACTCCGATTGACTCACCGTTTGAGCCATTGGAAAGCTAACTTGATGCTCTATAATGTTGCAAAGATTCAGAATTTTTGGAGTTTCCAAGAATTAATGGTGACGTTACAAAGTCGAACTCCCACGTGAAAAAGTCGATCAAGGACACGGAACTCAACAAAACGTCACCGAAACGAACTCGGATGACAAAAAGTGCAGAATTAATCATTCTCGGAATGAAGAAACGGTAATGATAGAGTTGTCAAAACGAACTCCGGCCGAAAAAAGAAATTTACCGAAAATCAAAAATTGCGGATATTACATTCTACCCTCCTTAAAAGAAGTTTCGTCCCGAAGCTTAAAACAAGTAGGGAGAAGCAATATCCCGCCAGGAAAACTCAACGAGATACGCAAGGAAAAACGTAACTTACGCCCATCGGCGAAACGTTACAAGCAACGCAAAGGAATATACGGCGTGAAAACACGCTCCACGACGACCAACACAACGTCGCCGTTAGGGATATAATGAAACCAACAAGTGACAAGCGTCATCAAATGGATAATACAATCAAGTCAATTATCCGAACAATCACAAAACACAACGAACGAAAATCAATATGATTGACCAACCCAACGGTACATCAATCGAAACGCGAGCCAATCGCTGAACCAATACGGAATTCCACCGCCCAAGGGTTGGAAGATCGAAAACGAGACTAATTTCCCGAACTTAAGGGAATTAGGAAGGAGCCTGAATGCTCAACGATCACGAAACGAGGACAAAAACCGAACAAACAAACGACCGAACCACAACGGTCGAGACAACAAAAAGCGAACAATCATGTTCGAATCACGAAGAACAATAAAATTCAAACATCAACTCCAAGGTTCACATCTCGACTCGAGACAATATATGATCCGGTGAAAACAACAACATATGCATTCACATAAGATCCACATGAAAGGGAATAGAAATTGAAAAGTCACAACGACAAACGAGCTATTCCGAAACAATACCACACTCGTTCGATCAACAAAAGCAAGGGGCAGGACAAGCTCAGAAATGTCAACGAACATGATGAGTCGACAAAGTCGAAAACACAAGAGTTCCAAATCCGATCCACTTCGAATAAAAGAACTAATAGAACTAGATGATGTCACTCCCGAACAAGGTTCACAAGAATCGAACCGAACTCGAAAAGTCACGGCGATAACCAGATCGACCCATAACAAGATCGCAGTTCGCTCGGACGATGAAACCGAAATACAGAACAAGTTCATAAAGTATCAACGAACATGAGTGAATCGATAGACCAGAGAAAGAGAAGATACGGAAGTCAAAATAGTACGGGTATTACCTCCGACCTCATCCACGAAATTCACAAAAACGGGAGCAAGGTAACAAGACATTAAACAACCGACACATAACGGAACCATCACCGATGCACACGGTCATACCAACCCAAGCTCTAACAGCTCGCACATGCGCGACAACGCAGAAATCACCACGAGGCGACAATATTCAACACCAACATCCCACCTCTCACAAGGGGCTAACACAACAAATGTGTGGAAAACGACTCAACGCTCACACCGCCAATTCGGTCATACTCGGGAGCAAACATCAAAATCACAACGCGAACATCATACATATATACCCAACCCTCAAACGGGAATGGATAGGTTTTAAAAACGAAAACCTCATTTTGAAAATAATTTAGAAGAACACCGATTGATCTTGAGTATCGCCTTTCAAAAAGTACAAACGTGAAACATCGTTATCGAGACTTTGGAGAACCGTTTCGCATTTGATAAAAATGAGGACACTTTCTCTTAGTGAAAACTTTCAGAATATTCGACCCTCGGGTCTAAATAAAAGTGTTTCTAAAACATTGAAAATATCTCAAAACATTTTGGTCCTCGAGGCTGAAAAATTTTGAAATATATTGTGGTACCTGGATGTACCACAAGAAAATAACTCATTTGAAAAAAATATGTCTCGAAATTTATTTCTAAGATACTCAAGTTTTCGAAAATAATTCAATGCCAAAAAGGACGATGCCAAAAAGGCTAGAATGCCCAAAAATTTCAGGTAATCACACGGAACATCATAGCACTGTGGGTCCCGCGTCGGAACCCCAGGCTAAAAACCATTTACAAAAATGCCAAAAAGGCTGATGACGGTAATATTTCAAAAACTCACGAAAGCCATTTACAAAATACTAAATACCATCATAAGAATTTCGCCAAAGCGATCAAGGCCATAATGCCAAAAACTCGGTTAAGGGAAGCGGTTATCGAAATAAAACTCGGTCGGTAAAATACCGAAAGTCATTACAAAAGAACTCACGCAGCGGATAAAAGAAATACAGTTCAACATGCACAATCCAGCAACACTACTCCTCATAAGAACAAAATATTAGAGTCAAATAACCACATTCAGTACAAAACCACTGGCCCCATTCGAGGCCTCTAAAGACCCTACCGCACTGGCTAGTGAACAAGTCGAACGTGTATAAGCACAAAGCTTCCACAAGAGAACTTGTAAAACGTGCAAATCGATTTGAAAATCATCAGCAACGGACAAAAACAACAATAAAAAGACATCACAAGCGAAGACACTCCTCGTATAAATCAAATACGAGAGTCGATTAAATACATATCGTGAAATCAAAATCCACATAAGGATTCCATCACTTAACAAGTAATCATAAAAATAGCTCGTGTCACACGAGGCACAACACGAAGAAGGGAGACTTACTTCCACCGGTCGCACGAAGATGATGATCGCCCCACGATACTAACCACGACCAACAACTCAAATGACGCGTCGCGACACGACTCAATCAGATAAAATCCGACGAAACAAGACTCAAACAACACGACTTCACCCGACAGCCTAGGTTTCCTCAACCTAAGCTCTGATACCATTTATGTAACACCCCCAATCCACTCAGGGATATTACACGCCGTAGACCCTCTCCTCGAAGATCTACCAGGCTGGTAACAACATTTAACATCTCGACAATGCCTTCAAGGCTAAATGACTCAGTAGACCGATTTGGTCTTTCAATGAAAATATACAACTCAATTACAACACATACCCACGCAGGGGTCAAAGTACAACAAACTCCCGTACAACGGGGAAAAAATACTGCAGTGGAAAAGAAAATACAACTAGACCAATACGACATCACCGGATCCTCGTGTGATTAGTATCATTCATCTTTCATCATCCTTCGTGCCGACCCTGTGTTATGCTCCAGAACCTGAATGCAAAAAATAGACATCCACCCCCCGAATACTCGGGGGTTAGCAAAACTCCACTGTTTTGCTAGTGCAAATACAAAGTGCAAATACGAGCCATACAATTCACATTCCACGAATAACAATAACCAGGAATCCTCAAAGATCCAAGCGAAACGAAAAGTACTTCTCGAGGCAAGAGTTTGAGAAAACCTTTCAAAATCGAAATATCATAAATCAATGGAAATAATTTATAAAACGGTTTAGAATGCCATCGAGAGTTTTAATAGAAAACAATTTAGGATTATCAAATCCTACTTTTCAAAATCCAAAAGACAAAAGGGGTCACCGCCCCAAAGGTTTACTTTCCGAAAAATGACCTTTACCAAACCGTTGGGATTTTAGCCCCAAATCCGTCAAATGACCTTTACAAAAACCATTGGGATTTTAGCCCCAAATCTCATCAACTCACAGTACAAAGAACGACCACAAGGTTCGTCTCCCAACATCAAAATCCACAAATAAAGGATTTAACACAAACAACAAAATACTCTAGTGCCATCCTAGCCAAGTAAGCCAAACGAACAACTTACCTCTTACACACTTAGTCGATGCACGCAATCATGAAAACCGTTCAAAAGCGCTCATTTCCGGAAATGCCATAAATAAGTCACATTTGTAAAATGCACCACAATTAACCGTCGATCCACGTCTCTGTGGACCCCTACCGAGACCCCGTCGGATCTAACCCGTAGTGGTTAAAAGCAAGCTCGTCGATCCACGTCTCTGTGGACCCCTATCGAGACCCCGTCGGATCTAACCCGTAGTGAGCATACACACACACACATATTACTCATGCAAAACTAACATGCTAAGAATGTAAGTTCATTAAGAATACTCACTAGAGATGGCCATTAACTCGACACCATTATCAAACTCTTCAAAACACAATAACAAGATTAAATACGGAATACACGATTCCATAACTTTAAACAATAGGAGTATCATCATCAAATCCTTCAACGTTCAAAATAATCAAATCATAATCAATTCTCAAAACACCGTTCACAAATCACACTCGTTTTGAAAGAAAGCCTTTAACGAGGCCAAACCGAAATCCTTTGAAACTTCATTTCAAATAACCAAACAAACACATCAAGACGACCACCGATCATCATATCCATAAAACGAGAAAAGTATGGGCAAGGTACTTGCCTCGATATCACGAGAAATGGAAAAGTGAACGGATACGGCTGGGTAGCCCTCAAATTCCCGAACACTATCTAACGCGATAAAGACCGAAATTACTATGGGAAAACACCACATGAATCATCAATCACCAACGGAATTCAACATCGGAATCATCGAGCACCTATAATCCTCCGTAAGGAATAATAAAACATGATTACGACGAGAATCAAGGCCTAAAACAATGGAAATCCCAACAAACTATCAAAGGGAACTCATTCGAACATTTAATCGAACATTAAATGTTCAAGACCCTTCAAGAACAAAGAAATCACCCCTCGGGTCGAACGAACCAAAGATACGAGTATACAATCCATAGAACAAGTTCAAAACAACGTTTATACAACAATTAATTGATTAAAAACGGATTGTAATCGAAATCAAAAAGGAAAATCCCCAAATCTACAAAAACAAGGGTTCAAGCCAAAAATACCTTGATTTGGATGAATGATTCAAGTAGAGGCCGAAAATCTACAACAAGACTTGAGGTGGATGATCTCTACAAGTTTGGGAGCACTCAAATCGCCCAAAAATCGCCCACAAATCGCCCTAGATGGAAGGAGGAAGAAGAGAGGAGAAAAATGAAGTTTTCTCCTCGAAAATATGCTAAAAAACGCAGAAAAAGCCCGTGTGCCGCGGCACAGGACAAGTGTGCCGCGGCCCAGGGCCACAAAAACGCCCAGGAATCAGCTTAGTGCCGCGGCACAGCTGAAGTGTGCCGCGACACACGGTACAGCCCACTCCAACACGAAAAAGGCACATCGTGTAGTCTTAGCTATTTCGACCATAACTCCCTCGTCTGGACTCCGATTGACTCACCGTTTGAACCATTGGAAAGCTAACTTGATGCTCTATAATGTTGCAAAGATTCAGAATTTTTGAATTTCCAAGAATTAATGGTGACGTTACAAAGTCGAACTCCCACGTGAAAAAGTCGATCAAGGACACGGAACTCAACAAAACGTCACCGAAACGAACTCGGATGACAAAAAGTGCAGAATTAATCATTCTCGGAATGACGAAACGGTCATGAAAGATTTGTCAAAATGAACTCCGGCCGAAAAAAGAAATTTACCGAAAATCAAAAATTGCGGATATTACAGCTATATTCCTCTTTTTTTTATCTTTTAGTGGGTGTAAAAATCATGAAAATGATGGCAGCTTAAGGATTTTTCTTTATGATCTCTTGACGCGCATATCTTTACGATTTATATATTTGTATTTCTATGGTTGTAATTTTCTTAAAAATTTGGTGGCAACTTAACGCGACTCTTCAAACTCTCTTAAAGAACATCTAGGTTTTTTGTATTATACTTACGAGTATATAATTTCTTTTATTGTTTAGCCATTCTTATTTTTCTTGCAGGTCCAAAAAGGCTTAAGTAAGGCATCATCTTCTATAACAAGAAAATTTTCTTTAAACCCTTACTCTACAGTTCTTTTACGCAATACAAATACTGTTTATTTTTAAGGGTGGGGGAAGGATATATATATACATACATATATATATATATATATATATATATATATATATATATAGAATTTTAAAAAATCATGGCACTATTTTCTTGAGAAAACATTAGTAAGAAATCATCTTTATTTGGGGCGTTTAATTGATTTTGATAATGGTTTGGATGAAGGTGTATGAGATAATACACAACACCCTATTCGTATGATTTAAGCCTAAGATCAATCTATATATATCCATTTTCTTGTGCGGTCAAACATACTGTGTTCATTTTAGAACTTGCTCATTTATATTTTTGAGACTATATTTATGAGCTCATGCATTTTAATGATGAAGGCAATTAGGATTAACCCCTTTGGCTTATATATTACCACCTTATCATATTTTATCCTTAGAATCCTCGTTGAGCCTAGCCTATTTCTTTGATTGAGCATATTATTTTAGCCATTTTCTTGTTGTAGACCCATCTGTCTATACCCCTTGGTCAAAGATTTAATTGTGAACCACATATGTGACAAATAAGGCTTGAGATTACTAAGAATTTTGTGAAGGTGATGAGTTGGAAATGGAAAATCTGAATTGAAATAATATATTGAGCTGAATGAAAAAAGAGACGGCCAAAGATCGGCCGAAACAATTGGGAATTAAGTGCGAAAATGGCCACTAATATACACAAACTAGCACTTGTACTATCCTAGGAGTGATACATTATTCTTTCTAGTGGATCTATTGACACGCTTGTTCTTACACGGCTATATTACCTTTTCAAATGGATATTCATTTATTTTGGAGAAATACATGATGATTTGGGCGATGATTTGAGAACTTTCATTGCAGATGAATGGGTGTGGGTTCATTATTTGTAAGATTTGTTATGCACCTAATTTCAAAACTGATCTTGGCTATTAAACCTCTTAATTTTTCTTTATCATGCATATAACCAAAGCTACGTTACAACCAAAAGAAAGAGCTTTGGCTTTATGCATGTGTTTATAATTGTCTATTCCGAAGAATAGTGTGGGTTGTTCCACTATCAGCAAGGCACTCAATTTCGCCACGAGACATCTACAATAAGACATGAAACTCGATTAGTCTTGTGATTAAAGACATATCGAAAACTCATTAACTTCGAGTTTGGGTAAATTCGACCAAGTTGGTTAGGATCAAAGTTAGCACAATCGCTGGAAATAATTTCCGCGTAGCTTGACCTTTGTTTACAAAAACAGCAATAACTTCTTCGTTAAGAAGTCTATGGATGAACGGTCAGTTGTTGTGGAAACTAGACTTCCGTATCTTTCTGTCCGTAGGGGTTCACTTTCTGGATCATTAAACTCAGATCTAAGTGCTCGTTTAAAGTTGCTATTTTGGTATTTCCCTATTGTTGAGTGATAGAGCAAGGTTGAAGCCTTTTCCAAAGGCATTATTGTCGATACAATACTATGGCAATATGGCCATAGGAGCGTTTAAACACTTCAAAACTCATCGGGGTGTTCGATTTATATCTCGACTAATGATCCTTTCGGTAACTCCAACTTGGTAGACTTGCAGAGAAAGTAGGAATGTCGGTACAACTAAGGCTGTTTAAAACCCACTGATTCCGTTTGAACTTTCAAAGCATAAACAAATACCAAGGAGGATGCGCCTAGTCTTTATCAAAAGTTTTGATGAAATCCACCAATGTATCAAATTAACCAAGCAATTCCTTACTGAGCAATTATTTTGTGATAAACCAAACATACTTTCAAAGGGAAAAATAAAGTTCGTTTTTGCACAATCACAGCAATTAAAAGAATTTTATTCATCATGGCCAACTTTATTACATTCATAGAAAATCCCAAAGTAGTTCTCGAAAACTAGAAACAAGACAAAACATAACCAAAGCGTAAAACTAGTCAAACTACAATGATCTAGTCAAAGTCAGCAACATCCAAACGTTGGTCTTTGTCCGCAATGGTGAGAGGAGGGATCTCAGTATGGTTCACCTCCGTGTTCTTATTATCTTCCTCCATGTAATTTGACTCATGAGTCAAGTACTGTTTATAGTGCTTGTAGTAAGCTTGGATGTTCTTTGGCGCCTTGCAATTGCGGTAAGTATGCTTCTTTGAGCCGCAAGTATAGCAATTCCTGTAATACTCGTCATTTTTATAATGCAATATTATTATTTTATAATAATATTATAATACATTTCATATTATTTAATTCAATTTAAGGAATCATGAACATTTATTTCGACGTATCACAAGTCCTAGCCCGAGTCAATTTCTCAAGTTAATTTCAGAACATTTAATATTAATCATTTTTAAGTATGATAATTAAAGATATTATTATTAATAATAATAATATTTATAATGGGAGAAATATTAATATTAACGATATTAATATTTTATTCTTCATTATTTCTATATCATCACTTATATTACTTTTGATATTATTAGTATTGATGTTATTAATATTATTACCACTGTTATTATTATTTTTTTATCATTATTATTATTATCATTATTTTTATTATTATTATTATTAAAAACTCAAAGGGTTTACAAAATATTATCATTATTGTTATTATTATTATTATTATTATTATTATTATTACCTTGGCCCAAGCATAATTGTACTGACCCAAATTACTGATTAAGCCCATAAAAAATTAATTAAACCCTAACTCTAAACCTACAGTATAAATATACTACTACTGTAGTACAATACACAATACTACGCAAAAAATACACAGTACACTTTTCTCCTCTTCCTAGCGCCGTCGTTCACATTCAGAATACACCTTTCTTTTCCCAACGCCGTTCATCAGCAAACAAAAAAAAAAATAGACAGAAAATACAATACACAAATTTCTGCCAAGAAGTTCTTCGCCAAGGAAGAAAAGTAACACCGGGAGCACAGAACGCGGATCTGATTGGGTTCATCATACGACCAAACATCCCAGTAGCGTCGCATCTGAAATTTTATCCAATCCAACTCGTCGTCTGATCGATTTCCAGTCGCGCATCAACCGATTTCCATTCAGTCTTCGAGGTAAAAAACTCAGCTTCTCCATATCTTGTGTTTTATCATCTTTTGTTGGTTCAGAATTCATCTGCAAACCACACCAAGTTCTATATCAAATATACATTATCAAATTATGAATCAAAACCAAAACAAAAATCGAAACTTCAGACCCGAATTTGTGTATCCACCTCGATTTTCATCTTCCCAAACAAATCAATCAGTTCCAAACTGCCCGAATTCATCAACCCAAATCCGGGCCAAGCCCGAAACCAGAATTTCGCAACTCAGATTTCTCTTCCAACACTTTGACTTTCTCAAACCCAAATCAGTCCGAAATTTTACAAACCGAAACCCTTTCCATCCCGAATCGGACCTCAGAAACCAACAGAAAACACTAACCAAAACTGAATCGAACGCGGATCTAACTTACCTTTTCATCCAAGTTCGGCCCACACTCAAACCCGCAACCCAAAATCAAATCAGGAACCAAATTCCCCAATTTTAAAACCATATTCAGGAACCCGAAACCAGAAACATCGGCCTAACCTCGCCGACCCTACCCGTTTCGCTTCATCGGAACCGCCGCCTACTGTGGGCCGTCGCGACACCAAGACCGGAAGAACAGTCCGACTCGGAGTTGTTTGTGTGTACCTTCGTTTCAGTGTGTGTGTATGTTATTTATTGTGTGTGTGTGTTTGTTTCGGAAATTTTGTCATGGCCGAGAGAAGAAGAAGGGCAGAAGATGGGAGGCGAAATAAAAACGCGAATAAGAAGAAGAAATATTTCGGTCGGCTGAAGTTAGTTTTAGGGGGTATTTATACCCCCGAAATTTTAAGACTTTTCGTTTTAGACCCCAGATTCCTCAGGTCTTGCACCTTGACCCCAAATCTATTTATTCAGTTTTCAAGTCAGCCCCCAGCCAGTATAATTAATCCGATTTGACCCCAGTCAACTTATCAAATTCACTTCCAGTCCAATTTTGACCGGAATATTAAAATGTTGACTTTCAATTAATATTAATAATTAATCTGAAATTTATGCATAAGTATTTTACTTTCAGTCATTAATAATGTTAACTCTTCAGTTAATATTAATAAACAATTATAATTTATTTTCAGTTATTATATAGTGATACTCGTATCTCTTCATGTATTATAAATTGTAAGGATAATAATAATAATTATTATTATTACATGTAGACTTTATCGAGGATTTACGGGCTTAGGACTGTGAGTCGAGCACATTCATTTCAGTCAGACATCATCATTTATTCAGGTGGGAATTTTCACTATCACTTTAATTGCTTTGATTGGACTGCATATATGATATTCATTTCATGTTTATAAAGTATGATACACGTTGTAAATCAGGCTCACTTGTATTCGTGTAAGAGGTTATCATGTTGTGTGGGGACACCTTCTCAACCCAATATTCATATATGTGGTATTGCGTGTATGTTTCATGTTGTGTGGGGACACCTGCTCAACCCAGTATTCACATATGTGTTCGATTCACGTTATATGTGGTATTGCGTGTATGTTTCATGTTGTTGCGGGGGCACCTGCGCAACCTCAATATTCGTGTTATGCGTGCTCGATTCATGCTGTACGTAATATTGTGAGTATGCATTCATGTTGAGGAAAGATATGATAGTTTATTCATGTTATGTTTTCCATTAGATTGTATATTACTGTGATCAGTGAGATTTCCACGAGCTGAAGGAAGCTCACGCCCACCTTTATTGATCCCGCAGGTTGAATCGAGCCGGATGGACGAAGGAGCGAGCCAAGGGAGCATATGAAAAAGAATTTATTAAATGTTGTTTTCTTTATGTCAACTATTTAGAAACTTTTGGGGAAACTTTGACTAGAAATATTAAATTATGATTTATTTTCTTCCGCCGCAAATTTTACTCCGTATTTATTATGAAATATTACCTTATTTAAAGGTATTTAATTTTTATGTCATTGTAGCGACTCGACTTTGTAGGCGAGAATTTTTTTATATTCTCAAGAAAATTATTTTTCTCAAAACTTACCTTTTATTTATTTTCCCCATTATTTACCCTAGAAAGTCGGGGCGTTACATAGTGGTATCGGAGTGAGGTCTTACCTTTCTGTAGACTCGCTAAAATGTAAAAGTATCATATGCCTTCAGTTTCGCCACTTCGTCACTCCATCTGAGGTACCGAATTTTAGTCATTAATCATGCATATGTCATTTCATTTTACTTATATAATTATTTATGTATGTACGAACTGTTAGAATGGTCAAACCTAGAATGACTCCACGTAAGAAGGTCCCAGCTACTTTTGACTCGCGACTCCTAGCGCGTAAAGACTGGTGGGACGACCCTAGTCTACCAGAAAATGCGCCACACTACGTCATTAATAGACTGAGTAAGTGGCTAAAATCTGGGAAACAAGGTTCCGTCCCCTGCCAGCTAGAGCACTTGATGGAGACATTATCCGAAGACTGGAGTTGCTGCATCTTCCGGCTTTAGAAAAAGGCTATCAAGAGATCGCTTGAAGAGCGAGAGGCTGCAGACGATTTCCAATTCGTCGCTGGACGCCTATTGGATTTATATGCTCGAGAGGAGATTCCAACTGCAAATTGGGATGCCGACTCTACGGACGAGGAAGATTCGGAGGAGGATCCCGAGGAAAATCCAGAAGAAGAACCAAAGGAGGATACTGAAGAAGATCCCGAGGAAAATCCAGAAGAAGAACCAGAGGAGGATGCTCAAGAAGATCCAAAAGAAATTCGTGATGAAAGCTCAAGGGTGGATCTCGCCGAAAATATGAAGGACGTGATAATGGCGAATGTCGAGTCCGAAGATGAGGTCATTTCGTGGATTGAACCACGACCCCCTATTCCCATTGTAGAAATTATTAGCAGTGACGATGGGGAGTAGTGCGTGTAGACTCGATAACTAACAATGTGAAGATAGAGATTAACGAACATAGCTTCTTAGCCAACTTGCACATAGTGGAACTTAGCGATTTTGATGTCATTTTGGGTATGGATTGGTTGGACAAACATAGAGCTGTAGTTGAATGCTCCAAAAGGAGGGTAACATTATGCCCGTCTGTTGATGTCAAGATCGTATTTGAGGGAGTTAGACACAGTAGTACCCCGAAGGTGATTTCAGCTATGAAAGTTATGAAGATGCTGAAGAAGAGTGATTGCCAAGGATTCTTGGTGAATGTGGTGGGGAAAAGGACTTCGGAGAAGATGGTAGCTGATGTACCTATCGTCAAGCAGTATCCAGATGTCTTTCCCGAACACTTGCCTGGAGTTCCACCGAATCGTCAAGTTGAGTTCTCGATTGATCTAGTGCCAGGAGCGGCACCAATATCAAAGGCTCCCTATAAGATGGCGCCTAAGGAATTGCAAGAGTTGAAGGTACGACTCCAGGAACTGCTCGACTCTGGATTCATCCGACCGAGTGTTTTGCCATGGGGTGTGCCAGTGCTCTTCGTGAAGAAAAAGGATGGAAGTTTGAGGATGTGCATTGACTATCGTGAACTTAATCGACTCACGATAAAGAATAAATATCCACTTCCTAGAATAGAGGACCTATTCGATCAACTTGGAGGATCAGGAATATTTTCGAAGATAGATTTGAGATCCGGATATCACCAGCTGAGGATCAAGGGTGATGATATCCCGAAGACCACATTTCGAACTCGTTATGGACACTATGAATTTATAGTGATGCCATTTGGTTTGACTAATGCGCCAGCGGTATTCATGGACCTCATGAACCAGGTATTTCAACCTTACTTGGATAAGTTTGTCATTATGTTCATAGATGACATACTTGTGTATTCAAAGACCAAGGTTGGTCATGAGCAGCATCTTAGAACAGTATTGGGAATACTGCGCAAGGAGAAGTTATATGCGAAGTTCAACACGTGTGAATTTTGGCTTAACCGAGTTGCATTTTTGGGACATGTGGTCACTTCTAAAGGAATTGAGGTTGACCCGATTAAGGTAAAAGCAGTCCATGATTGGAAAGTACCGAGTAATGCGAATGAAGTTCGCAGCTTCTTGGGATTAGCTGGTTATTATCGGAGATTTATCGAGGGATTTTCGAAGATAGCTGCACCGATGACTAAGTTGACTAGAACGGGAGAAGTTTTCTTATGGAATGAGAAATGCGAAAAGAGTTTCCAAGAACTTAAGCGAAGATTGACTGCTGCACCAGTGTTGACGATTCCCGATCCGACGAAAGAATTTGTTATCTATAGTGATGCATCCAAACAAGGTTTTGGATGTGTATTAATGCAAGAGGGCAAAGTAGTTGCCTATGCTTCAAGACAGTTGAAACCGCACGAGCTGAACTACCCTACTCATGATTTGGAACTAGCAGCGGTAGTTCATGCCCTGAAGATTTGGAGACATTACCTTTATGGAGGTAAATGTGAAATTTATACAGACCCCAAAAGTCTGAAATATATTTTCACACAGAAGGAATTGAATATGAGGCAACGCAGATGGCTTGAGTTGGTCAAAGACTACGATTGTACAATTCATTACCACCCTGGTAAAGCAAACGTAGTTGCTGATGCACTAAGACGTAAGGCAAGAGGAGACCTAACTTGTTTGTTGACCAAGGAGGAAAGCTTGGTCAAGGAATTTGCAAGGATGAACCTTGAGGTGGCTACACCATCGAGTCCAGCTGAGTCATTATTGGCTAGTTTAGTGGTACAACCAACCTTGAGGGAACAAATCAAAGAAGGTCAAGGACAGGATGATTTCTTGGTCAAAATGAAAGAACGTACTCTTTTAGGTGGGGATAAAGGTTTTAGCGTGTCCGATGAGGGCACGATGTATTATGAAGGGAGGATTTGTGTGCCCAATGTTGTTAAGTTGAGAGAATCTATATTGAAGGAGGCACATAGTACTCCGTATACAGCACACCCTGGGAGTACAAAGATGTATCAAGATCTTAAGGGGACATTTTGGTAGGAAGGCTTGAAAATAGATGTGGCAGACTTTGTCCGAAAGTGTATAGTTTTCCAGCAAGTGAAGGCAGAACAACAACGCCCCTTTGGATTACTTAAGTCACTTCATATCCCAGAATGGAAATGGGAGTACATTACGATGGACTTTGTGGTAGGTTTGCCTCGAACGGAAAGAGGAAACCACGCTATTTGGGTTGTTGTCGACCGACTCACAAAGTTAGCTCATTTTATCCCAGTTAAGATGAACTTTCGAATGGATCAGTATGCTCAACTTTATATCAGGGAGATTATTAAGTTGCATGGAGTGCCAGTCTCTATAGTATCCGACAGGGATACTCGTTTCATGTCGCGTTTTTGGGAGAGTTTGCAAGAAGCCTTGGGGACACAGTTAAATTTTAGTACGGCTTATCATCCTCAAACTGATGGTCAGTTTGAGAGGACCATCCAGATCCTTGAGGATATGTTGCGAGCATGTGTGCTAGATATGGGAAATAATTGGGAACGATTGTTGCCTTTAGTAGAATTTGCTTACAACAACAGTTATCAGTCGACGATCGGTATGGCACCATATGAAGCCCTATACGGTAGGAAGTCTCGATCACCACTGTATTGTGATGAGGTAGGTCAAAGGAGGATTTTGGGTCCCGAGATGATCGAGCAGACAGTTGGCATGGTCGATAAGATTCGTGAGAGGATCAAGATAGCACAGGATCGTCAGAAGTCTTACGCCGACAAGCGTAGGAAAGATCTCGAATTCTGTGTTGGCGACAAGGTATTCCTGAAAGTATCCCCTACCAAGGGAATTGTTCGTTTTGGTCTGAGGAGCAAGTTGAGATCGAGATACATTGGACCGTTCGAATTTCTTGACCGGATTGGAGAGTTAGCTTACCGTTTGGTTTTACCCCCAGAGCTTTCAGCTGTGCACAACGTTTTCCACATATCATTGTTGAGAAAGTATGTGCACGATCCCAACCACATCATCAACTATACCGTCGTGGAGATGAACAAAGATCTTACTTATGAAGAACAACCAGAACTGATTCTTGACTGATCAGTCCGGCAGTTGAGAAACAAAGAGAAGGTGTTTGTCAAGGTCCAATAGCGTAACCACAGCAAGGACGAAGCCACTTGGGAGCGTGAAAAGGAACTTCAAGCTCGTTATCCGAATTTCTTCAATCGAGGTATATCATTTATTTTCGAGGACGAAAATTTTTCTAAGAGGGGTAGGATGTAATACCCGTCATTTTTATAATGCAATATTATTATTTTATAATAATATTATAATGCATTTCATGTTATTTAATTCAATTTAAGGAATCATGAACATTTATTTCGACGTATCACAAGTCATAGCTCGAGTCAATTTCTCAAGTTAATTTCAGAACATTTAACATTAATCATTTTTAAGTATGATAATTAAAGATATTATTATTATTAATAATAATATTTATAATGGAAGAAATATTAATATTAACGATATTAATATTTTATTCTTCATTATTTCTATATCATCATTTATATTACTTTCGATATTATTAGTATTAATGTTATTAATATTATAACCACTGTTATTATTATTTTTTTTATCATTATTATTATTATCATTTTTTTTATTATAAAACACACTTTTATTAAAAACTCAAAGGATTACAAAAGATTAGTGGGGAGCCTCGAAATTGTTATCATTATTGTTATTATTATTATTACCTTGGCCCAAGCATAATTGTACTGACCCAAATTACTGATTAAGCCCATAAAAAATTAATTAAACCTTAACCCTAAACCTACAGTATAAATATACTAGTACTGCAGTACAATACACAATACTACGCAAAAAATACACAGTACACTTTTCTCCTCTTCCTAGCGCCGTCGGTCACATTCAGAATACACCTTTCTTTTCCAAGCGCCGTTCATCAGCAAAAAAAAAAAAAAATACACAGAAAATACAATACACAAATTTCTGCCAAGAAGTTCTTCGCCAAGGAAGAAAAGTAACACCGGGAGCACAGAATGTGGATCTGATCGGGTTCATCGTACGACCAAACATCCTAGTAGCGTCGCATCTGAAATTTTATCCAATCCAACTCGTCGACCGATCGAGTTCCAATCGCGGATCAACCGATTTCCATTCAGTCTTCGAGGTAAAAAACTCAACTTCTCCATATCTTGTGTTTTATCATCTTTTGTTGGTTCAGAATTCATCTGCAAACCACACCAAGTTCTATATCAAATATACATTATCAAATTATCAATCAAAACCAAAACAAAAATCGAAACTTCAGACCCGAATTTGTGTATCCACCTCGATTTTCATCTTCCCAAACAAATCAATCAGTTCCAAACTGCCCGAATTCATCAATCTAAATCCGGGCCAAGCCCGAAACCAGAATTTCGCAACTCAGATTTCTCTTCCAACACTTCGAGTTTCTCAAACCCGAATCAGTCCGAAATTTTACAAACCAAAACCCTTTCCATCCCGAATCGGACCTCGAAAACCAACAGAAAACACTAACCAAAACCGAATCGAACGCGGATCTAACTTATCTTTTCATCCAAGTTCGGCCCGAACTCAAACCCGTAACCCAAAATCAAATCAGGAACCAAATTCCCCAATTTTAAAACCATATTCAGGAACCCGAAACCGGAAACATCGGCCTAACCTCGCTGACCCTACCCATTTCGCTTCGTCGGAACCGCCGCCTACTGTGGGCCGTCGCGACACCAGGGCCGGAAGAACAGTCCGACTCGGAGTTGTTTGTGTGTACCTTCGTTTCAGTGTGTGTGTATGTTATTTATTGTGTGTGTGTGTTTGTTTCGGAAATTTTGTCATGGCCGAGAGAAGGAGAAGGACAGAAGATGGGAGGGGAAAGAAAAACGGGAAGAAGAAGAAGAAATGTTTTGGTCGGCTGAAGTTAGGTTTAGGGGGTATTTATACCCCCAAAATTTTAAGACTATTCGTTTTAGACCCCAGATTCCTCAGGTCTTGCACCTTGACCCCAAATCTATTTATTCAGTTTTCAAGTCAGCCCCCAGCTAGTATAATTAATCCGATTTGACCCCAGTCAACTTTTAAAATTCACTTCCAGTCCTATTTTGACCGAAATATTAAAATATTGACTTTCAATTAATATTAATAATTAATCTGAAATTTATGCATAAGTATTTTAATTTCAGTCATTAATAATGTTAACTCTTCGGTTAATATTAATAAACAATTATAATTTATTTTCAGTTATTATATAGTGATATTCGTATCTCTTCATGTATTATAAATTGTAAGGATAATAACAATAATAATTATTATTACATGTAGACTTTATCGAGGATTTACGGGCTTAGGACTGTGAGTCGAGCACATTTATTTCAGTCAGACATCATCATTTATTCAGGTGGGAATTTTCACTATCACTTTTATTGCTTTGATTGGACTGCATATGTTATATTCATTTCATGTTTATAAAGTATGATACACTTTGTAAATCAGGCTCACCTGTATTCGTGTAAGAGGTTATCATGTTGTGTGGGGACACCTGCTCAACCCAATATTCACATATGTGGTATTGCGTGTATGTTTCATGTTGTGTGGGGACACCTGCTCAACCCAATATTCACATACGTGTTCGATTCACGTTATATGTGGTATTGCGTGTATGTTTCATGTTGTTGCGGGGGCACCTGTGCAACCTCAATATTCGTGTTATGCGTGCTCGATTCATGCTGTACGTAATATTGTGAGTATGCATTCATGTTGAGGAAAGATATGATAGTTTATTCATGTTATGTTTTCCATGAGATTGTATATTACTGTGATCAGTGAGATTTCCACGAGCTGAAGGAAGCTCACCCCCACCTTTATTGATCCCGCAGGTTGAATCGAGCCGGATGGACGATGGAGCGAGCCAAGGGAGCATATGAAAAAGAATTTATTAAATGTTGTTTTCTTTATGTCAACTGTTTAGAAACTTTTGGGGAAACTTTGACTAGAAATATTAAATTACGATTTATTTTCTTCCGCCACAAATTTTACTTCGTATTTATTATGAAATGTTACGTTATTTAAAGGTATTTAATTTTTATGTCATTGTAGCGACTCGACTTTGTAGGCGAGAATTTTTTTATATTCTCAAGAAAATTATTTTTCTCAAAACTTACCTTTTATTTATTTTCCCCATTATTTACCCGAGAAAGTCGGGGCGTTACAATTCCGAACTTCCTTTGGAGTGGTTCCAATCCCGGCGGTAGGAGGCGGTCCAGGTGGTTGGGCTCCACTAGGTCCCGTGGCCGAGCCACCTTGCCTCTTCCACACAGTAGCGTTGCCTTTTTTATTTTGTCGTGGTGCCTTCCTGTGGGTAGCCTCATTCACTTCCGGAATCGGCTTCGTACCAATTGGGCGCGCATTGCTATTGAGAATAATCTCATGGTGCCTTTCTTTTTTCGCGAGGTGGGAGATAAGGTCACTAAAATTTTTAATTCTCCCTTCCTCATAAGTCTTCTCGATCAAATCTTGATCACACTTCTTGATTATAGGCCTGGTTATAGGCCTCCACATTCGCATAATCCAAAAACCAGATTTGCTCCGACTGAAGTTGCAATTCGGGAAAGTGCTGATTCTGCACATTATTAAATCGTTGTTCGAGTGTATCCCATAGTTCTTTGGGGGTTTGCAAATTCATGTAACACTTTTTGAACAACGGATGTATATGTCTACGCAAGTACATCAGTGCATTAGCCTTGGATTCCTCGCTTGGTTCTTGAGCGGTAGGCTCGTTAGAGGGAAAGATGGTGGTGGTAAATATCTTACTGACGAACGCAAAGCGAACGTCTGAGACCCACCTATGGTACTCCTTACCAGCATGGTCAAGGATGTCGAACTCCAGATGTACATTGGAGCTTTGTGCCATCTACAAGATATAAACAAGAGGAAGTTAGTCTTGTTGGATTTTCAGTGACAATGTAAATGTTCACAATCGATGCTTTTAAAAGCGTGTAACATAACCGTTACTTGATGTACTTCCCTTAATTGTTGTTTAGTAAAGTCGACAAAAAAACGGCGATATCAAATCACACTCAGATACGTGGTGTATGCAACAACCACAAGTATCAACTTTCAACAATTCCGTGACTCCCCTAGGACCGTCACACAGTTTTTTTCGACACGCAGAGATACCGACTTCTCTCGCTCATCCACCGCAAAGTAGCGTGGGAGATAAAGAACCCAATAACCCATGTTCCCAAAAGAAAAATTCCTAAAAATGAGAGAATTGAATAGGGACAAGTCAGATAATTACCTCGATTATAAAATTGGGCATGTGATATGGATGAATTTGTGGTGTGCTTTGATCTACCGGTTGGTACTCGATGCGACGATGTGAAACCGGGGGTGCAATTTTGGTGGCTTCCGAAAATAAGTTGATGTTCGGGTTTTGGTCCGAGGTTCTGAACCGGGTCGGACTTGGCTGGGCTGGAGCTGGCCGGCGGTGGTGGTCAGCGGCGGTCGGCGACGGTGGTGGTCCGGCGGTGGTGGTAGTCCGGCGGCGGTGGCTGGGCAGTGGCGGCGGTGATGGTGGCCCGGGCAACGACGATGGCTTGTGCCAGCGCGCAGTCTTGGCGGCGCGCGATATTGCGTGACGGCGGTGGCTAGCAGCCGGTGGAGTGGAAATCTTGGTGGCTGTCGGTGTTGGGCGGCGGCGCTAGCGGTGCTGGGCGGTGGCTGGGATGGCCGATTTTTTTTTTGTTTGAGCTACGTGATGATAAAGTGTTTCAAGAGAAAGTGAAAGACAGCAAATCAATTGTATTGATAACAATGAATAGAAGGGCCTTTATATAGGCATACAATGAGAGTCCTTCCATACATAGGATTCCTAGTTAAGGTAAGACATCTAACAGGATCCTACTACCTCTGGAAGAGTCTAGAACCTTCCATATCTCTACCCCCTACAACAAGTATTAGGTAAGACACCAATAAGGGAAGGATTTCCCGAAACACTCCCCCTGTGTCGAGCACTAATACTAACATGGTGCATAAGGTGTTTCCTCGGTAAAAAACCTTTCCAAGTCAAATAAAACCCCGTGGGAAAAAACAAAGACTTGGTGAGGAAAAAGAGCACAACGCACCAACTACAAATGTTAGAATCATGTGAAGTATACTCCCCCTGAGGTATATATGACAGCTCATCCCATCGAGCTATCATTAGTTGAGCTCGGATAATCGACACATGCCGATGCTTCTCACATGTTTCTCAAATGTAGATTTTGGCAGAGACTTAGTGAACAAGTCTGCGATATTCTCATCGGAACTCACTTGTTTCACTTCGATATTCAGCAATTTCTGCTGCTGCTGATTATAAAAGAACTTCGGCGCGATATGCTTGGTATTGTCACCCTTAATGAAACCTAACTTCATATGATCAATGCATGCCGCATTATCCTCAAAGATGCAAGTAGGGGTTGCTGTAGTGGGATCTAATCCACACGTTCCTCGTATATGGTCTATGACTGACCGGAGCCAAATGCACTCCCTTACGGATTCGTGCAATGCAATTATCTCTGCATGGTTCGAGGAAGTAGCAACCAGGGTCTGCTTGGTAGATCGCCAAGATATCGCCGTATTCCCAATGTTGAACACATAACCAATTTGGGAATGTCCTTTATGTGGGTCAGAGAGATAACCGGCATCATCAAATCCAACTAACGTGTTGTTTGGATTCTCTACATAGGGGGTAAGCTTGCTCGCATTAGCACTTCTGGTAGTCAAGCTACCATGCTTAGCTGCACTATCAGAGGAAGATCGATGGTCGGTATGCATCGTCTTAACCTCAATAGTTCCTTTCGGAATATCACTCTCTCTTGCGCAGGGAAAGAACAATCCAAGATCACTGGAGCCTTCCAAGTATCGAAAGATGTGTTTTACTCCATTCTAATGCCTTATTATGGGAGCGGAGCTAAATCTCGCTAACAGATTCACAGAGAATGCAATGTCTGGACGAGTACATTGAGCCAGATACAACAACGCACCGATTGCGCTAAGGTACGGTGTTTCTGCTCCAAGGACCTCTTCATCCCCCTATTTGGGACGAAACGAGTCCTTGTTCATTTCCAGATTTCAACCAACCATGGGGGTAGCAAGAGGATGTGCCTTGTCCATACTAAATCGCGTGAGCATTTTGTGGACATAGGCAGACTGATGGATTAGTATACCATCATCTCGATGTTCTAGCTCTAAGCCCAAGCAGAATCGAGTCCTCCCGAGGAATTTCATCTCGAATTCAGATTTAAGGTAGCGGGCCGTTTCATTGACCTCATCTATGGTACCGATAACATTCATGTCATCTACATAGACGGCTACAATCAGGAATCATGTATATGTTCTTTTCACGAAAATGCATGGACAAATATCACTGTTCTCGTATCCCTTCCCAACCAAGTATTCACGTAGGCGGTTGTAACACATCCTTCCGGATTGTTTCAATCCATACAGTGAATGACGTAATTTCACAGCGTAAGTGCTCCGTGGTTTAGATCTACTTGATTTGGGTAACGAAATCCATTCGGGGACTTTCATATAAATATCTGTATCTAGATCCCCATAAAGATACGCTGTAACCACATCCATAAGATGCATATTCAGTTTTTCGGACACTACCAAACTGACTAAGTAGCGGAAAGTGATGATGTCCATAACGGGAGAATACGTCTCCTCGTAGTCAATGCCAGGGCGCTGCGAGAAGCCTTAGTCAACTAGTCTCTCTTTGTAACGAATGACCTCATCCTTATCATTGTGTTTACGAACAAAGACCCACTTATGTCCAACTGGTTTAACGCCCATGGGTACTGGCTCGATATGGCCAAATACCTCATGTTTAGCCATTGAGTCTAGTTCAGCTTGCATTGCATCTTTCCATTTTGGCCAATCGGCTCGTCGTTGACATTCAGAAACTGAGCGCGGCTAAGCATCGTCGTCTTCAATAATTTCTTGAGCGACGGAGTAGGCAAAAGCATCATCGATTAGCGTGGACGACCTGTCCAATAGTACGTATTCACTCGTACATTGCATCGAGATTTCTTTATTATCTGACATCAACAAAGTTTCTGACGCGTCCGTCGATTGTTCCATTGTTGATTCGAGGACATATCCGTAGTCAGAGATAATATCATGTGACGGAGTCACTGTGTCGATGATGAGAGGATTTTGTGCCTCTGTTCCTCTTCTCTTTCGAGGTTCGGTATCCTTTCTACCCACTGGCCTCCCCCTCTTTCGAGAAGGGATAAGAGCAGCCGAAGCAGCCGTCCCGCCACTAAGGTTGACGCTGGGGGCATCATTCCTTTGGGCGACTGAACCTTGCCCTATAACTGGGACTTCTAACCTTGCAGGTGTAACACCCCCAATCCGCTCAGGGATATTACACGCCGTAGAACCTTTCCTCAAGGTTCTACCAGGCTGGTAACAAAATCGAACAACTCAACAATGCCTTTAAGGCTAAAATGACTCAGTAGACCGATTTGGTCTTTCAATAAATACATACAACTCAATTACAATACATGCCCACACAGGGGTCGAATACAACACACTCCCGTACAACGGGGAAAGAATACTGCAGCGGAAATAAAATACAGCTAGACCAATACGACAACATACGGGTCCTCATGTGATTAGTATCGTTCATCTTTCATCATCCTTCATGCCGACCCTGTGCTATGCTCCAAAACCTGAATGCAATACAGACATCCACCCCCGAATACTCGGGGGTTAGCAAAACTCCACTGTTTTGCTAGTGCAACTACAAGTGCAAAAATACGAGCCATACAATACAAGTCCCAAGAACAATAATAATCAGGAATCCTCAAAGATTTAAACATAACAAAAATACTTCCCGAGGCAAGAGTTTAGGTAAAGCTTTCCAAAATCGAAAGACCCCAAGTCAAGGGAAATAATATATAAAGTGATTTAAAATGCCATCGGGAGTTTTGGTATAAACAACTCAGGATTTTCGAATCCTTCTCTTTCCAAAATCAACAGGGGTCATAGCCCAAATGTTTCATTTTCACAAATAGAACCAACAACAATTCACAGGGCCAGAGTCCGCATCAAGTGTCCTCAACAGACATAAAATCAACACAACATAATCACATACAAGCATCGCCTAGGACCGGGACGAAGCCACAAATCCCACTCAAGGCCTCTAAGGACCCTCCCGAGCTGGCCACAATCATAAAACAAATCACGCACATGCATCGCCTAGGACCGGGACGAAGCCACAAATCCCACTCGAGGCCTCTAAGGACCCTCCCGAGCTGGCTAGCTAAACAAATCACACACCATATCTCACGGTTGGATCAATCACTTGTTGCATCCTGACCACATGATCACACGCCTTGTGTCACCGTAGATTATCTCAGGCTCTCACGGTTGGATCAATCGCTTGTTGCATCCTGACCACATGATCACATGCCATGTGTCACCGTAGACCTTCAACCATATCCACACATTCACACAAATAACATATCACATCAATAATATCTAAGTAATTCACTCAATGGCAACAAACACAATGCACGATGCAATGGTCAAATCACAACATAACGATATGAGATAATATATACATATATATTATCAAAGCACAATGACAACACCAAGTGTATTCATAGTAATTCACGTAACCATCCACGAACACAATGTCCACAAAATACACGCGTTTTGAAAGAGGGCCTTTAACAAGGCTAACCAAATCTTTGAAAGTGAAATTCAAATGATCAAATAAACACATGGAGACGATCACTAATTATCATATCCATAAAACAAGAATTATATGGGCAAGGTACTTGCCTTGAAACCACGATCGCAACAAGACGACGGATGAAATATGGTCGAACGGCCCCAAACTCCCGAATACTATCAAGAACGCGATAGCACCACAATTACTACGAGAATAACACCACATGAATCATCAGTCACCAACGAGATTCAACATCGGAATCCTCGAGCACCTATAAACCTCTGGAAGTAACAATAACACATGGTTACGACGAGAATCAAGGCCAAAACAATGGAAATACCAACAAACTATCGAAGGGAACTCATTCGAACATTTAATCGAACATTAAATGTTCGAGACCCTCCAAGAACAAAGAAATCACCCCTCGGGTCGAACGAATCAAAGATACGAGTATCCAATCCGTAGAACATGTTCAAAACAACGTTTATACAACAATTAATTGAACAAAAATGGATTGGAATCAAAATCAAAAGGAAAATCCCCAAAATCTTCAAAAAACAAGGGTTCAAGCCAAAATACCTTGATTCGGACGAAGAAAATGGATTGGATGATGATATAATCATCAAGAATCTTCCAAAATGCCTTGGAATTGATTAGAATCGGGCAAGAACTCGATTTCCCGAGTCTCTCGTCGCCAGCCGTCACAAAAACGAGGAAAGAACGTGAAAAATGAAGTCTAGCCGAGATAGGCCTATATATGGCCGACAGGGTTACGGCCGTCACCGGCAGGGCCTTACGGCCGTAACCGGCATTCATCAAAATCCGCCCAGCGCCTGCCGATCGCTTACGGCCATAACCGACAAGGCATTACGGCCGTAACTCGGCACTTACGGCCGAACCCGGCAGGTCCTTACGGCCGTAACCGGCATTCGTCCGAACACTGCCTGGCACCCGTACGACCATAACCGGAATTCGTCCAGCCATGTCTGCCGAGAACGTACGGCCATAAACGGCACCTTACGGCCGTAACTCGGCCAGGCCAGGCCCTGCTCCGGCCGTGACTCGGCCGTGGCCAATCCGACGGCCCGAAAAACCCAGAAACCCAAACATGAATATAAACCGAAGATACGGTTACGAAGTATTCGTAAAGACAAATCTAAGAGCTAAGAGAACACACGATTCCGACCACCCGAAGTGTCGGAATTCGACAACGGAAGTAACTACCCCAAACTTTGGGAAACTATGAAAATGGCCCAAAACGTACGAAATACACGATACACGATCGAAACACTAAACCAAAGCTCACAACATGAATAATAACATTAAATGAACTTACTAAAAACTCGAAACAACAATTTCGGACGAGATTCGCAAGAATCGAACTCAAGTGCGGAAAAGCCGCTTAAGAACGCGGAACTCAACAAAACGACACCGAAACGAACTCGAATGACAAAAAGTGCAAAATTAATCATTCTCAGAATGACGATACGGTCATGAGAGAGTCGTCAAAATGGACTTCCGCCGAAAAAAAATAAATTGCCGGAATTTGAAATTGCGGATATTACATACTACCCTCCTTAAAAGAAGTTTAGTCCCGAAACTTAAAATAAGTAGGGAGATACAATATCCCACCAGGAAAACTCAACGAGATACACAAGAAACGTGTAACTTACGCCCAACGGCGAAACGTTACAAGCAACGCAATGGAATATACGGTGTGAAAACACGCTCCACGACGACCAACACAACGCCACTGATAGAGACATAATAAAACCAACAAGTGACAAGTGTCATCAAACAGATAATACAATCAAGTCGATTATTTGAACAATCACAAAACACAACGAACGAAAATCAATACGATTGACCAACCCAACGATACATCAATCAAAACGCGAGCCAATCGCTGAACAAATACAGAATTCCACCGCCCAAGGGTTGGAAGATCGAAAACGAGACTAATTTCCCAAACTTAAGGGAATTACGAAGGAGTCTGAACGTTCAACAATCACGAAACGAGATCAACAAAAACCGAACAATCATGTTCGAATCACGAAGAACAATAAAATTCAAACAACAACTCCAAGGTTCACATCTCGACTCGAGACAATATATGATCCGGTGAAAACAACAAGATGTGCATTCACATAAGATCCACAGGAAAGGGAATAGCAATTGAAAAGTCACAACGACAAACGAGTTATTCTAAAAAAATACCACACTTGTTCGATCAACAAAAGCAAGGGGCAAGACAAGCTCAGAAAATGTCAACGAACATAAATGAATCGACAGAGTCGAAAATACAGAAGTTCAATATCCGATCCACTTCGAATAAAAGAACTAGTAGAACCAAAAGATGTTACTTCCGAATAAGGTTCACAAGAATCGAACCGAACTTAGAAAAGTCACAGCGATAACCAGATCGAGCCAAAACAAGATCACAACTCATTCGAACGATGAAACCGAAATACAGAACAAGTTCAGAAAGTATCAACGAACACGAGCGAGTCGATAGACTTGAGAAAGAGGAAATGCAGAAGTCCAAAAAAAATACGGGTATTACATTCGGCCCCTTATAAAAGAAGGTCGTCCCCGCAACTCACAATAACGGAAACAAGGCAACAACACAAAAGCAGCTGACGAAAACATTACCCATGGGCCTCTTAGAGCCGATCCTGATATCTGTACTGAAGCTCATGCCCCGAAAGTCTCGGAACCCAACTTTCAAAACTGGATCCTGTGTCTCTTGGGTCCACACTTGAAATGCGTTACTGACGGGAAGGGCAATTGGTACATGCATGCCCCCGGAACACCACGGTTGAAACACCTCAGCTTGGCATACCGAATATACAAATGCTAGATACAATGGGACATAACATCGTGAAACAACAAACCGGAGATGCCAACTTGGCATAACATATCAACACATACTAAAATCACAACAACCACAGCATCGTTCGACGATTACAACGGCCCGAACGATAACCAGCATATAATTACTAAACATCACGAAAAAACCACATATGTACACAATCATACAAACTCAAGTCCTAACTGCTCACATGGGTGCGATAGCACGCAAATCACCACGAAACGACAACATTAAAGATCAACATCACACCCCTCGTAGAGGGCTAACACAACAATGCGTGGCGAACGACTCAACGCTCACACCACCAATTCAACCACAACTCGGGGTTAACACCCTAACGAAAGTTCGAACATCATACATACCTTCTCCGACCACAAGCAGAAAATGATGGGTTTTAAAATCGAAAGCCACCTTTTGAAAATAGTTTGGAAACACCAGTTGATCTTGAGTATCACTTTTCAAAAAGTAGTGCAAACATTGTTATCGAGACTTTGAAAACCATCTTCGTTTGATAAAAAAAATGAGGACACTTTTCTTAAATGAAAGATTTTCAGAAATATTAGACCCTCGGGTCTAAGCAAAGCATTTCTAAATAATTGAAAATGTCTCAAAATATTTTGGTCCTCGACTGGAATAATTTTGAATCGTACTGTGGCACCTTGAAAGTACCACGAGAAAATAATCCATTTGAAAGGTACGTCTCAATATTTATTTTCTAAGATACTCAAATTTTTCAGAAATTTAATAGGCCAGAATGCCCAAAACTCACACAATCATTTATCAAACCGTCATAAAACATTCAAGGCCAAAATGCCAAAACTCAATTTAGGGAGTCGGTTTTGCGAAGTGAAACTCAGTTTGCAAATTACTAAAAGTCATTTTGAAAGAACTCACGCAGCGGATAAAATACAGTTCGAAAATGCATTAGCAGCTACACCGCTCCTCATATAGACGAAATATGAGAGTCACATAAACGCAATCATGAGACTAAAAATCTGCATAAAGATTCCGTCACTTAACACATAATCATACCAGTAACTCGCATCTGACGAGGCACAAACACAAAGAAGGGAGACTTACATCCACAGGTCGCACGAAGATGATGATCGCCCCACGATACTAATCACGACCAACCAACTCAGACGACGCGTCGCGATACGACTCAGTCAGACAAAATCCGACGATACAAAAGCTCAACAGACACCACTAAACCCGACAGCCTAGGTTTCCACAACCTAATCTCCGATACCATTTTTGTAACACCCCCAATCCGCTCAGGGATATTACACGCCGTAGAACCTTTCCTCAAGGTTCTACCAGGCTGGTAACAAAATAGAACAACTCAACGATTCCTTTACGGCTAAAATGACTCAGTAGACCGATTTGGTCTTTCAATAAATACATACAACTCAATTACAATACATGCCCATGCAGGGGTCAAATACAACACACTCCCGTATAACGGGGAAAGAATACTGCAGCGGAAATAAAATACAGCTAGACCAATATGACAACATACGGGTCCTCGTATGATTATTATCGTTCATCTTTCATCATCCTTCATGCCGACCCTGTGCAATGCTCCAAAACCTGAATGCAATACAGACATCCACCCCCTAATACTCGGGGGTTAGCAAAACTCCACTGTTTTCCTAGTGCAAGTACAAGTGTAAAAATACGAGCCATACAATACAAGTTCTAAGAACAATAATAATCAGGAATCCTTAAAGATTTAAACATAACGAAAATACTTCCCGAGGCAAGAGTTTAGGTAAAGCTTTCCAAAATCGAAAGATCTCAAGTCAAGGAAAACAATATATAAAATGATTTAAAATGCCATCGGGAGTTTTGATAGAAACAACTCAGGATTTTTGAATCCTTCTATTTCCAAAATCAACAGGGTTCATAGCCCAAAGGTTTCATTTTCACAAATAGAACCAACAACAATTCACAGGGCCAGAGCCCGCATCAAGTGTCCTCAACGGACATAAAATCAACACAACATAATCATATACAAGCAGCCCCTAGGACCGGGACGAAGCCACAAATCCCACTCGAGGCCTCTAAGGACCCTCCTGAGCTGGCCACAATCATAAAACAAATCACGCACATGCATCGCCTAGGACAGGGACGAAGCCACAAATCCCACTCGAGGCCTCTAAGGACCCTCCCGAGCTGGCTAGCTAAACAAATCACACACCTTATCACACGGTTGGATCAATCACTTGTTGCATCCTGACCACATGATCACAAGCCATGTGTCACCGTAGATTATCTCAGTCTCTCACGGTTGGATCAATCGCTTGTTGCATCCTGACCACATGATCACATGTCATGTGTCACCATAGACCTTCAACCATATACACACATTCACACAAATAACAGATCACATCAATAATATCCAAGTAATTCTCTCAATGGCAGCAAACACAATGCACGACGCAATGGTCAAATCACAACGGACCGATATGAGATAATATATACATATATATTATCAATGCACAATGACAACACCAAGTGTATTCATAGTAATTCACGTAACCATCCACGAACACAATGTCCACAAAATACACGCGTTTTGAAAGAGGGCCTTTAACAAGGCTAACCGAATCTTTGAAAGTGAAATCCAAACGATCAAATAAACACATGGAGACGATCAATAATTATCACATCCATAAAACAAGAATTATATGGTCAAGGTACTTGCCTCGAAACCATGATCGAAACAAGACGACAGATGAAATACGGTCGAACGGCCCCGAACTCCCGAACACTATCAAGAACGCGATAGCACCACAATTACTACAAGAATAACACCACATGAATCATCAATCACCAACGAGATTCAACATCGGAATCCTCGAGCAACTATAAACCTCCGGAAGTAACAATAACACATGGTTACGACAAGAATTAAGGCCAAAACAACGGAAATCCCAACAAACTATCGAAGGGAACTCATTCGAACATTTAATCGAACATTAAATGTTCGAGACCCTCCAAGAACAAAGAAATCACCCCTCGGGTCGAACGAATCAAAGATACGAGTATCCAATCAGTAGAACATGTTCAAAACAACGTTTATACAACAATTAATTGAACAAAAATGGATTAGAATCAAAATCAAAAGGAAAATCCCCAAAATCTTCAAAAAACAAGGGTTCAAGCCAAAATACCTTGATTCAGACGAAGAACATGGATTGGATGATGATATAATCAACAAGAATCTTCCAAAACGCCTTGGAATTGATTAGAATCGGGAAAGAACTCGATTTCCCGAGTCTCCCGTCGCCAGCCGTCACAAAAACGAGAAAAGTAGGTGAAAAATGAAGTCTGGCCGAGCCAGGCCTATATATGGCCGGCAGGGTTACGGCCGTAACCGGTAGGGCCTTACGGCCGTAACCGGCATTCGTCAAAGTCCACGCAGCACCTACCGATCGCTTACGGCCGTAACCGACAGGGCCTTACGGCCGTAACTCGGCACTTACGGCCGTACCCGGCAGGTCCTTACGGCCGTAACCGGCATTCGTCCGAACACTGCCTGGCACCCATACGGCCGTAACTGACAGCCCTTACGGCCATAATTGGCATTCGTCCATCCATGTCTGCCGAGCACGTACGGCTGTAACCGGCACCTTACGGCCGTAACTCGGCCGTGGCCACTCCGACGGCCCGGACAACCCCGAAACTGAATATAAACTGAAGATACGGTTATGAAGTACTCGCAAAGACGAATCTAAGAGCTAAGAGAACACACGTTTCCGACCACCCGAAGTATCGGAATTCGACAACGGAAGTAATTACCCCAAACTTTGGGAAATTACGAAAACGTCCCAAAACGTCCGAAATACACGATACACGATCGAAACACCAAAGCAAAGCTCGAAACATGAATAATAACATTAAATGAACTTACGAGAAACTCGAAACAATAGTTTCGGACGGGATTCGCAAGAATCAAACTCAAGTGCGTAAAAGCCGCTTAAGAACGCGGAACTCAACAAAACGACACCGAAATGAACTTGAATGACAAAAAGTGCAGAATTAATCATTCTCAGAATGACGATACGGTCATGAGCGAGTCGTCAAAACGGACTTCCGCTGAAAAAAAAGAAATTACCGAAAATCGAAATTGCGAATATTACAGCAGGAACATTCGCAGCGGGAATGGTAGATCTTGTCACTTTCGCAGTATCAGTAAAGCTGTCGGGCATCGAATCCGCAACTTTCTAAATATTGAGAATACGGTGCACTTCTTGCTCGGATTGAGCCATGCAGGGATCTTGATGAGGCAAGGAGGGAGCACACCAGACAATTTCCTGGCGTTCAACTCGAATCATTCGATTCCTCTCTCCCCTAATGACGGGAAGTTTGTCTCATCAAAGTGACAGTCTGCAAATCTTGCACTAAACAGATCTCCTGTCAAAGGTTCCAAATAGCGGACAATTTTAGGCGATTCATAGCCAACGTATATACTTAATCGTCTTTGTGGACCCATTTTAGTACGCTGTGGAGGCGTAATTGGCACATAGACTGCACAACCAAAAGTGCGTAAGTGTGAAATATCAGGCTTATATCCAGTTACCAACTGGTACGCACTAAACGGTTGCCTGGGGTTATGCAAAATTGCATAACCCCAGGCAGAAATCGGCAAGTTGGTGCGCAATACCAATGCTCGGGCGATAAGATGTAACTGCTTAATCATAGCGTCAGCAAGGCCATTCTGCGAATGAATATAGGGGACGGGATGTTCAACTTCAATCCCAATCAACATGCAATAGTCGTCAAAAGACTTTGACATAAACTCACCAGCGTTGTCCAATCTTAATGATGAGATTGGAAAGTCGGGGTGGCTAGCCCGTAACTTGATGATTTTTGCTAGGAGTTTAGCAAATGCAGCATTTCTTGTGGATAGCAGAGCGACGTGTGACCATCGCATTGATGCATCAACCAGAACCATAAAGTATCTGAATGGTCCGCACTCTGGTTGAATAGGTCCACAAATGTCCCCTTGAATTCTTTGTAAGAAGCGAATGTTTTGTGTTGAGTCATTAGTAAAGGACGGAGAGGGTATCAACTTTGCTAGTGAACAGGCTTTGAAAAACGATTTATTGGCATTGGAAATTGCCACGAAAGCCTCGGGATTTACGAAAGATGCACCATCAACCTTATCAGGGAGTGCGATCTTTAATCCCGGTGATAAGGTATCAAGCTCACTCACATCAATGCCGATATCGAGTGGTGCTTCCAATCGTTTTCTGGACTTGAAAAATGGATGACCATGTGAGTTTTTCAATCATCATGTCGTGTCCAGGGTGACCGAGTCGGTCATGCCATAGTTGGTATGCTTCGGAATCACAAAGTTCGTGACTCACATCGTAGGATTCAATAACCCTTATTGTAGTCTGGTATAAACCACTACTTAGACTCATTAGTTTCTCGAGAACGCGGCGCCTTCTGCATTCTGCCAGAGTAACACACAAAAATTCTGTCCCATTCTCACAATGTGTATCAAGGTGATAACCGTTGGCACGGATGTCCCTAAAACTTAGCAAGGTTCGGTTTGCTCTTGGGGCATAGAGAGCATTTGTGACATTAATATACGTACCATTAGGTAGCAAGAAGTGAGCAGGTCCCCTCCCTTGAATTACTTGGGAGGAAGCAATCATTGTTGTCACTGAGGATATATATGGCACAATATCCTTAAATAATTGCCTATTCCGAAGAATAGTGTGGGTTGTTCCACTATCAGCAAGACACTCAATTTCACCACGAGACATCTACAATAAGACATGAAACTCGATTAATCTTGTGATGAAAGACATAGCGAAATTAACTTCGAATTTGGGGAAATTCGACCAAGTTGGTTAGTATCAACGTTGGCACAATCGCTGGAAATAATTTCCGCGTAGCTTGACCTTTGTTCACTAAAACAGAAATAACTTCTTCGTTAAGAAGGCTATAGATAAACGGTCAGTTGTTCTGGAAACTAGACTTCCGTATCTTTCTGTCCATAGGTCGTGCATTTTCTGGAACATTAATCTCAGATCTCAGTGCTCGTTTCCAGTTGCTATTTTGGTATTTCCCTATTGTTGAGTGATTGAGCAAGGTTGGAGCCTTTTTCAAAGGTATTATTGTCGATACAATACTATGGCAATATGGCCATAGGAGCATTTAAACACTTCAAAACGCATCAGGATGTTCAATTTATATCTCGACTAATGATCCTTTCGGTAACTCCAACTTGATAGACTTGCAGAGAAAGTAGGAATGTCGGTACAACTAAGGCTATTTAAAAACCAATGATTCCATTTGAACTTTCAAAGCATAAACAAATACCAAGGAGGATGCGCCTAGTCTTGATCAAAAGTTTTGATGAAATCCACCAATGTATCAATTTAACCAAGCAATTCATTACTGAATAATTGTTTTGTGATAAACCAAACATTCTTTCGAAGGGAAAAATAAAATTCGTTTTTGCACAATCACATCAATTAAAAGAATTTTATTCATCATGGCCAACTTTATTACATTCATAGAAAATCAAAAGTAGTTCTCGAAAACTAGAAACAAGACAAAACATAACCAAAGCGTAAAACTAGTCAAACTACAATGATCTAGTCAAAGTCGGCAACATCCATATGTTGGTCTTTGTCCGCAATGGTGATAGGAGGGATCTCAGTATGGTTCACCTCCGTATTCTCGTTATCTTCCTCCATGTAATTTGAATCTTGAGTCAAGTACTGTTTATAGTGCTTGTAGTAAGCTTGGATATTCTTTGGCGCCTTGCAATTGCGGTAAGTATGCTTCTTTGATCCGCAAGTATAGCAATTCCGGCCTTCCTTTGGAGTGGTTCCAATCCCGGCGGCAGGAGGCGGTCCACGTGGTTGGGTTCCACTAGGTCCCATGGCCGAGCCACCTTGCCTCTTCCACACATTGGAACGATGACCTCGTCTTTTCCCTCACTTGCTCAAGTCATGCATCCATGGTGCTTGCAAAAACTGAGTAGCGTTGCCTTTTCTATTTTATTGTGGTGCCTTCGTGTGGGTAGCCTGATTCACTTCCGGAATCGGCTTCGTACCAACTAGGCGCGCATTGCTATTGAGGATAATCTCATGGTGCCTTTCTTTTTTTCGCGAGGTGGAAGATAAGGTCACTAAAATTTTTAATTCTCCCTTCCTCATAGGCAACGCGCAGCTGATGAGCAATCACACTTGCTCCCATGGGAAATGTGTTAAGAGTCTTCTCGATCAAATCTTGATCAGACTTCTTGACACCACAAAAACCAAGATCAGCGCGAAGATCTAGGATGGCTTGGTTATAGGCCTCCACATTCGCATAATCCAAAAATCGGATTTGCTTGCAATTCGGGGAAGCGCTGATCATGCACATTATTAAATCATTGTTCGAGTGTGTCCCATAGTTCTTTGGGTGTTTGAAAATTCATGCAACTCTTTTTCAACAACGGATGTATATATCTACGCAAGTACATCAGTGCATTAGCCTTGGTTTCCTCGCTCGGTTCTTGGGCGGTAGGCTCGTTAGAGGGAAAGATGGTGGTGGTAAATCTCTTACCGACGAACGCCAAGCGAACGTCTGAGACCCACCTATGGTACTCCTTACCAGCATGGTCAAGGATGTCGAACTCCGGATGAACATTGGAGCTTTGTGCCATCTACCAGATATAAACAAGAGGAAGTTAGTCTTGTTGGATTTTCATTAACAATGTAAACGGTCACAATCGATGCTTCTAAAAGCGTGTAACATAACCGTTAATCGATGTACTTCCCTTAATTGTTGTTTAGAAAAGTCGACAAAAAACGGCGATATCAGATCGCACCCAGATACGTGGTTTATGCAACAACCACAAGTATCGACTTTCAACAATTCCGTGACTCCCCCAGGACCATCACACAGTTTTCTTCGACACGCAGAGATACCGACTTCTCTTGCGGTCTCATCCACCGCAAAGTAGCGTGGGAGATAAAGAACCCAATAACCCATGTCCCCAAAAGAAAAATTACCTAAAAGGAGAGAATTGAATAGGGACAAGTCAGATAATTACCTCGATTATAAAATTAGGCACGTGATATGGATGAATTTGTGGTGTGCTTCGATCTGCCGGTTGGTACTCGATGCGGCGATGTGAAACCGGGGGCGCAATTTTGGCGGCTTCCGAAAATAAGTTGATGTTCGGGTTTTGGTCCGAGGTTCTCAACCGGGTTGGACTTGGCTGGGCTGGAGCTGGCCGGCGGTGGTGTTCAGCAGCGGTCGGCGGCGGCGGTGGTCCGGCGGTGGTGGTAGTCCGGCGGCGCGGTGGGCAATGACAGTTTATGGGCCGGGCTGACGGTGATGGCTGACTGGGCAGCGGTGATGGGCCGGTGGCGGCGCAAGCGGCCAGCTGATCGTGGGCGGCGGCGATATGGGGCGGCGTGGTGGTGGCCGCGCCATGGCGGTATCTGGCAAGCGCGAAGGCCAAGTGAGCTCTACCGGACGATTTTTTTGTTCGAGCTACGTGCTGATAACGTGTTTCAGGAGAAAGTAAAAGACATCAAATCAATTGTATTGATAACAATGAATAGAGGGGACTTTATATAGGCATTACAATGAGAGTCCTTCCATACATAGGATTCCTAGTTAAGGTAAGACATCTAACAGGATCCTACTACCTTTGGAAGAGTCTAGAACCTTCCATATCTCTACCCCCTACAACAAGTATTAGGTAAGATACCAATAAGGGAAGGATTTCCCGAAACAATTAAATCTTATTTTATTTTTCTCTTTCTTTCCACTACTATAGATAGCAGTATCAAGACACACAATTTACACACACGTTTACATACATACACACTTTTACACTTTCACACACCACTGCACTTTATTTCTTTTTTTTGTATACAGTAATTATATTGTATTACACAGAAACAAATACTACACCATGTTTAATATTTTAATTAATGTTTAGTTGATCATGTTTTTGTCAGATAAAATTCTTCTTTACATTTTTAGTTATTACTGCAATTTTGTAATTTAAGTTTATATGTTACCTTCAAGATATTTGGATCATTTGGAGTAATGAAATAAATCTCTCTATCAGTTTTAGCACTTTTATTTTGTTGGCCACAATATACAATATAAACAACTTTGGGGGGGGGGGGGGTGAATAAGCTGTATCTTTTTCGAAGTTTGTTTGCGTAGCGGAAGTCTAAGATTAAGTTGTTGTAAATATAGCAACTGAATAATCTCCTGTTAGCTTGATGCGTACATGATATTTATGATATGTATACTAAAATCACATAGGCAGGTAGAAAATAGTAAAGACGGAAAGTAAATACACACTGATTAAACTGGTTCGAGGTAAATCCCTCTACGTCCACTAGTCCTCCATACAGGAGTAAATTATTTATTAAAATCACGTCGTACACAACTATGGGACTTTAACTAAACATGTCGCTGTATCGTTCACACAGACTAATACAATCGACATCAGCTTGGGCCGTTCACAGCTTGGCTTTGGCTTCTTCAACTTGCTTCTTCTCACACAGATTGAAGCTTCGTCATTGGCGCTATTCATCCCACACAGGTCATAGATAGCAAGGCTTAGTCCACAATAGGATTGGTATGAGAAGATCTAACAACAGCTGTATGCTTGATGAGTGTTCGCTGTAAGTATGTTGTTCGCATTGAGGACTTATTATATTTCTTCTCTTTTGATGAAGCTGTATGCTTGAAGAAATATAGTGCTCTTGTAATCTTGATAATCATAGTATCAATTCTTTGAATCGTTAGGTGCAATATCCTCTTGCTTGAGGCTATTTATAACCTTGGAAATAGATTCGTTATAAATGTATCCGTTGGCTAGTTGGTGAGACTAAGACTGCTCTGATTGACCACTTTAGAAAGTTTCGAATTAAAGGCGATTCGCATTTAAGGCTTCCGACATTCTTTTTGACCAACATTAAATGCTCTTCATACTATAGTATCTTCGCCAAATTAAATGTTGTCCTATCAGCATTAAATGCTACTTTAACCTAGAATACTTTGTGAATAAAGAATGTTTACTTTCTCAACGGTGTAAAGTTTTTTGGTCCTGTTGGATTTGTGTTTACTTTTCCTAAGTAAAATGGTTTAATGTTTTGCACTTACATTATGTTTGCTGTATCTAATACCTTCGTCTTTGATGTATCTTGAAGACTATGATGTAGGAAATGACTCTTGACCTTTTGCTGGAAGATCTTACGCTGTATGGACAGACTATATGATGTTCTCCTAATAGTTTCTATACTCAGACTGATATTCTGACTTTGAAGATCTTGGTGTATGAGGCAATTATCAAAACACAAGTAGGATTTTCCCCAACAATTTTCCCCTTTTTGATAATGCCAAAACTTCTAGTAAAGAGAGGTTGTCTTCAAGTCTTCTGTCGGAAGTTCTGATCTCCGAGACTTAGTCTAAAAATTTGAACTGCCCGCAGGCACGTTCTAAAATTATAAATCCTACAGGACTAAGTGTTTTACAACATAAATTATGATTGGCACGAAGCACAATCTTACAGGAAGTAATCGTACTTAGATACAACTTAATCAGTAAACTGTTCGCAGACAAGTTCTTACACCTTTGAGACTTATTGGTGTTTTATGCTTAGTAAAACATTTCAACACAAAATATAATAAAAGTAATAACATTAGATCACGAGATGTAATATTTTGAGATAAAAAGTTATTTTATTGATAAACAAATTACATTGTTGTTTGCATTAACAATTTACGTCAGAAAGTAAACAGGGGACAGTAATATGCAGATAACAGAAGTTTTATCCCCTATAAGACTGATATTTCCAAGATTTCCTGGAGGGGTTATGCTCGGTTCCTCTCCACCAGTTGACTAATGCGTCTCTTCCCTGATCCTTGTATATGTTTCTTCCTTCCTCGGATACGTCAAAGGAGAGCATCTGGTCTTCTGGGCGGGTTGGCCATTCACCATTTTGGATTTTGGATGTCAGCTGGATCTAGAGTGGGGGGCTTCCTTCTGCTAGAATCCTTGAGAACTCATTACGTCATCCTCCAGTGTTTTAAAGTGATTGAACATGGGCGATTCCCTAATGAGAACACAAATGTATCTCATTAGTTATTCTGCTTCCATGCCTTCAACTCTTCAGCTGTTGGCTGTCTTTCTCTCGGGAGTTTGGTTTCCGCAGGCTTATGCACAATGTTCTTCCAAGGGAAGTTAGGATCCTGGAGCTCGGGACGAGAACCTGAAACCCTATATCCTTTGACTCCTTGACCTAGCTCGGGTCCGGCTAGTCTCATATTGCTAATGCAACACTATCGCCTACAATGGCTTCCATCGCCTTTTCCTTCCACAATCACCATCTCCTACCACCCTCTCGCACCTCTTCCTTCATTCTGGCATTATCAAGATCAGATACCTTGCCCTGAATATTCCAAAGAATATCTAACAACTCGGCCTGTTTGCTCTTTAGATCTGTGATGCAATCCACCAAACTCACAACCATTGCTGTAAGTTCATCGATCTTCTTATCATGAGCAGTTAGTTTTGATCCAGTGAATTCGAGGGTGGTTATTATCTTGGCCTCTGCTACTCGCATCTTTTCTTGTTCCTGTTTCAGGATGCGCTCCTGAAGCTGCTTTAATTAGTTAAAGTCTTCCATAATGCATTGGGCATGAGGCGGAAAGCCTCTTCCACATCCTGTATGGTCTTTTGCATCTTCGGAAGTTCGTCCTGATTAGTTTCTATCAGCCAGCCGATCTCCTTTCCGACATCATACATGGCTTTGACAGCATCATGTAAGAAGACAGTTTGGAGACCGATCTATTGTAGCTGTTCGATGCGGGCATCTATGCGGGGAGAGTTGGGGTTAGGGAGCTTAGAATCAGATGGCTCTACAAGATGTTTAAGTATGACATTGTGATGATGCCTCTTGGGTTCGTCATCAGCTAGGAAGTCCTCTTCTGATCTAGATGGGGATCCTGTAGGGAGAGAAGTGGATACCTATTGCCAGGCGGGAACCTAAGATGGTTCCGCTTGTTGTGCTATTGGAGAGACGGAGGGGGCTGATTCCTCTTGTCTCTGAGTGGTTTCTACAGCCAGGGGTACAGGAAGGACTGGTTTCTCCTATCGGCTCTTAGTGACCGCTTATTTCTTTGCAGGGACTGAATTCTCCTATGGGACGACGTGGGTTTCATCGGCTCATGTTGGAGGGACTGATTTCTCCTGTATGGGGGATGAGGATGGTGGTTCAACAGGAGTCCCTTGGCCATCAACAGCCATAGACTGAGCAAAGTCTTTCTCACGAGCCTCCTCACGGCTCATCCTCAGACCTGTCTGCAGGTCATCATCATCTCCATATGAATCGAGAGCTAAGTGATGGCTTGGGCTCCGTAGCTTTCCGGCGGACTGTGACTTCCCTTTCAGTCACGTCTTTTCTTTTGCCACAAAATAATAGGTGACCAGTTCATGGCAAAAGGGATCATCCCATCTGATCAAAACTTCGACACTCGATGTTTGTGACTTCTAGAATGAACAGCTCTTCCTCTTTTCAGTCCTCTTAATTATACAAGGAGTTGTATGGGGCGACCTAGTATGATTTCCACATCTTGAAGCGATCAAATGTTTATTCAATGTGGACCTACAGGAGAGTGTTATTAATGATTTCCATGGGGGAGGGACTCCAAACAGTAGAGGGTTCCATTAGCATATGATCCCTGATAGGGTGGGGTGCCCTGGTGGGAGAGGGATTCCTTATAGGGGTGGGGGCCCTATTTAGAGTGGTGATCGTAGGTTCTAAAGGGGCAGCCGATTCACATGTTCCTTCTAGTTTGACAAATGTCTGGTCATTCATCATAGTCGTCACAGGCTCACAATCTGCTGCAGGAGTGGCCAGAGTTTCTTCCACAGGGGTTGTGCCCTATGGGATAACTACTGCAGTAGGTGCAGTAGGCGGAACTGCCTCAGTGGCTGATGTAGCCACCTAGGTTTCTGTAGAAACAGCTTCCATATTCGAAGACCTCTTTGTCTTCTGCTTCTTCTTTCTTTTCTCGACAACTGTAGAAGAGCTGCTGTCGGGAACCTTTTTTTATCATTGACAACCTCGTTCTTGCTGTTAACAGATTTAGATTTGGTCGGGAGATCAGCAACGTCTTGGGGATCACTCAATGTCAGGAGGGGGAATGGTCTTGGCCTGATGGTGAGAAGTGGCACCTTGTTAAATACAGTTGGTTTGGAGCCATCGATAAACTTCCCATAAAAGGATCTTTTAAGCATTTGGTGACTACTATATACCACATATAGTCAAGATATAATCCAGTATTAGGCCAAAAGACTTCCTGGGTAGAATTTAATTTCGACGCTTCCTCCTGAAGCCGTTTCAGAATGATCTGGAACTAGTTAACCTTTTCTCCGGTCATGATAGCTATCATCATCCAGAATTTTCAACTTGTGCACATTTCAAACCCTCTAGTCCAATTTTCAACAACTCTTCAACAATAGTCATGCAGGTACAAATAAGGCAGGGTAAAGGTCTTCTTATGGCAGGAGAGATGAACGTGTGAAAGTTGAGAGTTCCCAGTGAATAAATTCCAATATGCCTTTAGTAGATCATCAGACCCAAGTGTTTCCAGTTCCTCCAATGTCAAACCATCGGAGGGCAGCTTATACAGATGCTCAAGGAGTTCTCAATTAATAGAGATCTCATTTTTATGCACAGTGCTGACGACAGCATTGAGGTCATAACCTTTCTTGTCCGATGCATATAAAAACTCAGAGTCAACATAAAATTTCTCTATGATTTGCTTATCGTAGTTCTCAGGATGCAGACTACCCAAATGAGAAAGACCAGTTTGCTTCTCACGGGAGATGACAAAGTTCATCCCAACGACGTCCTCATCCTCTAAAATGAGATGCTCTTGCAGAACTGAGCAAGCAAAGATTCGTCCGTCAATGATCATGTCCTTCTTCTTAACTGAAAGATATGAAGTCTGAGAAGAAAACATATTCGCAGGAGTGTATAGAAAGTAGGTTAGAAAGCTTTGAAAGTATGTAGGATGTATGATGTAGGCTCAATAATTATGCAGAAAGTCTGTGGATCAGCATACTGGCCCTTTTATAGTGTGCATGGAAGCTAGGTTATAGTGAAAGGCCAGATTTAAGGGATGGGAACTATCATTGAATGAACGTACATGATGAATTTAGATTTAACTTGTACGTCTAATCTGTCAGTTTTTTAAATTAATGACCTGTCCCACTTCTGACACAGTTTGACTTCCACTATTGTACAATATGTGATTTTGAATTTTGAGATTGCGGTTTTTAAGGCATTAAAGTTCAAGTGTCTCTTCAGCATTAGGAGATCAATCGTTTTAAATTCAGACAATGCACGTGGTCTAAAAACAGTTTGTAAGGTTCAAGAGTATGAATTTTGATACGCTTAATATATTAATTGATCTTACAGCATATGTTCTGTATCTGTGAAAATACGGCATTCCCCCTTAAAAGGTACATACAAGATTCAATTCATACAACAATTTGGGATTAACATTGTATTCTTGGGTCATATTGTATTCCCCCTTAATCAATGCACACATCATCTGTAGGAGGGTAATAATACCTTCTTCTTCCTACAGTGATATAACTTGGAGTTTCGAGTGTACAATTAATTAAAGTGGATACTTTATTCATGGGTCTTACAGCATTTCCCCTCAATTGATGAGTAATATATAAAAACTTATAGGAAGTCGGGCTATAGCATTCCCAATTCTTGGCGAATCATGCAGAATCTGGTGGTGCTGAGAGGTTTTGTAAAGATGTCGGCTAACTGGATGTCTGTATGAATCTTTTTGATTTGAACATATTTATTCTCAACATGATTCCGAATGAAATGATGCTTCATGTTATTATGCGTAGTGATTAGTGCATAATTGATCTAAAATTCATATACAAAATATTCATTTTTCCGGGCATAATTGTACTGATTTGTGATTAAAAATATATATTTTACAGATATGTCCAAACATGAGCTAAAAATGGTTATTTTACTGACATCGACATGAAGCATCAAAAAGGACGGAAAACAAGATCAAATCCAACGAGGGGAATTTTTCCAGGACAAACGACCATACAAAACGACGCAAAATGGACCGTGTTCTGTCGGCCGTTTCACATACGGCGCAAAAGAGGCCGTGTCTTGGGCCGTTTCACACACGGCCGGCATTTAGCGCCGTGTCCTCGCGCGTATTCCGGAAGAGACCGAGTCACCACAAAACGGCGCACAAACACAGGGCAAACTGGGCCGTTTTTTCATCGCCGTGTTTCAGCAGATGCCATGCAAAATTAGTCCACTTTTGACCAACTTGTGAAATCAACCACAAGATATTTTTTTGGTCAAAAATCTGAAAATTCAAAGACATGGGTGAAGTGTGAACAAAGAATTAAAAAAATGATATTACAATAGATATTTTGAATTAAATAATCAATTGTATTCTTGAAAATCACCTATAAAAGGACATGTTCATCCATTGCAAAAAACCCAACACACATTCTTACCAAGAAATCCCCAACTTCTTGCTAAGAAATACTCCTTTCCTTTAGCAATATATTTTCCTTAGAATTTTCAATTTTAGTTTGTATTTTATTTTTGGTTTGAAGTTTTTCTTTCATTTAGTTTGTAATTGAAAAGTGCTTGATCAATAAGCACTTAGTATTTTACTTAGTGTTTTACTTTCAAATTTTGTAAGCTTGTAACCTTTAAACAAGTTTGAAGTTATATTTTGAAGTTTGTTTCTTGCACTTTGATTCATCATATTCAAGTAAGTTTTATCTATTGTCATTAAGTTCTAGTAATTAAAAGTTTCTATATATATATTATATATATCAATTATTTCTATTATAATTTTAGTTTGTATAAACCAATCAGTAGCTAATCTTTCTTCCTAGGGAAGGGGATTTCTATTAGGTTATATATTGAGTATTTGATTGATTTAAACTATTTTTAGGACTAATTGGTTTAAATAGAGATTGATCATATCCTATTTTTACTAATGAAACCTTCTTGATTGATTGTTGAGTGAATTGGAAACATATCTTTTCAATCTATCAAATGTTAATCTTGTTATCAACATCTTAAGATTGCGAAAGTGGTTAAGACATCTTTGATTACGAAAGTACGAAGGTGAAAAGTTGATTACTCGATGAACGATCGTTTATCCTAAAAATAGTCAAGTTAGAGAAATGAAAGGACTAATTGGTTTAAATAGAGATTGATCATATCCTATTTCTACTAGTGAAACCTCCTTGATTGATTGTTAAGTGTATTGGAAACACATCTTTTCAATCTATCAAGTGTTAATCTTGTTATCAACATCTTAAAAAAGTGACAGCGATTAAGTCATCTTTGATTACGAAAGTACGGAGGTGAAAAGTTGATTACTCGATAAATATTCATTTTTTCTTTTATATCCATATAAATCAATTCCTATACTTAATTAAATACCTAATTTAATGAACCCGTAATCCCCTAGATTTTATAAATTCCCAACTCATTTTAATTCTATTCATTTTCACTAGTTAAAAATAGTCTAGTATAAAAATAGTTTTCTTAAAACTAGTAGTATTAAAAATAGTCTTAATATAAATAGTCTAGTTAAAAATAGTCTAGTATAAACAGTCTTAATAAAAATAGTCTTATATAAAATAGTCTTATTAAAAATAGTTTAGTTTAAAATATAGTGCATTTTAATTTAGTTAATTTTTAAAAAACCCAAAAATATCTTTTTTAATATTTTAGTATTTATTTCTCACAATCTATAACAAAAAAATTATACGAAGCCCTGTTGGACAATCCTCGAGAGAAAAGACCTTGGTAGAACTTACCACAAACTACTTCTACCTCGTATATATTTGCGAGCGACTCAAAAACTCCTATTTTTAGGATAAGTTTTTTGGCCGATCACGTAGTCCGCAAGTGCAATATAGGATTGTGCATGATTGCAATTACACTCGTGCTATCACATATGATTGGAGTCTCTCTTGCATTGATGTCGTAGTCTTGTAATTGCTGTTGCATCTAGAGAATCTGCATACAACTTCCAGCAGCATGATATTCCAAGTCAGCTGTAGAATGCGAGTTGGCCAATTGTTTGTTACTGAACCATGACACAAGTCTTGGTCCAAGGAAGTGACAAGTCCCGCTCGTACTATTCCTATCCAACTTACAGCCTTCTAGATCCGAGTTATTGTAGCCTACCAAATCAAATCCTCCTTACTTACCACAATCATACATCGATTGTTCCTTTACGTATTTAAGGATTCATTTGGCTGTGGTGAAGTGTGACTTTTTAGGTGATACTGATACTGATCACACACTCCTATAGCAAATTGGATATCAGGTTTGTCGGCTGTTAGGTATAGGAGTGATCCTATAAGCTTCCTGTAGAGCAATTGATCAACCGGATTTCCAACTTCTTCAGCACTTATCCGTATAGAAGTGCTCATGGGGGTGGACGATGATTTGTTGTTCATCCCAACCTTGTTGAGTATCTCCTTGCTGTATTTCTCTTAGTTGATAAATATACCTGTAGGAAGTTGTTTTACCTGCAATACTAAGAAATAACTAAGTTCTCCCATCATATTTATTTCAAATTTACTTTGCCTGAGATGAGAGAACCTTTGACATAAAACAAGGATAGTTAAACAAAAAATAATATTATCTATGTATATTGGAACCATAAGGAGATTGTCACCTTCCTATATTTTGAAAAGGGTTTTGTCGACTGCACCTCTCTCAAATACATTATTGATCAAATACAGTGACAGGGTTTCGTACCAAGCCCTAGGTGCTTGCTTGAGTCCGTACAACACTTTCCTTATCCTGTACACAAGGTCTCCGCCTTCTGTGTTGGAAAACCCGGTGGTTGTTCAACATAGACTTCTTCGGCGAGGTCTCTATTCAAGAATGAACTCCTAACATCCATTTGATATACAATAAAGTTATTGTGAGCAGCAAACGCTAGGAATATCCTAATAGCTTCTAATCGAGCTACAGGGGCAAAGGTTTCATCATAGTCGATTCCCTTTTCCTGTCTATATACTTGGGCTATTAGTCTAGATTTATTTCTGATAACAAGTCTATTTTCGTCCCTTTTATTTCAGAATACCCATTTGGTTCCTATGACTACCCGATGTGTTGGTCTAGGAACTAGGTACCAACCACTATTTCATTCGAAACCATTGAGATCTTCTTCCATAGAAGTGATCCAGTTAGAATTATTGATAGCTTCATTGGTCGAAACAGGTTCAGACTGGGCTAGGAATACAGCTAGGGTGCACTTTGCAAGTCTTTTAAGTTCAGCTCGGGATTTCCATACAGGGAATTGAGACTTCTCAGAATCTGTCTCTTCCTGTGCATAGAGTACAGTGCCTTGTGTACTTTGTATTTTTCTACTTGTGGTCACACCGGCATCGATATCTCCAATTATTAACTCCTGTGTGTGATCTCTCAACCACCTCCTGTCTGGTTTTAGTTCGGCATCCCGTGCTGTAACCTGTTGAACTGTAGCATCAACTTCAGCTTCTACAATATCAGCTTCGACTGCGTCTATCCTTACAGCGGCGGGATTAATTTCTATGTTCACAACTGGTTCTATTGGAGTTGTGGGGTCATCAATAGAGAGTGTCTAGATGCTCTGGGTTAAGTCTTCTACTCTTGTAGGGTCACAATGAGGTTCATCAAATACTACGTAGACAGATTCCTCTATTGTCAACGTCTGTTTGTTAAATATCCTGAATGCTTTGCTGACAGAGGAGTATTTAACGAAAATACCCTCATCCAACTTTTCGTCGAAGATTTCAGTTGATCCTTCCCATGGTTGAGCACGTGACATGTAACACCCCAAGATATTCGGAGTAATTACAGCGCCGTAAATCCTTTGTATAAGAATTTACAAGGCTAATTTCAAAAATACGGAAATAATACGAAAGTGTCATTAATAAAAGGAAATTCAAACCCGTTCGACAATTCAAATAAGTTCATTATTACAAAATGTCCCCAAAACAACAACAACATAAACGTACTCGAGTACTGAAATAACCGAAAAATAAGACAACATAATCCACATCACTGAGCCACTTCATCGTCATGTCAGTACTGTGGCTGCTTCTCCGCTCCTCGGCTACCTGAACATCAAAACAAATATCCACCCCCGAAGGGGTTAGCAAAACGATGCTAGTACAAGTATCATAATACATAAATCACCAGTGCATCATAAAACATACAAAACGGACTTCCGTCATCGGAATCCAACGATGTGAATCCTCACGATTCCATCAACACAATACGGGGTAATCCAATGATCCAGCGCCCTCGGTATAGATCCCCATGATGATCCCGTCGGACCAACGCATGGTGGAAAACCCGTCCAACGATCCGGCCTCAAAGATAGATCCCCATGATGATCCCGTCGGACCAACGCATGGTGGACATTCGATCCAGCGCCCTCAGCATAGATCCTCATGATCCCCTCGGATCATTTACAACACAAACATTATAGTTATGCATACACATATGAAAATCAACACGTTCATCGATGTAAATATCATGACAACTCAAAGAATATAGTCTCATGTTTAACAACACGAATAAATCGTACACATGATCAACAATGCAATATCAATAAGTTTAAAATACGATACTTGCCTCAAAGATGGAAAGAACTAATTACTCTAATGATCTCAACACACTCGAAGGCCGCCTCCTTCGATCAAACGTTCGTAAAATGCTCGGCCCTTGAACAAATAGGAAAAATAACGGCAACTCAGGACAAGTTTAAACGTACGAACCTCTAACGATCCAAAATACGGTCAGAAGTTCTTAAAAGAAATCTGCCTGGTTTGCTTAACGCACGATACACATCCTATGTAGCGTACGTTAAGGCTACTCGTTAGCGGATGCAATTACACACAGCCTAGCATACGCTAACCATGCTCGGTTAGTACCTCAATGATTAGCTGAATGATCCGCTTGATGACTTAACGTATGCTAAGTTTCAATCGTAGAGTACGCTAAATAAGTCTGTTAGCGTACGTTAATTCACAAAGCTTAGCGCACGTTAAACGTGCATGGAAGTTCACTGTTGGGAAGCAGACTAGTTCTATCGGTGATGAAATTTACGAACTCCTCAGTGATTAACGTGTGATATCCGTCTACATGTCATATTCACAGATTTATGGAATGATCTTACGGATTAAATGACTTCGAGATAAAAGGATACGTATAATCATCACAACACCATAATTCATCTTCCTCTTCAAGAAAATATCTTAAGTTCAATCCATTGAAGGTCCCAAAATGTATAACTCCATTATGTAAGTACATAAGAACTTGATAATCTCCACAAACTGGCCATAATCGGTTTTGAAGATACATGAATATGCTTAGGAGTTCAAACGCTAAAAAGGTTCAATGGTTTATACGATGAAGAAATACTGAAGCATCGAAAACATCCTTCTAACAACACGATGTTCGACTACGTATGAATTTATCTGACTAGATAATCTCAAAACATGTTCCAAAACATCCTTAAGAATACTACTTCAGTTGGTGAACAATCACCTACCTCAAAATAGTGAATAACAAGGAGGAACTTGAAGAAATCCAACACCGAGAGCTTGAACACCAATCTCCAATGATCTGAAATCTTCAAACTCGAGCTAGGATGATGATATGAGGGGTTTAGGATGGAGAGAGTGACTCTCTATGTCTCAGAATTCGGGTTTGGGAAGTGATGAAAGCTGAAAAAATGAAAAAGGGTGTTGTCCTATATATAGAAAATGGTTATTAGCGCGCGCTAGTCCATATTCCTAGCGTGCGCTAATGGTCATGCAGTCTACTGACCTCACTGATCTCAACATTTAACGTGCGCTATCCTCATATCAGTAGCATGCGCTACAGCATTGACTCGGCTTTTCCCAAAAGCCATCCAGGTTCATCCCGACATAATCCCAACAAAATCCGCGGCCTGAGCTCACCTACCAACATGTCTCAATCATGCTGACTACGTGTAGCGCGCGCTACAACTCAAACATAACATGCGCTAGCTAACTCAATTAGCGCGCGCTAACGCTATGATGTTAGCGTGCGCTACGAGTGCGCAAGTATGAACAACGTGCATTAAATCATACGCTCAACAACACAGGATCATGAAATATGGAGGAAAATACTCATATCAAAATGAAATAAATACAATATCACAAGGTTCAGATACACATCAGAAATCTCGGGTATTACATCCTCTCTCCCTAAAAAGAAGTTTCGTCCCGAAACATAAGATGAAAACAACTCTGGATATCTAGCCTTCATACTGTCCTCCGTTTCTCAAGTGGACTCTTCAGCTCCGTGTCGTGACCATTGTACTTTAACCAAGTGTATTGGTTTATTCCTCAATTGTTTGATCCGACTCTCAAGTATCTTGATTGGTCTCTCTTCGAAGGTGCCGTCATTAGCTATCTCGATCTCGTCGAAATCAATAATATGACTGGGATCTAGTACATACTTCCGCAATTGGGATACGTGAAACACATTGTGAACGTAACTCAGCGATGGCGGTAAGGCCACCCTGTATGCTAAATCCCCAACTCTCTCGAGGATCTCAAATGGTCCGATATATCTCGGACTTAGCTTACCTTTCCTCCCAAAATGGAAAATTCCACGTGTAGGAGACACCTTCAATAGTACGTAGTCCCCAATGTCGAACTCTAGTGGGCGACGACGCACATCTGCATAAGACTTCTATTGACTCTGGGCAGTTAACAGTCTTTTCCGTAATAGAGCTATCTTCTCCTGAGTCTGAACTATCAATTCCAGTTCCATCCCGATCAAGTCCGAAGAATCATCCTAGCACAGGGGTGATCGGCATCTTCTCCCGTACAAAGCTTCAAATGGTGCCATCTTAATAGAATCATGCCATCTATTGTTGTATATGAATTCAATCAACGACAAGTGCACTTCCGAATCAGTTGACCAATCCAAAGCACAAGCTCTAAGCATGTCTTCTACTATCTGTATAGTCCTTTAGGACTGACCATCCGTCTGAGGATGATAAGCCGTGCTAAAGTTTAGCTCGGTCCCCAAAGACCTGTGAACTGCCTTCCAGAAGTGCGACACGAAGCGACCATCTCGATCTGAAATAATGGTCTTCGGCGTCCCATGTAATCTGACTATCTCTGCAATAAATACTCGTGCCAATCTTTCGGGTCCCCAAGTATCTTTAGTTCCTAGGAAATGAGCCGACTTGGTTAGTCGATCAACTACAGCCCAAATCATGTTCATTCCCGTCTTGGTCCTCGGCATACTGGTGATGAAATCCATCGAGATATCCTCCCACTTCCACTCAGGGATCGAAAGTGGCTTCAACATTCCAGCAGGTCGCTGATGTTCAATCTTAACCTACTGACAAGTCAAACACTTCGAAATGTATTCTGCTACATCCTTCTTCATATTTCCCCACCAAAAGTTTTGTTTTATATCCTTACACATCTTACTGCTGCCCAAGTGAATAGAATAGGGCGCGCTGTGAGCTTCCTTCAGAATTGTCTGTCTCAAAACATCCTCATTAGGAACGCAAAGTAGACTCTGGAATCTCAGAACTCCATCATCCTGTATCACGAATCCTGGGGCCTTCCCTTTGTTCACTTCGTCACATAATCGAAGAATCAGAGAATCACCCAACTGCTTAGATTTGATTTCTTCAACCAACGACGAAGTTAGTTCCATCACACACAATTGCCTTTGGACTCCTTGCGACCACTTCAATTCCTTCGCGGATTAGTTCTCGTTGAATGTTGGTTTGGGACATAAGTGCTTCCAACACTTGAAGAGAAGCAAGTTTACGGCTCAGTACATTAGCTACTATGTTTGCTTTACCCGGATGATAGAGGATTTCCAAGTGGTAATCCTTAATCAATTACAGCCACCTTCTCTGCCTCATGTTTAATTCCTTCTAACTGAAAATATACTTGAGGCTCTTATGATCTGTAAAGATCTGACAATGAGTGCCGTATAAATAATGTCGCCAAATTTTCAAATCAAAGACCACAACTGCTAACTCCAGATCACGAGTCGGGTAATTAACTTCGTAAGGTTTCAACTCTCGAGAGGCATAGGCAATCACCTTATCCTTTTGCATCAATACACATCCCAGACCCTGATTTGAAGCATCGCTGTATACCATGAATCCATTAGTTCCATCTGGTAACGCTAATATAGGTGCTGTCGTCAGTCTCCTCTTAAGTTCATCAAAACCAGCCTGGCATTTCTCATCCCATGTGAACTTTTGAGTTTTCTGTAATAGCTGAGTGAGCGGTCAAGCAATTTTGGAAAATCCCTCTATAAAACGGTGATAAAATCCAGCAAGTCCTAAGAAACTTCGGACTTCTTTCACGTTATTAGGAGCTTCCCATTCCAAGATTGCTTCGACTTTCTTCGGGTCCACCTGAACTCCGTCAGCTGATATCACATGCCCAAGGAAGGTTACTTCCCTAAGCCAGAACTCGCATTTGGAAAGCTTCACATAAAGCTGTTCATTCCTCAAGGTGCTCAAAACCACACGCAAATGCTCGACATGCTCCTCTGTGTCTTTCGAATAGATCAAGATGTCATCAATGAAAACAACACAAACTTATCTAGGTATTCTAAGAATACCCAATTCATCAATTGCATAAATACCGCAGGAGCATTGGTAAGTCCGAATGGCATCATTATGAATTCATAGTGCCCGTACCGGGATCTGAAAGCAGATTTCGGTATATCCGATTCCTTAATTCTCAACTGATGGTATCCTGATCGCAAGTCAATCTTCGAGAATACCCTTGCCCCTTGCAGTTGATGAAACAAGTCGTCGATCCGAGGTATAGGATACTTATTCTTGACCGTCACCTTGTTTAGCTCCCTGTAATCAATACATAATCGAAGGGATCCATCTTTCTTCCGGACAAAGAGAACGGGTGCTCCCCAAGGAGAAACGCTAGGTTGAATGTAACCCTTCTACAATAATTCCTCCAGTTGCTTCTTTAGTTCATACATCTCGGTTGGCGCCATACGGTATGGTGCCCTAGAACTAAGAGCGGCTCCAGGCTCTAATTTGATAGTGAACTCCACTTCTCTCTGCGGAGGTAACCCAGGTAGTTCGTCAGGGAATACATCTGAGAATTCATTCACAACTAGAATAGATGAGAGCTCTACTCCTTCTTTCTTCATGGCATAACACCAAAATCCGTAACAACCCTGCTTTAGCAATCTCGCTGCTTTCATCGCTTTCATCAATTTTCCTGAGCTTCCCGATATCTACCCCTTAAATAAATGTTCAGACCCGTCATCAGAAATGATAGAAATGACTCTCTTTTGGTAATTCAGAATAGCTCCATAACGATTGAGCCAATCATCTCCGAGAATTAAATCGTCACCAAGGATGTCGACTACAATAAGATTTGATAGCCAATCTCTCCCTCCTATAGTCACTGGAAAATCTCTAGTTTCTAGGGTTCCCACAAGTTTCTCTCCGCTCGGTAATCCCACAACATAAGGTTCACAATCATACAAGCACGAGATTTTCAAACGATTAACACAGTTTAAAGATATGAAAGAATGCGTAGCTCCTGAATCGAATAAGACACTAACTGGTTGCAAAAGGATCTGAATCGTACCTGATGCAACAGCCGTGTTCTGATCGTCTGACTTCTTCATCTCGTAAATACACGGAGGAACGGACCCAGCGCTGGATATCTCTCTTTTCCCAACATTCTGCTGCTGGAAACCACTTTGCTGCGTCTGGTTTACACTAGTATCCTTCGGAACCGGTGCAGGAGTGCGAGTACCAAAAGATCGAGTCGTATTTCCACAAAATGTTGCGCGATGTCCTTCCTGTCCACACTCGAAACAGGTCACAGTAGGTGCGAAACAGTCACGTTGAACATGCCCCGCTTTGCCACAGTTATAACATTTCTTCCCTGCGTTTGAAACGGTTGGTGCTGCCCGGAACTTTTTTCCACCCCGAGAAGGATGCGGAGGCCTCCTGGATGAATGAAATGAGGACTGGCCCCTGTGGGGCCTAATACTCTTATTCTCCGTGAAGTTGCCAGACACTTTCTGCTTCTTTGCTTCCATTGACTTTTCTACTGCCGCCTCTTTCATATCATACGCCAGTGCTTTGTCCTGATACTGTCGCAAGGTGGTACGTTCAAATCCGGACATATACTGCTGAATTTCCGGCTTCATCCACATGTCGAAATGGAAAATCCTCTCCGCCTCGGTTCTGACCAAGTGGCGCACATAAGTCAGCTGGTGATTAAAAGTCTTAATCACATCTGTCATAGATGCCTCTGAATTTTGTGGTGAGAAAAACTCCCGGACTCGGGCCTCTCTAACTGGGCGAGGACAATATTGCGCTTCCATCATTAAATTGAACTCCGTCTAGTCAGCATTATGATTCTCGGGTCGAACGGCCTCCCACCAGTCAAAAGCCTCCCCAATCAGGAGATATTGGGCTATCGGAACCTTTCGGTCGTCAGGGCAGTTAATCCCTGCAAAGATCTTTTCTAACTCCTTCATCCAGTGATCCCAAGTAATTGTCTCAGCAGAACCGTCAAATTTTGGAGGGTGCAATTTGACCACCTCAGTAAGCCATTTGCCTCCCCGATTATCCTCGTTATGCTGCTGTCCCATCGCCGTCTGCATGCGATCAACATCCTGAGCAAACTGGTTTATCTGAGCAACCACCTGTTGAAGCACTCCCAGCACGTTAGGATCTGCATTATTATTTGCTGATCCCTGCTGTCCTCCAGAATGGGAATCGGTTTGACTAGCGGATAATTCTGGGGTAGACGCCGAATCCTCCTGTCTCGCATTTCCACGTCCGCGTCCACGACCACGTCAGCGTCCACGACCTTCCCTCAACATACTGTAAACACAAATACTCAATATCCAGGGCAAACTTTTCTAAAAGAAAGTCCGTCAATATTCACAAAACAGGAATTAAATAAAACGGTGATATTTGGGATTAGGAAACTTACAACCACGGTCCTCACGACGATGCTGGCTCAGCAATGATGTTACAAACGACCAATAATCAAATAACGTAAACATACCCAACTAACCCGACTGCCAAGATATCCATGAATCTTAGCTCTGATACCATATTCTGTAACACCCCAAGATATTCGGAGTAATTACAGTGCCGTAAATCATTTGTATAAGAATTTACAAGGCTAATTTGAAAAATACAGAAATAATACGAAAGTGTCATTAATAAAAGGAAATTCAAACCCGTTCGACAATTCAAATAAGTTCATTATTACAAAATGTTCCCAAAACAACAACATAAACGTACTCGAGTACTGAAATAACCGAAAAATAAGACAACATAATCCAAATCACTGAGCCACTTCATCGTCATGTCGGTACTGTGGCTGCTTCTCCGCTCCTCGGCTACCTGAACATCAAAACAAATATCCACCCCCAAAGGGGTTAGAAAAACGATGCTAGTACAAGTATCATAATACATAAATCACCACTGCATCATAAAACATACAAAATGGACTTCCGTCATCGGAATCCAACAATGTGAATCCTCACGATTCCATCAACACAATACGGGGTAATCCAACGATCCAGCGCCCTTGGTATAGATCCCCATGATGATCCCGTCGGACCAACGCATGGTGGAAAACCCGTCCAACGATCCAGCACCCTCAGCATAGATCCCCATGATGATCCCATCGGACCAACGCATGGTGGACATTCGATCTAGCACCCTCAGCATAGATCCTCATGATCCCCTCGGATCATTTACATCACAAACATTACAGTTATGCATACACATATGCAAATCAACACGTTCATCGACATAAATATCATGACAACTCAAAGAATATAGTCTCATGTTTAACAACACGAATAAATCGTACACATGATCAACAATGCAATATCAATAAGTTTAAAATACAATACTTGCCTCAAAGATGGCAAGAACTAATTACTCCAATGATCTCAACACACTCGAAGTCCGCCTCCTTCGATCAAACGTTCGTAAAATGCTCGGCCCTTGAACAAACAGGAAAAATAATGGCAACTCAGGACAAGTTTAAATGTATGAACCTCTAGCGATCCAAAATACGGTCGGAAGTTCTTAAAAGAAATCTGTCTGGTTTGCTTAACGCACGCTACGCATCCTATGTAGCGTACATTAAGGCTACTCGTTAGCGTACGCAATTACACAGAGCCTAGCGTACGCTAACCATGCTCAGTCAGTACCTCACTGATCAGCCGACTGATCCGCCTGATGACTTAACGCACGCTAAGTTTCAATCGTAGCGTACGCTAAATAAGCCCGTTAGAGTACGTTAATTCACAAAGCTTAGCGCACGTTAAACGTGCATGGCAGTTCACTGTTGGGCAGCAGACTAGTTCTATCGGTGATGAAATTTACGAACTCCTCAGTGATTAACGTGTGATATCCGTCTACATGTCATATTCACAGATTAATGGAATGATCTTACGGATTAAACGACTTCGAGATACAAGGATACGTATAATCATCAAAACACCATAATTCATCTTCATCTTCAAGAAAATATCCTAAGTTCAATCCATTCAAGGTCCCAAAACGTATAACTCTATTATGTAAGTACATAAGAACTTGATAATATCCATAAACTGGCCATAATCGGTTTTGAAGATACATGAATATGCTTAGGAGTTCAAACACTAAAAAGGTTCAATGGTTTATACGATGAAGAAATACCGAAGCATCGAAAACATCCTTCTAACAACATGGTGTTCGACTACGAACGAATTTATCTGACTAGATAATCTCAAAACATGTTCTAAAACATCCTTAAGAATACTACTCCAGTTGGTGAAGAATCACCTACCTCAAAATAGTGAATAACAAGGAGGAACTTGAAGAAATCCAATACTGAGAGCTTGAACACCAATCTCCAATGATCTACAATCTTTAAACTCGAGCTAGGATGATGATATGAGGGGTTTAGGATGGAGAGAGTGACTCTCTATGTCTCAGAATTCGGGTTTGGGAAGTGATGAAAGCTGAAAAAAATGAAAAAGGGTGCTATCCTATATATAGAAAATGGTTATTAGCGCGCGCTAGTCCATATTCCTAGCGTGCGCTAACGGTCATGCAGTCTACTGATCTCACTGATCTCAGCATTTAGCGTGCGTTATCCTCATATCAGTAGCGTGCGCTACAACATTGACTCGTCTTTTCCCAAAAGCCATCCAGGTTCATCCCAACAAAATCCGCGGCTTGATCTCACCTACCAACATGTCTCAACCATGCTGACTACGTGTAGCGCGCGCTACAACTCATATATAACGTGCGCTAGCTAACTCAATTAGCGTGCGCTAACACTATGATGTTAGCGTGCGCTACGAGTGCGCAAGTATGAACAAATTGCATTAAATCATACGCTCAACAACACAGGATCATGAAATACGGAGAAAAATACTCAGATCAAAATGAAATAAATACAATACAACAAGGTTCAGATACACATCAGAAATCTTGGGTATTACATGACACCTGCATCCAAAAATGTGAAAGTACGCAACAATTAGAGCTTTGTTATTCCATACCTTATATTTTTTGTTGTGATGCTTGTTGATGATACAGTGGTTTTGTGTATAGCATGCTGTATTTGTTGCTTCTCTCCAAAAATGCTGCGACAACTTGCTTCTGGCTATCATGGTCCTTTTCCCTTC